>CAWUFW010007098.1:600000-1054433 GCA_963921515.1 Calotriton arnoldi
TTTCCCTTCCACCAAGCCACATGCCATTTCTAGTCTTGACCTGTTAAGACATTTTACGTTTTTTAAGAACTAAGCACACAACATCAATAATTAGATGACCCGTCAAGAAAATAACAAATTACATATCTCTGGTAAAACTCACGCTGATGGGTACTCTCTTCTACTGATACCTCATCAACAAGTATCTCCCATGGATCTGGAAAACGTTTTTATGCAGTTCCGTCAAGAGGCAATGGCAGCACTGAAGCAGGGTCAATGGGAACGACTGACATGCATCACACAAAGAAGTGGCACACTGGCTTCAAAAAAGTGTCACATACTAACTTGACATTAGTTCTGTCTAATTTCCCACCTTCACAGAGACAAGAGAGATCAAACGAGTCAACTTAAGAAGTAAACAGCAGAGAGATTCGTACACGCTCCCACAAGAGAGATAAAAGGATGATGAGGAGTCTGTGGGAAGAAAACTTCTAGGTTCTTCTGACAGGTTCCTCTCCTGAAGAGACACCCAAGGAAGTGCCCACAAAAGGAGAATGTTCTTAGTAATATAGGAATAAACTAGACTGGCAGTGTTCAGATCTGACCCCCGTTGGCTTGCACCGTACCCTGCGCATCTACTAGGAATGTGGACATTTGTAGGAATGTCTAAATAAAGTACATCTACAGCGCAACTGAATATGAATCGGGGGTGCATGCACAAATGCACTTGTCTGATCACTATCCTGCCAGCCTAGTGGCAAAGTTGCTGTCCGGGCATCACAGAGATCTGCATAATATGCCCGTCTTCAGTGATTGACCAAGAATCGCGATACTAGACAAATAACTTTTCCATGTGTCTCAATTGTAAATGTAGAATAT
Organism: Calotriton arnoldi; assembly: GCA_963921515.1. NCBI lineage: Eukaryota > Metazoa > Chordata > Amphibia > Caudata > Salamandridae > Calotriton > Calotriton arnoldi. The sequence goes on from CAWUFW010007098.1 coordinate 600,859, forward strand.
TTAAATTAAATACTAGTAACTGTATTAAAATTGTGTAATGTAAATATGTATTGCATAGTTTTAGTACTACTAATTACTAGTTGTTAACGACTCCCCATCATATTCTGTAATTTCATTTAATTGGTTTCCTCGATTATATTGTTCTTTAGCCAGTGCCTGATTTTATAGATGCTCCTGCAATATAAATGTTCTCAATAAAGCACTGCAGTCCTGCTGGAGCTAAGATCAGGTGTATCAAATACCTTAAAAACATAAACAAAATTAGCAGTATGCAGAAGAACTCTTAAAGAGGTGTAGTTGAGATGAAATTGAAAAACAACTGCAAAGAATTAAATCATTCTCTGAAATGAAGATATTACTTTTAACACCCTTTTCACTATCAGTAGAGTGTTCTGGGGCAAAGGCCAAGAATATTTAAAAGTGACACCCCACTGTTCATCAATCAGGAACCTCGGATCAATCCCAACGTATCTTATCAACCAATACTCCTTTGATAGGATGTAACATGATGACCGACCCCTGGACGTGCAAGGACATAACTTCTGGAACCCCTTACCCCTAATCTGAATCAAATCTCAAGTGATTCAGGAAACTTTTGAAAGCCAAACGATTTAGGGCCAGATTACGATCTCGTTAGGAAGGCCTCCTGACGGGTACCGGAACGTGCAAATCTGATGCGGCGCCTATGTTTCCGACCAAGTTGCCACCCGCTCCAAATGACCAAGTACGATGCGAACATCTCGTCCACGTCGACCGAATCTTTTCCGGAACCCAATCCTGTCCGACCGACACGTTCGCAGACTAATCGTGCCACGCAATGGAGCCGGATTCCGACCGAGCAAGTACGATGCACGATTCGGTCAGCTGTATCCCCTCGGTCTCAGCGAGACGAAACGGCTGTCAGAATCGGACTTTGGGGAGCCGTAGCAGGCCCCCCTTCACCCAGAGCCCTTCGAATCGGTTACGGGGGTGGCCATGGGTCCCCCCGATCTATGCAGGCACAGTGTGGTGGGCAACATGGGGTGCCCGCCACAGGGTGTACGCTTTTCCCCACCCACCCTTTTTTATCTATGGGAGCCTGAGTACGCGTCGGTACACAGGCTCCCATAGAGTTCAATGGGAGCGCAATTTGCTTGGAAAGACTCCGGATCAGAGTCGCACGGAGGGCTTTCCTAGCGAGATCGTAATCTGGCCCTTAGTCTTATCTTCAAATAAACTATACGTGGTCTTGAATGAGAAGCTGTGAATCAAGACCATTGCACACGACTACTAACCCATCAAGTCAGATTCTAAGGCCCTGATTATGAGCTAGGGGTAGTGGTACGAATTGTTGTAGTCCAATTTAAATACATGCTAGCAGTACAATTAGAGAGTTGTTAGTCTATATGGCAGCACATACATGAATCATTGTGAATATGTTTACAAAACCCATCCGTCACTCTTCACAATGATGATGATTCTAAGCCAAGTCAAATTTTTAACAACCACAAGTACTTCCATTACAACTCTCATTTAGCTTGCTTTGGATTACTTTGACCTTGAGATCTTCTTTCATGAAAGAAGATCAGTGGTCACAGGGTCAAGGGTGGTCATATTTTCCCATTCTAATGCTTGAGTTAGAGCTGAGGTGTTGAACAACCAACAGCTGACATGCTTTCATGCTTGCTTGTGCTTTGCATCTCACTTAAATACCTAGCATTTCAAGGTTTGGTTTGGAACTGGTTTTTAATGTTCTCAACATCATGTGGATATGCTTATATGTTATTGATTTTATCCGTTATCTCCTTCCACAAGCAAGCTTTTGATAGTATCTTCAGCATGTAATGGCACATTAGATCAAGGTGTTGTTGACACTATCTTGCCAGATAAAGTGCCTACGGCAGCATTAGGGATGGTGTTAAACCTCGAGCATGCATGAGGCAGTTTGTCCCTACACAGCACTCAGATACAAGATTAATAAGTAACATTTCAAGGGATTCATTCTCTGGAGTCCCTAGTAAAATACAAACCCAAAATGCGTATTAAATAAGTTCAAGATGCAATACAGATAATAGTCAAAATACATATCAAATCAATAAAGGGGATTAGCTTAAGGCTTAGTCAAATGCAGCAGCAGTATGACATGAAGGGAAGGGAAGGTAAAAATATTCTAAGTCCAAATCATGAGACAATCCAACAAAGGTTCAGTCTCCAAAGTTGGGTAGTCAGACGACTGGCTCATCTCCATATTTCATAGCTTATATAAACAAATTCACCACAGAAGTCAATGGAAATCACAAAGTTAGCATAAGGTGATCAAATATAACAATAAATTGACAAATCACAATACAGAATTATACAACGTCATCTAATGCCACCATTCTAGCACTATGCTCCTAACTGCATATTAATGTGCCCCATTCTAATCTAATGTCTTCAGGTGTGACACTACAAATTAGCAACAAAACAATGGAAGTCATACAAGTGAATGGCTACTGGCAGAGAAAGCCTTGAATGTTGCAAAGGCTTCCGGCGTATTTCTTTGAGAACAGTATGTCAACACAGAGCATTACAAGTGCACATTTTGGTTACGTACGGTGAACCGAAGAATGAAAACACACACATTATGGTGGCTGCATGAGAAAATAAAATGGGGTTGTGTCCTAGTGCGGGCCGAATTGTGTCAAGCACAGGAAAATACAGCTATGCTAATGCAGTGTTGTTGTTTCAGCGCAGAAGTGTTCACAATGTTCAAAATATCAAACAAGTATTTTATTAAATCATATTCAGCTCTAACAATGTCTTAACACCTCCTTGGGCAGGACTTCCAGCTCAAGATCTGTAAACTTGTACTTTCTTACCATCCTGGAAGTTTGGAAAGTGTTTGCTTGTGATTATTGACTGATGCCAGTGGATTCTCTATGTTGTGTTTTATGGTGATTTGGCCACACAAAATGACTGCCTGAACAGTCTTACACAGGAAGGAAGTTGTTTATATTCTTTCGGGGGGTGGGTCCTGCGGTCCTTCTGCGTGCTGCTGCCTAGGGAATCATTTTCTCATTCCATGAACTTCACATGCATGAAAATGGGCACTTCCTGATGTTTTGTGTATGTGCTATTTATCAGGTGCTGTATATAGCACTCATATTTAACACATGCATTAAATACCGATTCCGCGTACACGGTAAACACTCACAATCACTGTTAATTAACATACGTTATTTACTGAACACAGTGGAATCGGTATTTACTGGATGTGTGAATTTGGCGGTTTTACCACCAAAGTTGTAATGGGAGCCTGAATCTCCCTCTTCTGCACCATGCAGTGGCGGCTCGCCGAGGGAGTGGTGCGGGGCGGTGGGGTGGGGCAGGGCAGGGTGGGGGTTAGTAAACTCGGACATACGACGGAACGGAGGAACGTAATTATTATGTTCCTCCGTTCCGTCGTATGTCTGAGTTTACTACCCCCCCACCCTGTCCCTCCCCCACCCTGCAGCACACCCTATGCGAGCCACCACTGCTTGCACCGTACCCTGTACATCTGCTAGGAACGTTGACATTTGGAGGAATGTCTAAATAAAGTACATCTACAGTGCAACTGTCTATGAATCGGGGGTGCATGCACAAATGCACTTGTCTGATCCCTAGCCTGCCAGCCTAGTGGGAAAGTTGCTGTCCTGGCATCACGGAGATCTGCATAATATGCCCGACTTCAGTGATTGACCAAGAATCGCAATTCTAGACAAATAACTTTTCCATGTGTCTCAATTGTAAATGTAGAATATTTAAATTAAACACTAGTAACTGTATTAAAAATGTGTAATTTAAATATGTATTGCATAGTTTTAGTACTACCAATTAGTAGCTGTTAACGACTCTCCATCATATTCTGTAATTTCATTTAATTGGTTTCCTCTACCATATTGTTCTTTGGCCAGTGCCTGATTTTACAGATGCTCCTGCAATATAAATGTTCTCAACAAAGCACTGCAGTGCTGCATGGAGCTAAGATCAGGTGTATCAAATACCTTAAAAACATAAACAAAATTAGCAGTATGCAGAAGAACTCTTAAAGAGGTGTACTTGAGATGAAATTGAAAAGCAACTGCAAAGAATTAAATCATTCTCTGAAAATGAAGATATTATTTTTAACAGTCTTTTCACCATCAGTAGAGTGTTCTGGGGCAAAGGCCAAGAATATTTAAAAGTGACACCCCACTGTTCATCAATCAGGAACCTCGGATCAATCCCAACGTATCTGATCAACCAATACTCCTTTGATAGGATGTAACATGATGACCGACCTCTGGACGTGTAAGGACATAACTTCTGGAACCCCTTACCCCTAATCTGAATCAAATCTCAAGTGATTCAGGAAACTTTTGAAAGCCAAACGATTTAGTCTTATCTGCAAATAAACTATACGTGGTCTTGAATGAGAAGCTGTGAATCAAGACCATTGCAGACCACTACTAACCCATCAAGTCAGACTCTAAGGCCCTGATAATGAGCTAGGGGTAGTAGTACAAATTGTTGTAGTACAATTTAAATACATGCTAGCAGTACAATTAGAGAGTTGTTAGTCTATATGGCAGCACATACATGAAATAGTGTGAATATGTTTACAAAACCCATCCGTCACTCTTCACAATGATGATGATTCTAAGCCAAGTCAACATTTTAACAACCACAAGTGCTTCCATTACAACTCTCATGTCTCTTACTTTGGATTACTTTGACCTTGAGATCTTCTTTCATGAAAAAAGATCAGTGGTCATAGGGTGGTCATATTTTCCCATTCTAATGCTTGAGTTAGAGCTGAGGTGTTGAACAACCAACAGCTGCCATGCTTTCATGCTTGCTTGTGCTTTGCATCTCACGTAAATACCTAGCATTTCACAGTTTGGTTTGGAACTGGTTTTTAATGTTCTCAACATCATGTGGATATGCTGATATGTTATTGATTTTATCCGTTATCTCCTTCCACAAGCATGCTTTTGATAGTATCTTCAGCATGTGATGGCACATTAGATCAAGGTGTTGTTGACTCTATCTTGCCAGATAAAGTGCCTACGGCAGCATTAGGGATGGTGTTAAACCTCAAACATGCATGAGGCAGTATGTCCCTACCCACACTCAGATTCAAGATCAATGAATAGATTTTCAAGGGATTCATTCTCTGGAGTCTCTAGTTAAATACAAACCAAAAATGCTTACTAAATAAGTTCAAGATGCAATACAGATAATAGTCAAAATACATATCAAACCAATAAAGGGAATTAGCTAAAGGCTTAGTCAAATAGTATGACATGACGGGAAGGTAAAAACATTTTAAGTCCAAATCATGAGACAATCCAACAAGGGTTCAGTCTCCAAAGTCGGGTAGTCAGACGACTGGCTCATCTCCATATTTCACAGCTTATATAGGCAAATTCACCATAGAAGTCAACGGAAATCACAAAGTTAGCATAAGGTGTTCAATGTAACAATAAATTGATAAATCACAATACAGAATTATACAACGTCATCTAGTGCCACCATTCTAGCACTATGCTCCTAACTGCATATTAATGTGCCCTATTCTAATCTAATGTCTTCAGGTGTGACACTACAAATTAGCAACAAAACAATGGAAGTCATACAAGTGAATGGCCACTGGCAGAGAAAGCCTTGAATGTTGCAAAGGCTTCCGGCGTATTTCTTTGAGAACAGTATGTCAACACAGAGCATTACAAGTGCACATTTTGGTTATGTGCGGTGAACAGAAGAATGAAAACACATACAATATGGTGGCTGCATTAGAAAAGAAAATGGGGTTGTGTCCTAGTTCGGGCCTAATTGTGTCAAGCATAGGAAAAATGCAGATATGCTAGTGCAGTGTTGTTGTTTCAGCGCAGAAGTGTTCACAAGGCTCAAAATATCCAAAAAGTATTTTATTAAATCATATTCAACTCTAACAATGTCTTAACACCTCCTTGGGCAAGACTTCCAGGGCCGGATTGGCCGTAGCGGGCACCGGCATTTCCCCGGTGGGCCGCACGGGTGGGGGCCGGGTTTGGGCCCCTGGGGGCCGTTTGTTACAGGGCCTTTTTTGCAGCATACCTGCAAAATTGGCCCTGTAACAAAATCGGCCGAAAACCGGCCCTGGCAAAGTGCTCGGCCGCACCCCCAACCCTCCGGGTTTGGTTCCCAGTCGGGCCCTGAGGACTTCCAGCTCAAGATCTGTAAACTTGTACTTCCTTACCGTCCTGGAAGTTTGGAAAGTGTTTGCTTGTGGTTAATGACTGATGCCAGTGGATTCTGTATGTTGTGTTTTATGGTGATTTGGCCACACAAAATGACTGCCTGAACAGTCTTTCACAGGAAGGAAGTTGTTTATGTTCTTTCGGGGGGTGGGTCCTGCGGTCCTTCTGCGTGCTGCTGCCTAGGGAATCATTTTCTCATTCCATGAACTTCACATGCATGAAAATGGGCACTTCCTGATGTTTTGTGTATGTGCTATTTATCAGGTGCTGAATACAGCACTCATATTTAACACATGCATTAAATACCGATTCCGCGTACACGGTAAACACTCACAATCAGTGTTAATTAACATACGTTATTTACTGAACCCAGTGGAATCGGTATTTGCTGGATGTGTGAATTTGGCGGTTTTACCACCAAAGTTGTAATGGGGGCCTGAATCTCCCTCTTCTGCACCATGCAGTGGCGGCTCGCCGAGGGAGTGGTGCGGGCTGGTGAGGCGGGGCGGGGGAGGGGCAGGGTGGGGGGGGGTAGTGAACTCGGACATACGACGGACAGAACTCAGAAGGAGTTCTGTCCGTGTGTAAGTCCGAGTCCACTACCCCCCACCCTGCCCCTCCCCCGCCTCACCGCCCCGCACCACTCCCTCGGCGAGCCGCCACTGACCATATGGTTCTTCTGTACCAGTCTGAGCACTCAGAAGTAACAGAAGGCTAGATGTAGGACTTTACCAAATTACCACATAATTATATAAATAACGCTAAAAAGGCTTTTGACTTTTTTTATTGTGCAATCTGCAAAAGTATACATAGTGCAATTGATTTTTTACATTGATATATTCAGATGATAAAATGTACAGAACAAAAAGTGGTTTTCTTTTTTCAGGATTTTTCTGTATTTGTAGTCATATTACCACTTTTAAAGAGGCCAGTGATGTAGACAGCATTATATTATTAGTCTGTGTGGTAGATATGTATCTGTAGACACCGCACATGCACTAAGGGCTGCGCAAAGCCTCGTATTTCTCATCAAAGGAGCCTTGGCCTTGGATCCGTAGCCTGCAGGGCTGCTCTCCCAGCATGCCGTGAAATGTCACCTGCGTCTCATACTGGATTGCACTCCTGAAAGGAGAAGAATGTGCTAAAAATTAGCAAGCGGTTGATCAAGTGTGCGAACCTCAAGAAATTCCAAATTCAGTTTGTTGTAATCATGATGTAATAAAAAAAAAAAATTCTAAATTATCTTAACCTGGAAGAAACTACATTGTACATATATCATTACGTTGCTTCTATGCCACTGGTGACATAATAGCAACATAAGCAGTGCTTCAGTTAATATCTTTTGGATATTTTAAGGCCAAAACAGAAGAAGCCATAGAACAGGATGCTCTGAAGTGTTAAGAGCAGGGCTGCACTGAGTGAATGCTTCAGAGGGAAAGGCTCAGTTACGGAAGTGGGCAGGAGGTTGTTCTCTGGTCTGCTTGGGCGAGAGGACCCCCCACACCATCTAGCCCACAAAGCAGTCAGGAGGGGCAACATTGTCTTACAAGTGCTCATGGGAGTGGCCAGAAAATGTAAATGCCCTCCATTTTGAACCAAAGCAAGTGAGCCTAACGCTCCCTAGAAGACCTCCTTCGTCTGTTCCATCCAAGCATCTATCCATTCATTCATGCCTTTGCCCTTCCATCTACCTGCTGATATCCACCATTTCACCTTTACATTGTCATCATTCATTCTTTCATTCATCATTCAATCTTTGACCATTTCATTCATCCTTTGGCCATTCCATCCATCCGTTCACACATCCATCATCTATGCATTGATCCATCTATACATTCAGCCACCCTTCATTTGACTTACCCATCCATCAATAAAGCCTTTAATCCATCAATTGATCCTTTTGTCCATCCATCTTCTCAGATTTCCATTTACTCTGCCATCCTTTTACCTATCCATCCATAGATCCTCTCAGATTTCCATTTACTCTGCCATCCTTTCGTCCCATCCATCCTATCTGATTTCTATTCACTCTGCCATCCTTTCACCCATGCAACCATCCTCTCAGATTTCAATTCACTCTGTCATCCTTTCATCCCATTCATCCTATCAGATCTTTATTTACTCTGCCATCCTTTCACCCATCCATCCATATCAATCCTCTCAGATTTCCGTCTACTTTGCCATCCTTCCACCCATCTAGCCATTCTCTCAGATTTCCATTTACTCTGCCATCCTTTCAACCACCCACCCACCCACCCATCTATCCATTAATTCCCTCAGTTTTCATTTACTCTGCCTTCCTTTCATCCATCTATGCATCCATCCATCCATCCATCCTCTCAGATTTCCATTTACTCTTCCATGCTTTCACCCACCCATCCATCCTTTTAGATTTCCATTTATTCTGCCATCCATCCATCCTATCAAATTTCCATTTACTCTGTCATCCTTTCACACATGGATCCATCCTCTCAGATTTCCATTTAATCTTCCATCCATCCTTCCACCCATCCATCCTCTCACCCACTCATCCAACCATTGTTTCACCCTCCCATCCAACTCCCACTCATCCACTCATTCTCTCACCTACTCATCCTTTCACCTAACCAATCATCTTTTCACCCACCCATACTTTCATCCACTCATTCATCCACACATCCATGCATCTGTCAATCAATCCTTTCACACTTTTAGCCATCCATCATTTGACCCATACATCCATTTTCACCCACCCACTCATTCTTTCACTAACCCATCCTTTCACGCACTCATCCTTTCTCTCACCATTGCTTCACCACACATCTACATCCTTTCACCCATTCACCATCCATCCTTCCCCACCATCCATTTACCCGCTCATCATTCCACCCACTCATCCATCTATCCTTTCACCCACTCATCCATCCATCCTTCTTTACCGTTTCTGTTAATCTATCTTTCTTTCTTCCTTATAGCATTAGTTATGAGCTGGGGACCCCTGCAAGTGCTTACAGGATTTGATGCGGTGGAGAATATATTACCACTTGCTACTTTTGTCAGACATTGAAGTACTGAAAATGTCATAAACTTCTCTTCAGGACTGTCTGTAAAACCTATGACTTTTCAGGCAATATACTTTGAAGAGGGTAATGTGGCAGGCAGGACTATGTACATGTATTAACTAGTGACACTGAAAAAAGTAAGGTGACAAGCTTCTGGAATGGTAAAGTTGAATTCAAATGACTGAAGGATGAGAAGAAATTAAACGTAGTGGATGATTATTGGGGAGAAGTAATAGTCCGATGTAATAAAGGAAATTAGTGGGTGCTTTTTGCACACCAGAGGGTTTGCACGTTCATCTCTGTTTTGAGCTTCAACTGATGCAAATGTTGCTGTGCACCATTCCCCTTCCCATCTGGTCGCAAAACTCTAAACTCATTAATTTTCACAAGACAGGAGTCTGCTTACGACCCCCTGCGAACGCAGGGATGGAGGCCAGTGAGGGACAGCAGACCTCCATTTCTGCATTTGCATTCCCTGAATGGCAACATTTCTTTTTTAAAGCAGCCACTGTTTTTTTTAAAGGGGACAGGGTTGGCTTTTAAAAATAAAAGCCAACATTCAATGAATGACAAGGGGGGAGCGTGCAGTAGTCCCCTGGATCACCGTATGCTCCATCAATGCCAGTGGTCACGCTTCACAAGGTGCAAACTGTTGCTCAGTGTCAGCTTTCCCTCTGAGAATGAGATATCATCCTCTCAGTTTACGATATCAGTTCAAAGGTTCGCAACAAACTGTGTTTGCAAAGCACTTGCTCTCCTCGTCTATCGCAACAACGAGTGGGGCAGCCCTTTCAAGCTTCCTCATCTTTGTAGTTAGTCACAAACTACACTTAGGGTCAGATGTTTGTGCATTGGCTTCGCTTAAAGTGGTCGCAATATGGCACTGACTTTTAGCAAATCCAATAGTATTTTGCAAACCAACCTATGTGCTAATAGGTCGGTTCACAAAATACCGAATCAATGTGGGTCGCAATTTGACCTCAGTGGCGTAACAAAACTTGAGGGGGCCCCCCTGCAAAGTACATGGAGGGGGCCCCCCATTCTCCGCGTCAATCAAGAGCTCTCAGGCCAGCGACCCGCCATACTGCAGGGGCTCACCCCAGCCATAAAAAAAGGATTCTGGTTCCTCCATTGGTCACATCCGCCCTTTCACTGGGCAATTTACATATATCAGTAAATACTGCTGCTGCGCCCTCCAGCAAAGTTACATAACACTGCTTCCAGCCGGCCCATCAAACACATCCTCCTACTTGATGACCCACCTTCAAGCGATGCCCGCTCAGTTAAACACCTCCAAACACAGACCACTGCCTTCGTGCCTGCTACTAACGCATCCATTAACTCTGACACCCCTACAAAACCCGCAGTTATGCTTTTCCGCCCGCCTTTAAAACCACCCCTCGGATGTCACTGCGAACCCGTGACCGTCGCCCACTACTCCCCTGTCCACCACCGACAGAAAGACTGATGGCCGGTCCCCATTAAACCACTGCCTACCAGTAAAGACAGAGCCTTTCAGGTGCTGCCCTCCCCAATGCCACTGTAGTAGTTTAAAACATGTTAAACAATCTCTTCAACTGACCACCCCAAAACAGTTCTTCCTGCTAGCCTCTACGGCATCAAAGCCGTTCCTGCTACTTTTCATCCTCTGCATGATGCACACAATAATATTAAATGTACAAAGGGTCCGATTTTTGTTTCCACACGCCAATATTAATTTACACTATGTACCCCACTAAACCATACCTCCTGTCAAAGGCAAACCTGATCCCATGTGTAGCACCAGTCAGCAAGTACCCCAAGGACAAACACCAGAGAGAATGCGGAATTCATGTAATTAAACTATAGTGACAACGTAGCATTTCCCCACCCACTGTCAGCGCAGCGAAGTCTGCAACCGCACAGTAGCCATCAATACCGGCAACATCTAAAGCGCATTTCCACTTCCTTTCAATGGCAGCTCCTGATACATACACCTATGACTTCTGGGCGGCATCTACCACAGACCACAGCATTCTTTGTCTCCGTAAGACTAACTGAATGCTGTCGGTGAGCAACTTCTCTTCCCCTTCCTTACTAATAACTAATGGAGGATAATGAAAAAAATATATAGTATTTTCTTATACAAATAGCATATCAAGCACTTGCTGCCCGCAGTCCTCACCAGATCCACACGTATCAATATTCTGCTATCGCACCTTCCTGTCAACCCTATTATTATCTGGAGATGTTTTTTATCCCTTCCGTGAACTGGGAAAAGCAACATCTTGCACGAAAACAAGTCCCTTTAAAACCTTTGCTACTTATACAGGCTCGCAAAGCACTTACTTGTTTTACTAACTGTCGCTGTAAAGCAAACAGGTAACTCATTCTAGGATTGGAATTACTGCTTAGAAGTGTGGAAGTTAATACTGAGACGTAGGATAATTTTTTGCATGTCTGCCAGACACTTGTTTTTCCCTGCATGCGCACACAATGCAACAATACAATTTAGCTTAACAAATTGTTCAGAAATGTACCGGAAGGTAAAGAAACAGCCCATATTATTTTTACAAAGAAAAATAGACAAACGTCCACTTTATACCCCATGACATAAAAGCCTTAGCGTGCACAGCTTGTCCAAATCTACGCCACCTAATTCAGCCCTGCCAAGTACCACGCATCTGGCGTTAGACTAATGCATTTCAGTGTGGTGATCCGCATCACCGCACTGAAATGCAAAATCACGCATAACAGGCAACGCGCCTCCTCGGGTACCAGTGCTGCTAATCAATGCTGGTGTAGTATTATTTCCATGTGGCCGCTGTCTGTTTTCTGGTGCTTCCCCTGTCTCCTAAACGCGATGCAGTAAATTTCGTTATGCAGTACAGCTGCCTGTGTTTTAGTCCTGTAATGAATGTCCCTTTTCTATGCCCACAACATTTTGCCGTATTTCCGTAAAATGTCCATAAAGTTAGGTCTTGCGAGGATTTGTTGCAGGCGCGCGCCATGCACCGGCAGCCCTACGATGTCAGCCGTTTCGAGTGCGACATATGCAAGGACTGGTTTCTGACTGGAGCTAGGGCCTTGAGAAGGGCACCGGAGCTCTGGAGTGGGTGATGTGACCCGGGATAACCTTCGCCTCCCTGCGGGGAGCGATGTGCAAAAACGGCTGCTCTGCATGGAGGAGCAGGGATCTAAGATTCCAACACGATGACACCACAGCGCTGAAGTGCCCAATTTCATTGCTGTTTTGTTGATGGGGGAACGGAAATAACGATGAGTAAGTATTAAAGGAATAACATGCGGGAGTCTGTTTCCAGGCTGATTCCTACTTGTTTTCTTCGAAACTTTCACATGGCGGTAATAGCTACTTTCAGCAGCAGACATACCAGAATGAAAAACAAAAACGTTAATTGTGAAGGTCCCGTAACTCCTGTGACCTAGGTGTATTGGTAACTCTTACCTGTGTCAGAGCATTGATTTCTTCAGATGCAAGATAGATATATAGCTGCACTGATTAGGGGTGTTACATTGAGTAATTGCTAAATGAGTGACAATGGTTTCCGAAAGCATTACTGTACCCAGGTGACATTGTATTGATACCGCACAATACACTCTCGGAGTGCATAGACATAACCTCCCCTCCCCTTACTGCCATGAATTATTGCTCCTCAGAGGGTTAGCGCCTCCAGTCATCTCTCGTAGTTCCACCTGTTACTGTGGTCAGTCACCTCGCAGCCATCCAATGCCTGTTGGCCCTCCCGCGGTCCTCAATGCTCCTCTTTTGACTAGAGTCCATCGAGAGGCATGCTCTAACAGTCTACTATATTGCCTCATCCAGCCTCTCAAGTTCGGGCCTCTGCCTGCTGGTCGCAGGCCAGTGAGGCCCAATTTACACACACAGAAGAGGCCTCAGGTCCCCCTCCGTCCAGCAGGTGTTGTATTAATGCACCTACAGACCTTGCTCCGCAGACGAGCTGATTGCGCCGAGGGTCTAGGTGCCTACCGTGGCGCAGGGAGCTGTGGCCTAACTCTAGTCTGGGAGCATCAGAGGCACCACTGCACATACTGCTTCAGGCTCGGATCTCCCTTCCTCACACTCCTGGCTAAATGGACGAAACACTTCAGACCAGGGCAGTCTAGACCACATAGTCCTAAAACATGTTAGATCCCAGTTGCACCCTACCTCAGACAGAAGATCACTGAGGAGGCACTAGAGGGTAAGTCACTGGGTCTTACTGTGATTTTAGCATCCCAGAAACGGACTGATTACTCATAGATGAAAGCAGCTCTTTTTGGAAGGTTTAATCTGACCACAGATTAGCATTTAAAAAAAACTTTGCAGCATTTCTACGCAGAGTAACTGTCTTGTGGCTCATGGCCTCCTGGCAGGTCTGGCTACGTTACCACGCCTGGCTGCCATGATGACTCTTGCGCACGTTACTATTGGATGTTGTTCTGTCGCCCTCTGTTATTGCCAAGTTGTTCTACAATAGCCTGCATTTTCTGTTTCTCACCTTTTCTCCTATTCCCTTTGTGGGCTCAGTCTGAACAACAGTTACAAGGTCGAATAACAAATCCCTGGTTTCTACTGATTTGGCCCGTCCCTCGCACCTAGACATAACACTTGTACAGCTGCCATTGAGAAATTAGTGTGCTTTTAATAATGCGCTCGCTTGCTCTAAGATAGCACTTGGAGACGACCTTTCCAGAGAGAAGAGCTGTGATTGTTTGCTGATGTAGTTTTGCATCAAGAGACTGAGGTATGGGGGTTCGCTAGTCAAAGCCCAAAGGTCTTCTATTATTATAATAAACTGGCTTCTAGCACGGGGAGGGTGGTAATGTTAGTTAGACATATATCCACTGCTTTATGAGATGCTTTCCCCGTTCGTATTCTATGGAGTAGTAACTATGCTGATTATATTATTCTTATGTATTATGCTATTAGTACTGACACGTGTACTGTATCTAAGGGCACGTAAGTTGAAATAAATATTTTGAACTATAAAGTGTCTCTTCTTACGCATGTTGTGGACAGGTACGAGAGTAACGAAAGAGTGTTCTTGCCTCTGCGAGTCCTGAGAGAGAGATACCGTGTTCTGGGTTGTCTAATCATTGGTACATTAGTGCTAATGGGACGCTAAGGCTAGTTGGGTTGGGGTTTTGGGTGCTAAGGTTTATGGTTGGCTCACCACTATATTCCGAGGTCCTATTATCCTGTGCATAGCTCTGTATGTGCAGAAACCTTATGACATGGCGCGACCAACGAGTGGGGCAGCTTACTTGCGAGATGCTTGAGTAGTACTTGTGCTTGTCCACACAACCCTCACGTACGCTTCCGGAAGCGTGTGTGACGGCGATACCTCCTATAGTGCAGATTTTGTAGGTTCTTTCAAGCTTGATGTTATTAAAAAAGGTTTCTTAGAAAAAACCCTTTTTGTGCTGCCTCGTGTAAGATTGTTGAATAAACCCGTTAGGAATGGCGGGTATAGACATAGCGGCGCATAGCCGCACAGCACTCCGGGATCACTTACGGGTGTATGGAGTGCCAGACGCGGGAGTTGACCTAGTCTTTGTGGTTCAAGCCGATCCGGCTTTCCACTTTGAAGTGTTCTACTCTTGGATCACTTTTCCAGCGGTGGATGCGAACGATAATCTGTTCCATGCATATGAACCCACCGTTGTTCCTGCTGTCTATAGACCTTATACTAATCTTGAAGTACCGCTCACGGCTTGGCAACACCGTGTTTGGTTTAATGGCGCCCTCCCACAACCGACTACCACGGTTCGTTTAGGCCCCTTATCTATAGCGGGGGCCACTTGGCCTGTTTTGGCCGGGTACACCCCACATCCGCTTTATATGACAATACCAGTCGCGGAACTGCGCACTATGTATGCGGCCTTGGTGCAGGTGCATCGAGCGTTAGTGCGATATGTTACAGGCAGCATCCATGGAGCCGCTCCTGGAGTGCCTGGCCAACCAGCTGCTGCAGGCGGAGTGACCATAAGTCCCGTCATGGTGAATTCTGTGATGGGCAAACGACCACAACATAAGGATGATTTTCCTTATTGGCTTGCAGAAAAGTTTGATCAGTTGGAGGCGGTTTTCCACATACAACTCCAGTGGATAAACATCGTATTTTGACGATTAGTTTGCCAAAAGACTTAATTCCCGAGTTGACAGCATGTGACAACTGGGGTAGGGTATTCGCAGCAGTATATTCTAAATGTTTTGGTACTCCTTCCATGACAGTTCTCCCCTCTGTAATTAAAAAAGTACAGGAAGAACACGGCCCTGAAGCGGCTGTGGAATTAGGGATGAGACTAGTGGGAGTGTTTGAAGTAGTAGCTGAACTGATCCTTGCGAATGTCAAGGGCGATGCAGTGAACTTTCAAGTAGCTAACGCTTTGGCTTTGGTCCCAGAATTGGACAAGCCTCGAGAATTACCGAAAATTATTACCCAGGCTTATAAAACTATTGGTAGAAACAGCCTGGGTAACAAGCCTTTTGCAAAACTGCAAACACAATCGCAACCACAACAGCAACAAACCAAATCTCAATCTGAGAAGGATGAGAAACCAGTCTTCACTAAAAAGAGCTGGAGGCTGAAAAAACAGGGTAAGCAACAGACAAAGCCGGGATCGCGAGGCGCATCCCCGGTTTCAGTTTCTTCTGAACGTACTTATGATTTACGCGATAGAGCGAGAATTAAGTCACCGGATAGGTTTCAGATCCCTGATACGCGTTCTCCTCGTTCTTCACAGGCACAGACTTCGTCACAGGCAGGTGGAGGAGACCGCCAGGATAGAGGAAGGGCCCGTGAGGCCCCACAGGGACGAGACCAGCCTCGACAACAAGTCAGAGGAAAAGAAGAAGACGCTCAACGTTTTCGACCACAATTTCAGAAGAAGAAAGTTGCCGCTGTAACAGCGAAATATGCCACAGACGGTGAGAACGAGACTCCTGAATTGGACGTGGGCAGTAACCCTCCTAGACAGCGCCGCGGAAGTAACCATAGTGCGGGAGGCGCTACGTCCTCATATGGAGGCGACAGCAACTGAAACATTCATTACTGTTGAAACAGCAGACACCAGAGTGGCACCCCCTGACAGACTATTTAATATTGTCCTCCAAATTGAAGGTGATATACAGCGAGTAATTAAAGGTATTTTTTGGGAAAATCTGACCTCTTCATATGATATTTTATTGGCAGAGGCGGATTGGCCACCCCCATTCGTAATTGCTGCGCGTCAAGGGAGGAGGTAATCCTTCCGAGCTTTTCTCGACATGTCCCAAAGGACAAAGCAGAGGCTCTAGCAGCAGAGTGGGCTGTGTCCCTGGCTCCAGCGTTATTCCGCAATCACGTGGGTTGGGACGAAGAATCTCCCCCCATGAAATACCTTTGCGATCGTTGCCGCAGCCACAACCCCAATATCCCATAAAACGTGAAGCCAAAGGCCCCGTTTCCGAAATTCTGACACAGTTGGAATATCAGGGAGTAATTGAACCCTGTGTATCACCTATGAACAATCCCCTTTTCGCGGTTTTTAAACCCGATGGATCGTACCGTTTAGTATTGGATTACCGGCATTTGAACTCTCATTGTCGGACCTTTGCGGTGCAAAATACCCATAGTTCTGCGCTTGTAGACAGTCTTGTTCGTAAAAAATACAAAACGACCCTTGACCTTTCAAATGGATTCTACACGCACAACTTAGCCCCGGAGAGTGGCCAATGGTGTGCCTTTACTTCCGGTGGTAAAATGTTCAAATTCAGGCGTCTTCCTATGGGCTACAAGAATAGTCCAGGCGTATTCGCCGCTCGTGTTGTCTCTTTGTTAGACGGCATCGATCCAGACGCCTGTTCGTATGTGGATGACATTTATCTGACAGACGATGAATTGTTTCCGCATCTGACCCGGGTGGACCGCATTATTCTTGAATTTGCGGTTCAGGGATACAAAATTAACTTTGCCAAATCCCATATTGCTGAATTTACCGTTTTGTTCTTGGGCTATGAGCTCAACAATGAAGGTAAGGGTTTAGCCCCCATTTTCTGGAGAAATGTGCACTTCTGTGCCCTCCTACTAATCTGAAGAAGCTTCAGTCTTTACTGGGTTTTCTGAACTTCGGACGTACATATATTCCCGAATACGCCCAGCGTATCAAGCCATTGTATGCTTTGATACAACCTACTTTTTCGAAGTCTTGCTGGCTTCCGGAGCATACCTCCATTCTGCAGTCTTTGCAGACAGACCTTCTTGAGTCTAAATACCTTTTGACGCGTGATAACCACACAAACTTGGTGATTAGAATCATTCCAGGGGCAGTGGGTTTCACGTACTTAACCTTTAATGAAGGTGATACAGTACCCATCGCATACAAGTCACATCTATACACCTCTGCAGAAATGCGGTTCTCATCTGTGGAGAAAGTGCTAACAGCAGTGCAAATGGCGATCCTGAAGGAGCGCGCACTGGCACAGGGAAAACGCATTCTGGTGGTAACACCCTATCCTGCCCTAGAGGCAGTGACGAAAGCAAGTGTTCCGAACTCTAAAGCTTTGCACCCCCGTTGGATTCAATGGGCAACATCTTTGACGTCTCCGGATGTCACTTTCATTTTCGACTCTTCTCTTCAGACTCAGGAGTTTTTACAGTATGAATTCATTCATCCTCCTCCTTTGTCCTTATTGCCGCTTGAGGATTACAACTGTGTGATCTACACCGATGGTTCGGCACAACCGGCCACGGGGTCCAAGCATGCTTATTCAGCCGCATGTGCTATTGTTGCAGGTACGTTTGTGAACGGAAAGTTCAAATCCACTGTGGTGCATACACAGGCACTCGGGGACAGTACCGCACAATTGGCCGAGTTGCGTGCCTTGGTGCTTGCGCTTGAGTTCGTAAATCCTGATGTGACCACTTTAATCGTGTGCGATTCTTACTACTGTGTTCAATCATACAATGACAATCTGTTCTTTTGGTCGCAAAATGACTATAGAGACGCTAAAGGCAACACAATCAAGCATAAAATGCTTTGGGTTAGGGTGGCAGAATTACAAAGACGTCTGCCACTCACACAGGTGGTTCACACCCTAGGCCATCAGCGAGTGGGCGCACACGCTGTTGGTAACAGTCTGGCAGATGAAGCTGCCAGATCAGCAGTACTCACGTGTTCAGTAGCAGCAGTTACTAGATCCATGTCTAAAATAGACACTGATATCTTGGCAGCTATTGCTGCAACAAAAGAAGGAATTAATTACCCTAGAGGTTTCCCTTCTAAATATTCTTACCAGATAGGTCCCGATCAGGCTCCTTATGTAACAATACCTAACGTTGGGGTTCGGCTGATCCCCAACGTGGACCTGCAGACTTTCCTTGATGGCAGCGGCACACGAAGGCATGGCTTCGGCGCATGCTGGTGTGTCTGCGACAATTTCCATTTTGCAGCAGCGTTACTGGTGGCGTGGTTTATACAAAGATACACGTACTTATGTGCTTTCCTGTGACGTTTGTCAACAGATCAAGCCTTCAACAGTCACAAGACCACCGCAGACCTCGCTTGCAATTTCGAACAGACCCTTTGGGTGTGTTTACTTGGATCACTGCGGTCCATTTTCTTCAGACACTGCCTATAAATATATCTTAGTGGCAGTGGACTCGTGCACACGGTTCATCTGGGTCTGGCCACAACGGAGTGCTGACGCACGAAATGTCATTAGGGATTTGCGTGTCTTTGTGGGAATTTTTGCATGCGGCACCTTCCATTCTGACCAAGGTCCGGCGTTTGCCTCTAAGGCTTACAAGGACGCAATGGGCTCCTTAGGGGTGCGGGTGAAATTTTCGTCTCCGTATAGGCCTGAGGGCAACTCTATCGTTGAACGAATGAACCGTGACTTAAAGCAATCCTTGACAGCTAGAGTTATAGGTACTGGCAGGAACTGGCTGGCCCACTTGTATACTGTTCAGCGTGCACTTAATAATCTCCCTAGAAGGCCTCTGGGTGGGCGGACCCCTTACGAAATGCTCTTTGGCATACGAATGTTTGTGCCTGACCTTGATGGTCTAGACATGGCGGCGCAATCCGCCAAGTTCGATGTAGATAATCATTCTACTATGTTACAGGACTTACAAGAAGCCCGAGACAAACTAGCGATTGCACATTTACCTTCAGCCACAGACCCTGCTGTGCAGATTCCGGTTGCCGGCTGGCTTCCGAAGATTGGCGACCTGGTACGAGAGAAGGTGGAGAACAAAAAAGAATTCGGCCCCTCTTTTCGTGCACCGGTTCCAGTACTGGGCTTGAAGGGAACACGTACAGTCATCCTACCACCGCTTCCCGGTCGCAAGGAAAACAGATACATCTCAGTGGAAAATGTCAAGCTACAACATCTGGCCGATCCTAAATAGTGTCACACCAGCGGTCTCTTGTCCTGCCATTTATCGGACAAGCGTTCGAGGCACGCCTGCACGAACAATCACTGATGTTACCATGGAGATGGTTGATTTGCCTGAAAATATATTTGAACCCCCTGCATCACCCTGCATAGCCGAGGACGAGTATACTTATCCCGCCACAGAGTCGGTGGCACACCAACCAACAACGCCACTGAGCCCGACACGTTATTCTTTTGACTCGGATTCCAACTCATCACAAGTCCCGTCCAAGTTTAGTCTTTTTGTATCCTGGTTTAGAGACAATTTTTTGATTCCACCTTGGACATATATTTGGATGGTACTTTTCTTGGTCTTTTTGTTCATGTCCATTGGCTTTGTCACAGTGTTTTTTCTACTCATCAATGGTCACTATTTACCTGAACGCTCTGCTGTGAACAGTGTTGCTGGAACTTTGGCTCCACATTCCTCTTCACACATCATGAAGCGTGACCACACATTTGTGAACATTTCAGCGTTTCCAGTTGCTGATGGCATCGTATGGGATGCGGTAAACTTTCAAATACATGGCCCGACAGAAATTATTAATGTACCAAATGTCCTTCGAGTCTCGATGGGTGATGTAGTAAAAAGTAATATTCATTCTGATGATTGGGATGTGCATGCAGTTGAAGCATTGTTTGCTGATTTAAAATATTATGCCTCTTTTAATGCTGAAGACTTGTATATGAATTCTGCGAATTATGCCGATTTGTATTGCTACCAGCATTGGGGCAATCATTTTCTCCACAAACCAAGTGCACTACGCAGCCCTGTTACTTACACCCAATGGGAACACTGCCCAAACCCCATACCAGGTAGTTCCCAGACTCTTCGAAATAAATACACCTATTTTACTGATTTTAATCGATCGAACCCTGGGTCCTATTATTTTAAATTAAAATCTCCATCGACTCAAAAAATAATGTTGACCCACACTAAATTACTATATTCGGGTTCCTTTTTGAGCGCCTTGGCGGTGGGTGGTTATGAGTATTGGAAAGACACAGTGGATTTAAAATCAATCTGGGGTTCGAAGCTATGGCAGGTGCAGGGCACTGAGGCCCTGCACCGTGCTTGCCTTATCCCAGCCCAAATTCTATTTCTAAATGCTTCCATTTATCAGACCACGTGTTGGGGGTTGGCTACCGTTAAACAACTAAATGCGCCAACCATCCCATCCTTGTCGAGTCTTCCAAATGATAGTTTGCATTTTAATATGTCCCTTATGGCGTTACAGGCTCAGTTTCAGAACAATTCCTTTAACGTTTCTGCACTAATACAGTCACCCTGGTTGGCATGGCCCATATCATCTAATGCATGCCAACTTCGTTTTCATGGCACAGTTCCTGGTTACATACAGGACAAGCCTGATCCAAGATTTACTGAAACTCGTACTGTGACCACGTATTCGGTTGGTAAATTATGTAAACAATGGTTACAACATTCGTCCTTAGACTCTGTTAAGAACCATTTATCCCTCCTATCAGGCACTATTGACTTATCTGACTTTATCTTGGGACCTCGTGGTCCCCGACCGAAGAGATTCATTTATGAAGCGTATAATGAGCTCTGGAAGCTGTCACAAATGGAAGCTGCTTCCCGTCTTAGGGAAATAGACCAAGCAAATTTGGAAAAGGTGCTTGCTGTTGTTGACAATAGTATAAATACCCTGTCTTCCCGCATTTACACATTACACAATATTGTATCCTCTGTTGTTGATATTGTACAAGATGATGTCTCTATATTGTATCATGGTCAGAATCAGTTGCGTTCAGTGATGCAGTTTGCATGGACTTTGCAAACCCTTAAGTTGGGTAAAGTTCCTTGGAATTTGTTAAACACCACTGCCCTCTTTCTGCCTTTTAATTTGACTGACAAACAGCAGTTCATGTCCATGAAAGATGCATCTTACACTTTGTTACATATTGAAAAAGTGGATCCTTTACCATTCTCTGTAGCGGAACTAGATTCTGCGGTGTGGCTAGTTCATGGGGTTATAGCTTTACCTTTTTCCCTATTTGAATTCGGTTCGTGCATGAAACATTATCCTGTAGGCCGTTTCCAGCCTTTGGGTAGTGCTTTCCTGCATGAACTTTGGTCCTTGCCTTTCATGTATAAATGCCTTAGAGATGGCAAGGAGGTATTTCTCACGGGGGAGTCTTGTGATTCAACTGTGGGTCATTCGCTTATTTGTAAACATATTAAATTGCACGGGGCTTGTAGCGTTTCAGTTCCAAATCTTGCATGTGTGCTAAAAGGTATTCCTGCTCCTGCTATTTCTCCTACTTTTACTTTGCTTACCAACGGTAGCTATTTGCTTTTAAATAACGAAGACTGTTGTGGCCTACAGGCTGGCATTCCGTATATTGTTACAGTCTCACACAGAGTTGTCTGCTGCAAGAATGTGCTTTTTCCTCCCCCTCACGACATCGTTGATAGCTCTATTTGGCCTTCCATTCCTACCATGGAGGCAGATTTCAATAAGTTGAGCAGAATAAAGGCCCTATTATTGAATGAGGAGGTTATGCTCACATCCACCCGGGAGACATTCATTCTCCAGGTGGCGAGCACCCACAGTGAAATACAGGCCCTTTTGAACACTGACCTCCCCCAACATTTTGGGGAGTTAATTCATCGTATTTTTAACGCATCAAACACTGAGGGTCAGGTGCACTTTTTAAGGTTGTGGGGTCTGGCCTCGTGTCCACCTTTCAAACTATTTTCGGTGTGATACCGGCATTCATACATTCTATTTTTTCTAGCGTCTTTGGTGGGGTCCCATTAATCCTCGCTTTGGCGGCTGGTGTCTTGCTGTTGGTCTGTTTTCTGCGCAATGGCTGCACACCACTGGGCCCTTCTCGATCCCGAACGCCTCCAGCTGCTCCGTGAGCGACTTCTGGTTGGCTTCGATGTTCTGCCCTTGGCAACTATCAGTGTGTCCTACACCCTTTCCTTTCGCTTTGCGTATTTCACTTGCGTGCAACCTGTGATGTCTTGCATCCGCTGTCCGTTTACATGGACCATGGATTATTGCCTCTCCAATTCGTCATTGTCGGTCCCGGATTTTGTTCGGTTGGTGGGTCCCTTAGAGGCCCATGAACGGGACTGTTCCGCTGCTGGCTTTATGATGCGTGCGGCTGCACTGGGGATTTTGGCACAATGGGATATCTGGGCGGCTGCTCAGAATCTCCTACAACAAAGTTATATTGAATATCACGCAAGCTGTCCCGCATTGCTTTTGGATGCTCCATACTCTGAAGAACATTCCTGCAGCTTTGACCTATTGGACTGGATGGCGTCTACGTTTTTTGACGATTCCAATGATGTCCTTCTGGACGGTATAGCATTTTTCTGCTCTTCCACATTTTTGGATTGATTGACTTGCCGTTAGTTGTTAGTAGACCGCCTCTATTCTGCTCAGGTATTTGGAACTCTGTCTTCATTTTCGTCATGGCCGATGGACTGACCAGGGGAGGGTGTCTTGTGGCTCATGGCCTCCTGGCAGGTCTGGCTACGTTACCACGCCTGGCTGCCATGATGACTCTTGCGCACGTTACTATTGGATGTTGTTCTGTCGCCCTCTGTTATTGCCAAGTTGTTCTACAATAGCCTGCATTTTCTGTTTCTCACCTTTTCTCCTATTCCCTTTGTGGGCTCAGTCTGAACAACAGTTACAAGGTCGAATAACAAATCCCTGGTTTCTACTGATTTGGCCCGTCCCTCGCACCTAGACATAACACTTGTACAGCTGCCATTGAGAAATTAGTGTGCTTTTAATAATGCGCTCGCTTGCTCTAAGATAGCACTTGGAGACGACCTTTCCAGAGAGAAGAGCTGTGATTGTTTGCTGATGTAGTTTTGCATCAAGAGACTGAGGTATGGGGGTTCGCTAGTCAAAGCCCAAAGGTCTTCTATTATTATAATAAACTGGCTTCTAGCACGGGGAGGGTGGTAATGTTAGTTAGACATATATCCACTGCTTTATGAGATGCTTTCCCCGTTCGTATTCTATGGAGTAGTAACTATGCTGATTATATTATTCTTATGTATTATGCTATTAGTACTGACACGTGTACTGTATCTAAGGGCACGTAAGTTGAAATAAATATTTTGAACTATAAAGTGTCTCTTCTTACGCATGTTGTGGACAGGTACGAGAGTAACGAAAGAGTGTTCTTGCCTCTGCGAGTCCTGAGAGAGAGATACCGTGTTCTGGGTTGTCTAATCATTGGTACATTAGTGCTAATGGGACGCTAAGGCTAGTTGGGTTGGGGTTTTGGGTGCTAAGGTTTATGGTTGGCTCACCACTATATTCCGAGGTCCTATTATCCTGTGCATAGCTCTGTATGTGCAGAAACCTTATGACATAACCAGACATTATGGGAGGCCTGACTGGACCTTGAATGAACTGCCACTTTTAAAGTGCTGGAGTAAGTGTAACCTGGCGCAGGCAAACCTCTGATTTCTGCAGAGAACATCCTATGTATTTAGTTTGTAGAGTTACATTAACATGTAGCTGGTGGAAAACTGCTTGGCGCTTGCAAGTTTGCAAAGACACCTGGCAGGCTGGTCACCATGAGGGTGCAGAGGAATACACCTCAATTAGAGCACATTTTCACACTGATTCACTCATAGATGCCAAGGTTTCAGATTGGTAAGTGTGACGTTTTCATAATTTAACTGTAATAATGGGTGACATTCACACAGTTTGACTCTGCTCAGTTTTCAGTAGCCTGCTGTTAGCGCACTTTAGTTCAGTGACTTTCTTAGAGTTTCTAGTTGATCAAATGGGCGTAATTTCTAATATTTATATGTTTCCCTCCTCTTCATTGCTTGATTTTGCTCACGAGAAAGTGTCACTAATAGTCGTTGAAATGTAACTCATAATTACACTGAAATTATGAAAATGTCACACATCGTAATCTGAAACCTTGGCAGCTATGCTAAGTCTACCACACACAGCACATTTGACCATCTCATAATTCCATGCCACACAATTCAACTATAAATAATTTAACCCTACAACATTCCATACCACATAATTACAATCCTAAAAATTAAAAAACACATATTTCCACTTCACTCCATACCACATAATGCCACATAACATAATAACATTCCACACAATTTAATACCACTCCAAACCACATAATTACACTCCACACAACACAATTCAACTACACCTAATTCCACTTCAACCTATATAATTATACTTCACACAACATATTTACACTCCACTCCAAAACACATAATTACCCTCCACAAAATACAACTCTGCAACATGCTGCATAATTCCACTCCGCACAATTATACACCACACCATGCCACATAATTCCACATGTCACACAATTCCACAATTCATCCCCACACAATTCATCACACAATATAATTACACTCCACATAATACCACTCAGCACCACATAATTTACCTCCACATGATTATGCTCTACTCCATATTGCATAACTACACTCCACATAAATCCAGTCTATGCCACCTAGCAACATTCCACATAACTATATTTCACACCATGCCTCAAAATACCACTCAACATAATTTTCACTCAACAGCGCACACTTCCACGTCACACAAATCAACTCTACACATTTCCATTCCACACCACATAATTCAACAAACTACATAATTCAAACCAACAACACAATTACACAACACACCACATACATCCAATCTACACCACAAAATTCCACATCATGCTACAATATTTAACAGCACACCACATAAGTAAACTCCACTACATACCACTCCACAACACAAAATACCATTCCAGATAATCTCTGTCCAAGACACACAATCCCACTCCATGACACACAATCCCACTCCACATAATTCCAGTACACTTAATACCGCACAATTACTATCCACATAATTACACTGCACACCCTGCCACATTATTTCACTACACAGATCCAATTCACACAACACAATTCCACAACTAACAATTCCAATCCAAACCATATATGACTTGCATATATGCAAATGCATATATTGCAAAACCATATATTGCAAATGCTTGCTTACCTTCCAATGCGTCCCAGCAGATCCTGTTCCTGGAGCTGCAATCCTTCTCCTGCCAGCTCTGTGCTGCCTCGTCCGTTCTCAGAGGCTGTGCCCTGTGGTGAATGCTCTCTCTGGGGCCCCCACCCCCATCCTTTTTCCGGGCCTGGCTCTGACTGAAGAGAAACAATGTAACTTGTTACTTTGTTTCTCTTCAGTCCTGGGTCAGCGCGAGGAGCTCAGAGCAGGCTGCACACTGCAGCTGCTTTAGAGCAAGCCTCTCTCTCACAGCTCTCTACCGAAGAGCTGAGGGGCCCCCTTCACCTACTGAAGACTGGGGCCCCCCGCACCTGCGAGTGCTGCGAGGGTGTTTGTTACGCCCCTGTTTGACCTAATTTATGAATATTAATGAGGTAGCTCGCAAATTGCGAATGATTAGTATTCAATGCCATCACAGGGATGGTGCCCTGCTGGATTGAGCAGACCACCATGTCTGTGATTGCTTTTAAATACAGCAATTCTTTTTACAATGTTGCCCACTTTCCCAAAAGGAAAAAGGGATGCGTTTACAAAAAAAAAAAGAAAAGAGAAAAGCTTGTAAAACTATTCTTTTTAAGAGTTAGCAGAGGGCCCAAGTACCACTGCCTCCTCCAGAACAAGCACTGGCATAGCCAATAGGTCTCGCCTTTGGGGCCTTATAATTATTTATTCATGCAGCACGTTTTTCTGGGTGCTACAACATCTACTGTTCTTTAACGTGGAAGCTACTAGGCACACTATAGCACTGTATTGAGAAGTACTTATTTAATGTGTTATAGGCTTTTTTTTGCTTCAGTTCCATTGACAGCTAAATGCATTTTCTTCCAAAAACAATTGAGTATATGAATTGCCAGACTTCAGACGCTTGCAGCACGTTTAAATATAAAACGGTTTAGAGTGCAGAGCAAATAGCGCTTCAAACAAGAATTTAATTCATTAGAAAGAACTGTGATTAAGACAGTTAACAATGTATGGAGCAGTCTCACGTTTGCCACTTTATTACCTAGGGGAGAAAGAAGAGCACAAGCAGAAAATGGGAGGGGGTTGGGGTACAAACAGGTGCCCTCAGAAAGCCTCTGACATTTGATCTTGGTCATTGCCTACACAGCAAATGTGACGAGATACGAGGAAGAGATGAGCAGAAAACTAAGAAAAGGAGTCAAAACTAAAGATTCCGAGTATGTGTGTAAACTATAAATGCAAACAGCTAGGCACATTTTGTTAGAAAAGCCAAAAAAACAATATATTCCAAACAGAAACTGAGACAATCGAGGGAATCTGTGTGTTTGTAAACTAAACAGGCCATCATCAGCTCAGCGCATCGTATTCGGAAGGCCAAAAAACTCCACATTGCTAATTGACGAGCCATGGAAATAATAGAAAATAGTGCGCTGAAGATAACGAATGGCCAGCAGGAAAAGATGCAGTGGAAGGGGGTGTGGGGTGACAGTTGAAGAGCTGCTTGGGGTGAATCTGCAGCAGCGGTTAGGTGCTATAGACAGGAGTGTTTATATAAAGGAGGAGTTAATGCATATCTGCCGCTCGGAGTGGGGAAAGCTCCAGTAGACGATACAGCGCTGCACGGGATCGGCATGCGACTAAAGCGCTCTTCCACCCGCTCAAAGACCCAGCTTTTGGCCACATACTTGGCCGCACAGTTTAGTAGTGACTCAGGCAGCCACTGGGCCGGGTGGATAGGCGACGACGAGGAAATGCCAGCAGGAGGCCTGTGGTATAGCATCGAGTACGGCCGCAAACAGATGCGCTTGACGGGGTGGCAGCAGCTTGATCATGGTGAGTCCAAGACACAACTGATGAGGATGGGCCGGCCTCAAGAAAAAAAAAACAGTGCACCGAAAACGACATAAATAAACAAAAGAGTAGGGGGCCATGTAACAGAGGCAGTGTCCATGGGAGGGAACAGCGCACCAAAAGGCGAGACAAATAGCAATGTTTCACTAATGAAAAGCAAGGAATTTAGAAAGGCACAAGAAGGAACGAATGAAAAGCAATAAGTGTGATGAAAGCTCGTACAGTAGATACGGCATGTCTCAAAGAGACAGCACATGTGCTGCCGAGACTAGACCTAAAAATGTTTTTGGGCCATTCAGAAAGGGGAAGGGGTCCCTTGGGGCCCCCATCCCGTTTGCCAATGGGTACCACCTCCTTTGAGGTGACAGTAAAATATTAATGTTTTGCAGCTGCATTTTAGTCACAAAAACTAATAAATACAATGAGTAATCTCTATTTGGAAGGGACGCCCTAAACATGCCCCTAACAAATAGCTATTCCTTATAATTTCCTTAACCATTTAACTATTAAGTAACAAGATACCACATTTTCTTGTTGCAAACCCTGTGATTTATCGAACTACATGGTTTGCAAAAAGAAAATGCTTTAGTACATCTGGGCCGGTGCAATGAAGCTCACTCTTTAGCAGACACAAAACTTGTCATTTTGTGAATGAGAGGCTTTTCAACCGTAAAAGAAGTTAGTCCATCAGGTACTAGGGTGCATAATAGCAAAATAACTGGGTACATTGAAAGCTAGATTTTAATGCAAGAAAAAGTAAACCACATGTAGTAAATGATCTCTAGAGCTGGAGAAATAAAGAAAAATGTCTATTTCGAAGCGCAAGAGATAAAACTTGTTTTTTAACACATCATTATGATACATAATTATTTTAGAAATGTATGGCAGACATCATAATATTCTGACATTTTATGAGGCCTAATTCTAGGGCGTGGGTAGACTTTATTGTAAGAGAACTTGATAAAAAATAGATTATTGGGTGCACATCAGGAATGTAACGGAGGCCCCTGCAGCCCCTGCGCTGCAGTGGGTGGGGGGGGGGGGGGTGGCAATCTTTCAGGTGAGCCCACATTCAGCCCGAGTCCAATGACAATTTGTGCGATATGGGCGATTCAGGGGCCCCTCATCACATTCTGCAGGGGACCCCCATCATTTTGCGTTACATTAAAACATTTTAGTCTGCTTTTAGCTACTGCTAAAACTCATAGTCAAAAATATTCTTAAAATTGTTTAACCTGTAGTTTTTACCGCAGTGGACCATTTCTCCTGGTCCCTCGACCCACTGATTGTTCCCACAGTGAGATTGGTGCTCCCATACCTACTACTCTCATTTTGTTTTTAAGGAAAGTAGTTACTCCCAATTTTAATCATGAAAGAATTCTGGCTTCCAGACATTGAAATACTTTCTATTCTAGGTATGGAATTTTCTAAACTCCCAGAAAGTTAACTGAACCAATTATCAGAAGCCTACCATCTTAAGAGTTCTCAAATATCATGACAGCTAGTCTATGATTCGCCGCAAGTGCTACCTGATAACTCCTTAAGGAGACTTTGTGACTGGCGGAGAGGCACCTCTAGTGGCTAAACCAAGGTGGGAGATTTAGAAAGAACGCTTAATTACAACTTGTGGGATTAACATTCAGCCAAGTGCATAAATAGTGAATAAGCAGTCCACCAAGGCTCTACACAACCAAGGACCTGCCCATATTAACCACCACCTGAACTTCCTCCAACCATCGAGAAGACTACGCTCCACCTCCTCTCACTTGCCCATACTCCCCACATCTACCGGATCAGAAATGGAGGACGCTCCTTCTTCCACTTTGCAGCAAAAGCCTGGAACAGCTACCCACGCAACTCCAGTCCATCTACTCACTTCCAGAATTCCAAATGGCCCTCAAGACCTGGCTGTTCGAATACGCCTCCAGGGCCTGCAAGCACCTGGATACCTTATAGGGTGTTTAGCCGCACTTTATAAATCTTGATTGAATTGAAGCAGTCCAGTATGTGAAGAGAAAAATTTAAGATTTGTATCAATGATGAAATTTCACTAATCAAAAGCAATACTCCAAAATTAACGGTGTCCTAACCAACATGCACATTATCATGTAACATTAGGCCTTGTGCGATGAATGCCCACTGACTATATGCTTTTAAAATCTAGTTAAGACATTGCACACCGCCAATATGTTTTTCGTTGGAATTCTTTTAAATGCCTTAGATTGAAAAGGGTTTGCTTTCATTACTTATTTTCCTTCATAGAGGATTCATGCTATGCAAGAGGACATTTCTTCCTTCCATGCTTGCAACACAGTGTTCAGCATGCTGGTTTTAAACAGAATTCAGGCCAATAGCTGCAAGTCAAAATTTAAATGAAGCAAAAGAAGATACAATTTTCAACTCAGTGGCTTAGAGTCTCAGTCAAAGGTTAAAAAGGTCTAAACAGCTTTTCTCCAAATTTGTCTCATTGGGTTGAGGAGAGATACCTTCATGAAGGTGCCCTACAAATCCTGAAAACTCTATTCAACATATTTCTTTGAAATTTGTTTAAGAGTCACTAAGAGCTCCTAAAGGAGCCGGTAACTCCCCATTGTCATTACCCTTCTTGCTGGTGTGGAATAACTCCCACCAACCTGGTCAGAATTATTGGGAAGCAAAAACACTGGCAAAATACCATTACCCAATCCTGTATTTTTACCCACTGATTTGTATCTTCTGTCAGAAAGGGGAACAATTTGTGGTTGTGGTTTCACATCATGTTAAAACTGCATATTTCCTTAGTTCTCGCAAGAGCCTAAAGGGATTTGCTCAGGGATATACTAAATGTAAACGAGTACTTTGTGCACAACTCAGAATCTGAAACAGAGTGCACACATTGTTTGAGACCAATTTCAAATTTTCCACAGCTCTAGGAATTAGGATGTTAGTATACTGTATGATGTGGCCTATATAAAGGGTATGAACAGCCTCCTTGTGGAACCTCACCACTTGGAATGCCTCAGGTTGGCCTCGGTTACCAGCTAAACTCTAAATTTCATTCATTCTTTTTCTCGTTCAACAAGAGTCAGGTCTCCAAAGGATGCCATTCTCCTCATCTGGTTGGAATGTTTCCTCCTATTGAAGGAATTCAAAGTAATCTAGAAATTTACCACAGTCAAGACAGTGCAATCACTCGAATAGCCATTGGTTTGCCACAACAGGTCTGGCTCTTGAACACAGTATCCCACAGAAGGGACAGGGCCATTGACTTACCCAGGAGATTAAACTCCTGTCTCAGAGGATAGTTAGATTCACCAATACTCAGTTTTAGTTATGAATTTAAAGGTATGATTCCTGAAAAACATAATTTATTATCACAAAATATCTAGTTAAATGCAATGATCAATTACAAAAGGTAACATGTTACCTTGCGGTAAACGTGATCAACAATGCTTCTTTGCTAGCTGAAAGGTGGGTCACATGCGCTTCAAGCATTCCACGAGTAGGGCAGATGCTAAATGTTTTCGTCTCATTGTGTCTTTCTTGTTCATCTAAAGCAAAGTAGAAGAAAATGCCATTAGTAATTCATTGACAGTGAATCTGTGAGTCTAACAATTTTCCTAGTATCAATAAAGAAAAAAGTGAAAGGCAAAATAATGTAATCAAATCTTTGCTTGCCATTTTATTTTTTGGAGTTAAACGTGCCTTAAGTTGATGGGCACTGCAAAATACCACATTTACAGGTGAATTATGGTGAATGTATGCTGTTGGAAAAAGGTGACTGGCACAATAAACATTAAAAAGCAAAGGACAACTTTTGAGGTGGAGGGGATGGATGTGAGTTAAAAAATACATCTTCCTCAACTTCTAGCCAAGATGGTGGCGTAGGGACAATGCCTCCATGCCAAACAAGTTATTTACCTTTGGAAACTGCTGTTTCTAGTAGAGACTCTATTTAACCGTATTTTGCTCACCTTGTGAGTTTCCACTGGTGCTAGACTTGAGTCAGGATCTTTTGTAGCAATTCCCTTGTGTGTTAACAGGAGGAATTGTGAGGCTTCTCATCAGTCTGTACCACCACAGACATGACATCGGGGCCCCTATATATGCATCACCTCTGCGTGCTGAGGTCAGTTTCTTTCTGATCTCTCTCCACACAGACGGACACGGAGCCATTGAATGAGAATATGGCAGTGTGTAGACTTTCAGGCTGGAATCTTTTTAATGGACTAAAAAGGTCCTTTCCAGAGAATGGGGATCAGGGCGGATTGGTGAGGAATCTGCGGTTAGATAGAGTCACTACCAGAAAAGGCATTACTGAAGACGTGTAACTTGTTAATCTGATAGAGACTTCTAACTGCAGATTCCTCGCTTTGTGAATAGATACCAAAGCAGCATCATCCCAGGTGGTGGGTCTTAGGGATGGCTCATACCAGGAAATCCTGCAGGACAGATTGGCCAAAATGCTTATCCCGCCAGACCGGCTATCCAGGCAGTGGTGCTTCATGAACTTGTGGAGGGACGTCCACGTGACAGCCTGACTAATGTCCAAGACTGCCACACCACATGCCAGCACAGTGGTGGCAGCCTTTGTTCTGGCTGAATGCAGTCACAAGCCTTATGGGGGCTGCTCTTTGGCTAGTCCGCAGGCAGCAGATCTTTATTCAGTGTACAATCCAACAGGAGTTGGTCCTCTTCTGTACTGCTTTTCCTTTCTTGACCTCACAGAAACCGAAAAAAAAGTTGGCCGTCTTGCCAGCACTTTCTTGCTCAATCTGCATAGAAGCTGAGCGCTCTCTTAGAGTCGAAGCGAGGAAGGCGTTCTTCCTCCTTAGAGGGGTGAGGTGGAGCATAGAAAGCCGTTAAGTTGATGGATTGCATTATGTGGTACGGCATGACTACCTTGTGCAGGAGGTATGCTTTTGTCCGGAGGACTAATTTATCTGGGAAGAAGGGCGTATGTGGTGGGTGTTTGGCCAACGCCTGAAGTTCACTCACTCGCCTGGCCGATGTTATGTCGATGAAGAATTCTGTTTTGATGGTAAGTAGGTAGAGAGGGCAGCTGTGCATTTGTTTGAAAGGTGTGCACTTCAAGTAAGGGAGAAGCACATCAGGTAAGGGAGCTGCAGAATCCCAAATGGTGTTGACGGGAAAATGTGGATAAGCCCCTTCAAAATACACATCATTCCGGGTGACTTGAAGAGGGATGTCTGATCAGGTAAACATAACAATGCCGAAAGGGCTGATAGGTAACCTTTAACTGTTGTCACAGGAAGGCAGTGCTGAGTTAAAGACAGCGAAAATAGGAGAACATCTGATAACTGTGCATTAATGGGGTTTTTTTTGTGTTGAGAGCAACACCAGACAGCAAATGTCTCCCAGTGTCCTGAGTAAATAGATATGGTAGATGGCTGCCTGGCTGCCAAGATGACACTAACCACTTCGAGAGGAAGGTCAAAAGATGTGAACTACTGCTGCTCAATCTCCATGCATTGGGGTGGTGTAGGTTGTGCAGGCTTCTACAGAAGGTCCTCCCGAAGGGGCATCTAAATTGGTGGATACGTGCTCATGGCCAGAAATTCTTGGCATTACACCCTCCTCGCCCTGTCTGAAGCCACCAGGATGACTTGAATCTGGTCTTTCCTGATATTTTTCAGCACTCTGGGAAGAAGGGGGAGTGTGGTAAAAGGTGTTCAGGAGCCCCAATCCCCAATGCTGACAGAAGGCATCCTCCAATATGCAAATCTTTTGACACTACACATTCTCTGTGGTGGTGAATAGAATAAACCAGGGTTCTTCCAATTCTAGGAATATGCCCTATGCCACCTCTGAGTGTAACTGCCATTCGTGATCCGCTAGGAGCCATTGGCTGAGTTTGTTCACCTGGGCGTATAAGGATCCTGCCAGGTGCTAGACAATCAGGGAGATGCCCTGAAAGTTCAACCACTTTCAGGGGAACATGGCTTCCTGGCACAGAACCCTGAACCCCATTTCGCCCTGTTCATTGCAATACCACATTGTGGTTGTTTTGTCTGTGAGACCGAGAGTACTTGCAACTGCTGTGATCGCTGTGAAGAATGCAGTCTACAATATCAGTAACCTGAAAGGACAGCTGTGCTCTGGCTAGAATGAAGTGTATTCAAGCATGTGAGAACCAGATTGAGGCCCCATTGGGTTATCACAATAGGTTTTGGCAGGAACACATTGGTCAGCCTGTTTATAAAATGCATAACAACAGGTGATTTAAACAGAGATGGCTTATCAGACAAATGAATAAAGGACACTAATGCTGACAAATAACCTTTAACTGTTACCAAAGCAAGGCCTCACTGGGCTAGTGATGAGGGTAAAAGTAGGAGATCAGACAACAGGGCTTGTAAGGGTTGGATATGTCGGCAAGAACACCAAACAACAAACTTCTCTCAGTGTCCCACATAGATGTTCTTAGTAGAGGGTCGCCTGGCTGACAGAATGACATATACTGTATGGAGGTGTAAGCTTTACAGGCTCATTTGCAGCACTTTACCCTTCTGTTGCGACAGGAAGTGCTCCCAAAAAGGAAACCAGATCTGAGATCAGATGCTCAAAAGCCAAAAGTGCTGGGTACCACACTCTTGTGACTCAATTCGTAGCCACTAGGATGCCTTGGGCCTTGTCATTCCTGATCTTCTTCAGAACTATGGGCAGGAGAGATATGGATGGGAAGATGTACAGGAGTCTCAATCTCCACTCGAGGCAAAAGGTGTCTCCAAGTGAGAACTGCCTTGGGAACTTCAATAAGCAAACGTTTGGACACTGTGCGCTCTCGGCAGTGACAAAAGATCAAGCTAGAGTTCTCCCCACTACTGGAAAACGCCCTGTGCCACCTCTGAGTGCATTCACCATTTGCGATCCACTAGGCAACGCTGGTTGAGTTCAGCCATGCTAGCGTTTAAAGATCCTGCCAGGTGTTATATGACCAGGGAGATGCCCCGACGGCTCAGCCTGTACCAGAGGTGCATTGCCTCCTGGCACAGGACCCAGGAGCCAGTACAACCTGCTTGTTGCTGTACCACATAGTGGTGTTGTCTGTGAGCACCTGCACCTGTTCTCCATTGATGGATGGGAGGAAGGCTTTTAGTGTCAAGTGAATTGCTTGCAACTAAAACAGGTTGATGTGGAGGCGAAGTCTAAGAGTCCTCTGATCTTCACCTCTCTCACATGAACTCCAAAACCGAGCAACAATGCATCCGTCACGCCCAGCCACTCTGGCTGGAGTAGGGTAGGGAGAGGAGTCTGCTACTGGTCTAACTGTGGTCCTGCACCTACCACTACAGATCTTTGAAAGCCTCCTTGAACACCTGAAAGGAATGCGAGAGGTTCACTAGGTGCTGATCCCTTCAAATCCCACTACAGAGCCTGCAAGGGCCACCTGGCGTGGTCCACTAGCAGCATGCAGGAAGCCAAGAAGCTTTAGAGCTGCTCTCACTGAGACACTGGGCTACGGAAAAAACATCAGGATCATAGCCTGAATGTCCTGGACTCCTTGAGGTCGAGAAGGCTGGAAACAGCATCATGTCTAGGATGGCTGCGATGAAAGGGAGCCTTTGTGAAGGAGTCAAGTATTGCCCGTGTTGAAGGAAAGTCCCAGAGTAGTCAAAAGGTTGACCATCATCTGAAGGTGGTTCAAGGCTGTTTGAGGCGAACACGCATTCAATAACCAGTAGTCAATGTATGGGAAGATGGTGCTTGGACAAAATATTGAGTTAAAAATATCGGAACGCAGAAATATCGGGAACAAATATTTTGTGAGTCAAAAATATAGTGGTATAGAATATCATTGTCAAGAATATTGTTTTTATGTTTTAGTTAATACATTAATTGTATGTGCTAGCATTTTTGGTATACTTAATAATGTTTTAAAATATAGTTTGCAATTTCTAGTGATTTATTATTTGTTTTTTAATTGTTATTAGTAATTTATAGTGTTTAGCAAGTTGTTGGGTTTGTATGGGATAAGGTGGGATGGTATTTAAATTAAAAATATTTATATTTTAATATTAATTTGTTTTCTATTGTTCTTTTTATAATTGATTAATAAATATGTAATTATTTAAGTGTGATTTTATATTCTGAATTTAAAATTAAATTTTTATTTGAATTATTAGTAATAGTAAGTTATATTTTAGTAGCAGGTTTTTGGGTTCATAGGTGTATAGAGTGGAAAATTAATTAAGTCATAAATAATTTAACATTATTGTAAACTAGGTTTTAATTGTTAAGTCATTATTTAATTGGCATTTAAGCATGTTAATAGTTTAATACTGATTTATTTAAGTTATATTATATTTGCAGGTTTTTGGGTTTGCCGTGGAATAGGGTGGGAAGTTAAATACAATTATATGTAATTTAATTTATTGCAATTTTTTTTAAATTGATTATTATGTTATTAATAATTATGTTAATTAAGTAATATATTAATGAGTTTCTAACTGTTGTACCATTTTTATCTATTTTCATATGTGTTTTACTTTTTATGTGTGTATTACACATGTGTTTTTAATCCTGTGTAATTTTTTGTAGGTGAGTTGATTGGAAAGAAAATAAATATGTCATTTTGTTATATTAATTGATATTTGTATGTAATTTATTAATTGGTAATTATGTAAACTTATTTTATATTTATTAGAATAATATTTGTTACTTACATTTATTTCTTTTTATGTATTGATTGAAATCAAATAAATCAGTATTGGAAGTTGATATTAATATGTAATTGTACTTTTTCCTATCTTTCTTTTTAAATTTATATTTTACATATTCTTATTTTTTTAAACATATATATTAATATTTTTATATAATGTAAATTAATGATGTTTTATTTTAATTTTTAAACATTTTTACTAAATGAATAGGACAACTGAAATATGTAGGGCTTTTGAAGTTAAACACTTTCCCTATTGTTGCTTGAGTGATAATAGTAAACCATATTCCTCCAAAGTCCAGCACTTTCCCTTTTGTTACCTAGACTGGAGTGTAAATAGCAAATGTATCCCTTCTCAAGTCCAACACTTTCCCCACAGTTGCTTAGACTGGAGTAGGAATAGTAAATCTAACCCCTCCGAAGTCCAACACCTTCGCTACTGTTGCTTAGACTGGAGTAGGAAAAGTAAAGTCGAACCCATCCAAAGTCCAACACTTTCCCTAAATTTGCTTATAGTGGAGTGAGAAGAGTAAATTTAACCCCTCCAAAGTCCAATACTTTCCCTACTGTTGCATAGACTGCTGTGGAAATAGTAAGTCTAATCCCTACAAAGTCCAAAACGTTCCCTATTGTTGCTTTGATGGGAGTGGAAATAGGACATTTATCCCCTCCGTTGTCCAACTTTTTCCCTATTGTTGCAAAGACTGGAGTGAGAATAGTAAATTTGATCCCTCCGAGGTCCAACGCTTACTATACTGTTGTTCAGATTGGAGCAGGAATAGTAAATATAACTCCAGCAAAGTTCAACACTTTCCCTACACTTTTCCTAATATTGGTAAAATAGAATTTGTATTATTATTTCTTTTTTATATTTAAAATTGTTTGTTTTTCTTTTCTTTAATATTTACATTATTTTTTAGTAAATGTGGTTTTGGGGTTCTAATATTTCACTATTTTGTTTATTGGTGAAAATAATGAGTATATATTTTTTAATCAAATTGTTTATTTCTTATTTGTTTTGAACTTGCATATGATATATGAAGTTAGCACAGTTCAATGCTTACGAGAGCATCCATGTTGAAATGTGTTGAATGGGCTGTCTGGTAGTTAAATCTGATAAATGTACAATCTGTATAGTCATAAAACAAGAATTTCTCATGACAGACTCTATATTCTCAGAACTTGATAGGTTATTCCTAATAGGCGAGAGGTCCCGTGGGCAATGCCAAATTGTATAGCGGGGGCCCGCGGGGGCTCCCACAGCCCCGGGGACCGCCACCTCCCCGGGGCTTTTTTCATTATTTGCGGGGGCACGCAGCCCCGCCGGAGCCCCGGGGACCACCACCTCCCCGGGGCTCTCATGTTTAATATAAAAAAAGTATGTGTGGGGGGGCTCGAGCCCCCACATGCCCGGGGACCACCACCTCCCGGGGCTTTGCAACAAAAACACAGGGGCACGCAGCCCCCCGCAGCCCGGGGACCGCCACCACCTTTTAAAATAACCTGTGTGGGGGGCTCGAGCCCCCACACACACCCCGGGGACCACCACCTCCCCGGTGCACTAAATATTCAAATGCGGGGGTCCGTTACGGAGCCCCGGGGACCACCACCTCCCCGGGGCTTTGCACTCGTAGGGAGGGAGCCGCGCGGCCCCCTCCTGGAGCCCTGGATGGCCCTGGGGACCGCCACCCCCCAGCGCCAGCTCCTGCAATGTCCCGGGGTGCCCACCCCCGGGACATTGCCGTTTGCTATGGCAGGGCGGGAGCATGATGACGTCATATATTACATCACTCATGACATGG
This sequence comes from Calotriton arnoldi, assembly GCA_963921515.1. Taxonomy (NCBI): domain Eukaryota; kingdom Metazoa; phylum Chordata; class Amphibia; order Caudata; family Salamandridae; genus Calotriton; species Calotriton arnoldi. Next base: position 638,873 of record CAWUFW010007098.1, read on the forward strand.
TCAGTGACATCACTGATGACATCTCAAAAGCTTTTATTAGGGTGTGAGGAGGTGCAACAGATTATCACATGGATGATGTCATCAGTGATGTCATTTGAGATGTCATCAGTGATGTCCTCAGTAATGTCACTGACCATGTCATGAGTGATGTAATATGTGACGTCATCAGCAGTGCATTGCGGGCGCGTGAGTTATAGTTAGCTGAACTAACTATAACGGGGGAATTTCTATGATTTTGTACGAGTGAAATGTCCAACTAACTATAACGCCCCTGAAACCTATGGTTTTTTCAGTGAATTTCTAAGGTTTTTTAAATGCTAATTTCTAACTATAACGTGCCTGAAACCTATGTTTTTTTCAGTGAATTTCTAAGGTTTTTTAAATGCTAATTTCTAACTATAACGTGCCTGAAACCTATGGTTTTTTCAGTGAATATATATATATATATTGATTATACTATGTATACATGTGAAAATGTCTCGGTCCCCTGTTTGCCTCGGTGGCACGGAAAAAATGGGTGGAACTGACGTCAGCACGCCGACGAGGTCCTCTTATGGCTCCGATTACGTCATACGGTGTCGCGAGCGGAGCCGTGCTCGTTGACGTGGGAGAGCTAGGAAAGAATTTCCGTGGAATGCTGGTGCAGGGGATATTCACCTAAGTGTTCAGGCTAGTCCTTTGGGAGCAACTGTTTATGTTGCCACTCCAGAAACCGAAACCAGTGATCCGAGGGCAGAGGCCCTGCAGATGGCACACGAGGTGGGGTGCCCAGTCGTGTGCACCGGCAGGGCAGCGAAGTGACAAGCACCATAACCCACAAAAAAGGTAACGAGGGCACTGAATTACACAGGATCTTCTCTTTGTATCTGGCAGGAACAACGAAGTTAAAATGCCCTAGTACCAAAATGTAGAATTAGTGCTACAACGGTCTTCAAGAGGACCTGCGATGCCGCTTCTGCCTCCCGTACCCTGGAGGCGGCACATGGGTCACGCGGTACGGTCATACTGCGGTGGGACGCACACTCGTTGACCTCTCATGGCACTGCTCCACACTTCAGGGAGGACGCTTTCCATTAGCTATGTTTTCTGATGACATGTCGCGCCGGCCCCGTCCAACAACAGAACTCCTTTAGATCGAAACAGACTCTTCCACTCTCTCACCGGAAGTGAAACCAGGCCACGCGGACACCTTCACAATACAACAGCCGGGAATGCACTTTTCGGTAAAAAAACCACATTCCTTCCTCCTAATTAATCAAATAAACGTTTCACTGAAGAACAGGGGCCAGCTTCGATCAGTAAACAGCCGTTACAACGACTTTTTTACTTTGCGATACCATTACAACGCATGCATTACCACGCATGCGTTGTACATCACGAAAGTCATTACTACGCATTTTTTAGAACGCATGGTCATTTACCACGCATGCCTTTACAACGAATTTTGTTGTAAAGGTATGTATGGTAAATGACCATGCGTTCTACAGCTATGTAGACGATCCATGTCGTTGTAAGGAAACAGAGGCTGTTCCGTATCCTCACAATGACGTGCACCGCCCCTCAGAGATGACGTGAAGCAGGAACCACGAGGAGAGAGGAACCATGAGGAGTGAGAGGTAAGGGGATTGGGCATGGGGTGGGGGTTTCTTTTCTAGGGTTTAGGGTAGTGCAGTGGTGTTTGGGTGGTGTAGGGGGTCGTGCTGGGGGTAGTGTTTTAGGGTTTAGGGTAGTGCAGTGGTGTTTGGGTAGTGTAGGGGGTCGTGCTGGGGGTAGTGGTTTAGGGTTTAGGGTAGTGCAGTAGTGTAGGGGGTAGTGTTTTAGGGTTTAGGGTAGTGCAGTGGTGTTTGAGTAGTGTAGGGGGTCATGCTGGTGGTAGTGTTTTAGGGTTTAGGGTAGTGCAGTGGTGTTTGTGTAGTGTAGGGGGTCATGTGGGGGGTAGATTTATGGTTTAGGGTAGTGCAGTGGTGTTTGGGTAGTGTAGGGAGTCGTGCTGGGGGTAGTGTTTTAGGGTTTAGGGTAGTGCAGTGGTGTTTGTGTAGTGTAGGGGGTTGTGCTGAGGGTAGTGTTTTAGGGTTTAGGGCAGTGCACTGGTGTTTGTGTAGTGAAGGGGGTCATGCTGTGGGTAGTGTTTTAGGGTTTAGGGTAGTGCAGTCGTGTTTGTGTAGAGTAGGGGGTCGTGTTTTAGGGTATAGGGTAGTGCAGTGGTGTTTGGGTAGTGTAGGGGGTCATGCTGGGGTTAGTGTTTTAGGGTTTAGGGTAGTGCAGTGGTGTTTGGGTAGTGTAGGGGGTCGTGCTGGGGGTAGTGTTTTAGGGTTTAGGGTAGTGCAGTGGTGTTTGTGTAGTGTGGGAGGTCATGCTGGGGGTATATTTAGGGTTTAGTGTATTGCAGTGGTGTTTGGGTAGTGTAGGGAGTCGTGCTGGGGGTAGTGTTTTAGGGTTTAGGGCAGTGGTGTTTGGGTAGTGTAGGGAGTCATGCTGGTGGTAGTGTTTTAGGGTTTAGGGTAGTGCAGTTATGTTTGGGTAGTGTAGGGTGTCGTGCTGGGGGTAGTGTTTTAGGGTTTAGGGTAGTGCAGTGGTGTTTGGGTAGTGGAGGGGGTAGTGTTTTAGGGCTTAGGGTAGTGCGCCCAACCAGTCACAATATCCGTGGACAAAGGGGATCCTGACTCTTTGGAACGCTCCGTCTATTGAATAATTTGGGTCAAGGGCCCTACCACGTCCAAGACCTATCAATTCCTTTCTTGGGATCCCTCATATACTTGGAGAAAAAGGTACATAGTTTCTCATCAATTTCAGGCGTGTGTGCCACCTTCCCCTTCAGTGAGGGCCTGGGGCATTCTCCCCTCATCCTATTCCTGACCTCCCTTTCAAGGGGTTGATGGATTTTCCCCACCACATACTCTGCCACTTTGGCGTCAGGTGTCCACTCTGCCGACCTAGGATGGTAAATTTGGGTAGGCTCGAACATGTCCGAGTGGACCCCGTCCCCAACCGGGGACTGAGAGGAGTGGGACTCTGGACGCCAGGGACGCCCCGAGTCCTTATCCTCATCGGAGGAGAAATGCGTCCTCCGATACACCCTCTCCCTCTAAGGGAAACCCGCCGTCGGGGTCTACAATAGTGGTGACAGTGTCGCAATTTTCTCCGGGCTCCTCCTCCTCCCGGCAGGGTGCATGTTTTAGCGTTCGCGCACTCTTGAGGAAGGTCTTCGTAAGTTTATCAAATCCTTCCAAGTGCCCCGCGTTATGCTTAACGGCCCTTTTATTCCCCATCTGGGAGCTACTTGGACCCGCCACCACCAGATCTGGGTCACTGAACACCCCAGGGATGCTTTTCGCCAGCTTATCAACCTGATCCCTAAGAGGAGCCAGCACCCTATAAATAGCCAGAGAGAGGGCTTGGTCCACTGCTGGAGGGAGAAGTTGGGGGGCCATTCCTCCTCCACTTCCTGGTAGGAGGAGTAAAATGGTCTTCTGGAGAAGACATGATAGCAGAGGGTGTGAGCACAGAACAAATGCCCTTAAAATCCTTAAGACAGCCCCCTCGCCGGTGCTCCAACAGCTGGGCTTTCCCCGAAACCGTTATAAGAATAGACTGAGGCGCAATACCAATTACCACCACTAGGTGGCGCTGGTCACTAACGTGGCCGTGTGGGGAAATCACCGCGTAGCGGTGTCAAAATTAGGCGAGGGTTGGTCGGGAATCAAGCGGACACTAAAGGAGTGACCGGATTCCCAAACGCACGTAAAGACCAGTGGGAGCGCTCGACGGAGCTGCCTCGCTCGGACCAGACGCGCCTGACAGGATCTCACCGTGCGCAGAGCACACAGCGGGAGAAACTGCGAGGGGGAGAACGTGCTCGGGCAAGAGCCTGCTGCGCAGGGAATATGAAACAATACCAAGGCAATAATGCTAATAACGTGCACAAGAAACCGCTATACAAACAGCAACAACGTCAGATTAAGCCAAGAATGTAAGGAATGCACTTAACTGACGAGCAGTGAAGAAAGAGGAAGCAGAAGGGACGTCACAATATTATATACGATGGACTGTGATATGATTGGACTATAGTTGCCTTGGCGACTACCCCCCTAATGGTTCATGGGTTGTGTAGTCTTTTGTTTAATGATTGTTGTGTTACGTTTTCTTTGAACTGCTATACAAATAAAGTGAGGAAAGATATGCATAATCCTCGCCTCCGTCCTGCCATAGAATTCATTAAACTTTATTTGATCTGATTTAGAAACATAGATCATAAAAGTGTACATAAAATCAGTAAATCCTCTTTCCTAATACAATACAGTGAGAATTAATTAAAACCAGTAGGTAAAAACGGGTGTTACAAAGCCCGGTTCAGAGCAACTTCAGGTTTACAGAATCGTAAAGTTCAATGTTTCACAAGATCAATCTCATGTACTTCGTGCACAATACGCAATAAGGGGTCCAAGTAAGATGTAACGCTCCAATACCTGACCAGTTTGCACTATATAAAACTGCAGAAAAACTAAAAATAAAAAGTGTTTTGCACACTTCTGTCATTGGGCTATATGTGGGCTACATCTGGGTGATATTTGTGCTACATTTGGGCTCTTTTTTCTCTGGTGGCCATCTTGGGAGACTTATTTGTTATGAAGTTTCCTAATTTTGTCATTTACTGCAGTCTCCTCAGTAGGAAATGCTTTCAGTTTTTTACTTTGATTCCATCAAGAAGGCATTCAGATGTGTCACACATTTGCCATAAATTCAGAATGTTAGCACTCTAGTTGTTCATTAGATCACTGTAGTAAAGCTACTGCTCACCAGGGAGTTAACTGGAAGTCTACTGCTGGTATTGAAAGTGATTGTTTCAGTCTGCATGTCAGAATTTTCTAATGAAATAGAAGAGGATTTGAGATCTCACTTAAAACCTGCCCTAAATTTTCTTTCTGCAGCACTAACCATAATTTCTATGGCAAAATGAACCCCCTCATTTTGTTCCTTTTTAAATTAAATGTTTTAAGTGTTACCAGTTTATTCCAATCAAGATGGCTTCAGGTGTGCCATACTTTTGTCATAAGTAAGACTGTTAGTGCTCTAGTTGTTCTTTAGAACACTCTGGGAAGCTGCAGTAGAACACAAAGGCATCAACTGACAGGCTGCTCCTGTTGAAATATAACAGGAAGATATTTGAGATCTCACTTAAAACATGTCCTAATTTTTCTTTCTACAGCACTAACCATAATTTCTATGACAAAATGAACCCCCTCATTTTGTTCCTTTTTAAATTAAATGTTTTAAGAGTTACCAGTTTATTCCAATCAAGATGGCTTCAGGTGTGCCATAATTTTGTCATAAGTAAGACTGTTAGCGCTCTAGTTGTTCTTTAGAACACTCTGGGAAGCTGCAGTAGAACACAAAGGCATCAACTGACAGGCTGCTCCTGTTGAAATATAACAGGAAGATATTTGAGATCACACTTGAAACATGTCCTAATTTTTCTTTCTACAGCACTAACCATAATTTCTATGACAAAATGAACCCCATCATTTTGTTCCTTTTTAAATTAAATGTTTTAAGTGTTACCAGTTTATTCCAATCAAGATGGCGTCAGGTGTGCCATACTTTTGTCATAAGTAAGGCTGTTAGCACTCTAGCTGTTCTTTAGAACACTCTGGGAAGCTGCAGTAGAACACAAAGGCATCAACTGACAGGCTGCTCCTGTTGAAATATAACAGGAAGATATTTGAGATCTCACTTAAAACATGTCCTAATTTTTCTTTCTAAAGCACTAACCACAATTTCTATGACAAAATGAACCCCCTCATTTTGTTCCTTTTTAAATTAAATGTTTTAAGAGTTACCAGTTTATTCCAATCAAGATGGCTTCAGGTGTGCCATAATTTTGTCATAAGTAAGACTGTTAGCGCTCTAGTTGTTCTTTAGAACACTCTGGGAAGCTGCAGTAGAACACAAAGGCATCAACTGACAGGCTGCTCCTGTTGAAATATAACAGGAAGATATTTGAGATCACACTTGAAACATGTCCTAATTTTTCTTTCTACAGCACTAACCATAATTTCTATGACAAAATGAACCCCATCATTTTGTTCCTTTTTAAATTAAATGTTTTAAGTGTTACCAGTTTATTCCAATCAAGATGGCTTCAGGTGTGCCATACTTTTGTCATAAGTAAGGCTGTTAGCACTCTAGCTGTTCTTTAGAACACTCTGGGAAGCTGCAGTAGAACACAAAGGCATCAACTGACAGGCTGCTCCTGTTGAAATATAACAGGAAGATATTTGAGATCTCACTTAAAACGTCCTAATTTTTCTTTCTACAGCACTAACCATAATTTCTATGGCAAAATGAACCCCCTCATTTTGTTCCTTTTTAAATTAAATGTTTTAAATGTTACCAGTTTATTCCAATCAGGATGGCTTCAGGTGTGCCATACTTTTGTCATAAGTAAGACTGTTAGCTCTCTAGTTGTTCTTTAGAACAAAGGCATCAACTGACAGGCTGCTCCTGTTGAAATATAACAGGAAGATATTTGAGATCTCACTTAAAACATGTCCTAATTTTTCTTTCTACAGCACTAACCATAATTTCTATGACAAAATGAACCCCCTCATTTTGTTCCTTTTTAAATTAAATGTTTTAAGAGTTACCAGTTTATTCCAATCAAGATGGCTTCAGGTGTGCCATAATTTTGTCATAAGTAAGACTGTTAGCGCTCTAGTTGTTCTTTAGAACACTCTGGGAAGATGCAGTAGAACACAAAGGCATCAACTGACAGGCTGCTCCTGTTGAAATATAACAGGAAGATATTTGAGATCACACTTGAAACATGTCCTAATTTTTCTTTCTACAGCACTAACCATAATTTCTATGACAAAATGAACCCCATCATTTTGTTCCTTTTTAAATTAAATGTTTTAAGTGTTACCGGTTTATTCCAATCAAGATGGCTTCAGGTGTGCCATACTTTTGTCATAAGTAAGGCTGTTAGCACTCTAGTTGTTCTTTAGAACACTCTTGGAAGCTGCAGTAGAACACAAAGGAATCAACTGACAGTCTCTGCCCTTGTTGGATGTACATGTTTTACTGAGAATGTCAGACTTCATTCTCACATGACTGAGAAAGATAATGTGAATTTACAGAAAATATGCTCTCATTTTAGCTTCTGGAGCACTTTCCAAAACTGTATGGGACAAGCATGTGAAAATAGTTTTCTCTCAAACATGATTCATGATATCCCAGCAGAAGGTTTTTCACAGGGTAAAATCACCTTAGAACACACCACAATTCCTGAAATTAGTATGGTACCATCAACAAATGAATTCTAATGTAACTAAAGTCTGTTATCACCCTTTATAGTTCTCCTTTTGGTAACCCTCAAAATCTTCGATTCACTACAATGCATTTCAATGGGGTACTATCATTTATATTGGTCCCAAGATGGCTGCCAGCAATTCCAGGATGAAGTGCTGACAGCCAATCAGATCTCACGATGACATGTGTGGTTAGGCTCCGCCCAGATATATATGTATTTTCTTTTTCAAATTTCTCAGGAACTACTGAACGGATTTACACCATTTAACCAAAAGGTACGACTCTGAACCAAGGGCTACCTTTTTGCCACATTTGGTGTAATTCCGTTCAGCAGTTCGGGCTGTAGCTGCGACTAAAGGTTCCTATGGAAAATTGCATGGGGAAAACACGTTTTGGGACCCCCCTTTTTTCTCGGCCCCCACTTGACGAATCACCCCGAGACTTTCAGGATAGGAGCGGACCGGAGCGCCCCACGAGTTTTGAAAATTTTGCGAAGATTCATCAACCGGCGCCAAAGTTATTGGAAATAGAATGTTGTGAATTTCTATGGAAAATAGGTCCTAACTATAACTACCTACTGGCGACCGCCAGTAGGTAATATATATATATATATATATATATCCATCCAATTACCACTCAAAGGTGCATTCCGGCACCGAAAGGAGAGACGGACAACTGCTTCTATGCTGATACTGCCGGCCGCAGTAGCATATTTATTGTTCCAAACAAGTGCAAAACTCGAACATGACGCGTTTCGGCCAACAGAGTGCCCTTGATCACATAAATGCGTCGCAAGACAGTGACGTATATATACAGTGATTGATTGACCATGTGACTTAGTGTTTACTACCTGCATAGACATAGAGAGAATACTCTACATTATAAACAGAGCCTACATGCGTTAGATAGCACCTAGATTAACAAATCATACTGATTTGCAATAAATAAATAAATCAAATATAAATACACACCTCAATAGAAATATAGACATCTTATTTACAGGTGAAATATACACATAAAAACGAAAGATATAATGATGATTAATATGAAATTTCATTCTGTTATGATCTCTTCCCTTATTGCCAGCAGCAACGCTCGGGCACGCACTCACATTTCAGATCAGCCAAGAAAGGTCGTTATTCCGTATGATATTGCAAAATCATTTTTAATCCATATAGCAGAACAAACCCAACGCGTTTCGGCGTAGGACACGCCTTGTTCACTGGTAGGGCAGGTTTGGAAAAGCATACATTATAAACATGATTTACAAGACATAAACGAAGGACACCATTATCAGAAAGTCCACTCGGTTACAGAAAAACGTTGCCCATCTTACCATATGTTTGTTAACAGCAGTTGATATATAAACTGTTGTGTCGCTACACAAAAGTGTGAACGGCAATTACCAATTGGGTTAATGATCAAACCTTACATGAAAATTAACTGACTATAAACCCAAATTAGACAGCATAAGAAAAATGCGTATCTATTTATCAAAATCATGCTGTAAGTGTTAAATGCCCTAGAAATGAAAATTAAATATGCAATGAGGAATAAGACAATGGGCATATGCTCATGTTCACTACACATTACAATTCTGCACAGGTACTTGGAAGTTCAAGATTGCATTAATAACAGTAAATAAATAACAAAATAGTTCATTCTAGCTCAAGTGGGCAATGTGTAGACTCCACATAGTCAGTATCTCTCCATCACTGGTTAAGTAGCAGTTGGTGCCAACGATGAACAGTGCCTATCAATCCAAGTGGATGGCACTATTAGGTTTGGTATTTTTCCAATACCCATTATCAGGGCCGGACTGGGAACCGAAACCGGCCCTGGCAAACTGCTCAGCCGCCCCCCCCCTGGGAGGCAGGAGGGGGTGAAATAAATCAAGCAACATGCACTGCATTTAACCATCTTTTTCAGACCCCTACAGCATTTACATAATATTGCACTTTAATGCTACATTTCTTTTAATTTACACACTCCACTTTACGCCACTCCACTGTCTGTTTACTTTACATCACTCACTGTACGGAATTTACAGTATGCTACTCCACTTTACAACACTACAGTATATGCCACTACATTCTACACTAATCCACTGTGCCGTACTCCACCCTACTCAACCCAACTGGACTGCACACCACTGCAATGAACACCACTATATTCTATGCTATTATACTGTTCACCACTGTATTCGTTACACTTTCGTTATGCCACTTTACTGGATGCCCCTAAACTGTAGTGCTCGCAACTCAATGCTATTTCACTATACCCTACTCCAATTTACGCTATTCCTCCACATGGGCAGGATTGTTTTCACTCAACACGTATCCTAGAGAGGCATGTTGTGGCAGTTTGCGCCTCGACATAGATGGATCGCCCACTGGGGCAAGTTTGGTCATTTACTTTACTTTATTTCAGTTTGGTGATTGACAACAATGGATTTGTATAATCAGAGTTGATTTGTTAGCCCACAGGGGCAAGTCAGAAAGAGACATTTAGGTCAGGGCACATAAAATGCGCTGCAACGTAGAAGTTGACGTGTTAAGAGTGTCTGCCATTAGCCTTGAATAAAGTACTCTTGGGTTTGAATACAACACGCTTGATTGACTCGAAAACTGATGAACATTAAATAAGCCGACGGGTTGTTTTCTAACGCTATTATTTAGTGAATGGGGCTCACACACTTGCAAAAAGTACATTTTGTAAATAAGACAAATGTTGAAACAAAGTTTTATTTTGTAAAACACTAGAATAGTGTTTGGGTTTACATTACGAAATGTTTCATTGTTTCAAAGCCGTAAAGCGAAGTCTGTTTTCTGCATTCACTTGGTGATGTGTCACATGATTGATTTAAAAAACATTGTTTCAGTGCACACCCTTTACTCGTGAGCAAGGAGCGGACGCTCCGAAACGCATATAGTGGTTTTGCCGATTAAAAATACACGCTAAAAAGAAGTTTGGGCTGTGACGCTGTTTTTCTTTGGAGTGGGACGACGCTTCTGTGAATTTATCGGGGTTCGCGACCCCATCACGGCCCGCCATCGCTCAAGAGGCTTGGGTTCTTCACGATCATCTTTTGCTGGATATATATATATATATATATATATATATATATATATATATATATATATATATATATATATATTATCTACTGGCGGTCGCCAGTAGATAGTTATAGTTAGAACCTATTTTCCATAGGAAATCCGCGACATTCTATTTGAAATAACTCTCTTGCCGGTTGACGTATCTTCGCAAAATTTTCAAACTTTGTGGGGCGCTCCGGTCCGCTCCTACCCTGAAAGTCTCGGGGTGATTCGTCAAGCGGGGGCCGAGAAAAAAGAGGGGGCCCAAAACGCGTTTTCCCCATTCATTTTTCCATAGGAAACTTTAGACACGGCTACAGCCCGAACTGCTGAACGGAATTACACCAAATTTGGCAAAGAGGTAGTTCTTAGTTCAGAAAGAACCCTTTTTGTTAAATGGTGTAAATCCGTTCAGTAGTTGCTGAGAAAATCAAAAGTAAAAGTACATATATATCTATGGGCACGGAGGATCCGCGCACCCTGAGCGCACCCTGCGCGCACCGTCCCGATCACGAGCTGCATGTTAATTGGCTGTCAGCTGGCTGTCAACATTCCGATTCAGGAAATGTTGGCAGCCATTTTGTTCCTCGGTAGAACCGAGGGACAGAAACAAGTGCGCAAAGCGCACAAAGGGGGCAGGGTAGAAACACCCTGACCCCCTAGGTCTGCTCAGGGGGTCCCAAAAGGACCCCCTGGGCAGAAAAAAGCATTTTTTTTTTTTTTTAAATTGGCAGGATGCGCTCCGAGTGCGCGGATCCTGCCGATAAAAATAAAAAAATCGAAGCGCGCTCTCCCGTGCTTCGATTGTATTTTGCCCCCGGGTGGCCCAAGTCCCGGGGGCATGGTGAGGGGTTAAATTTATGTATGGGGGCCTCAAAGGGCCCCCAAGCCCGGGGACCGCCACCCCCCGGGGCTTTCATTTTAAAATGGTGCGGGAGGGCACTCGGCCCTCCCGCAGCCCCGAGGACCACCACCTCCCCAGGGCTTCTTTTTAAAAAAAAAAAACAAATTCCTGTGTGGGAGGGCTTGAGCCCCCACACGCCCCGAGACCGCCACCTCCCCGGGGCACTAAAAAATTTAAAATGGGGGTCCGTTTTGGACCCCGAAGCCCAGGGGACCACCACCTCCCCGGGGCTGTGCAATTTAAGGGAGGGGGGCCGCGCGGCCCCCTCCTGGAAGCCCTTGATGGCCCTGGGGACCGCCACCCCCAAGGGCCGGCTCCTGCAGTGTCCCGGGGTGCCTACCCCGGGACACTGATGTTTGCAATGACAGGACGGGAGCCTCGCGGCTCCCGTCCTGTCATTACAAACTGCTTTGGATTTTGGAAGAGAGAGCAGGAAACCTGCTCTCTCTTCCAATATCTAAAGCAAATTGCTTTCCACACGGGGAGCTGCATGTCAGCAGCTCCCCATGTGGAAAAGCAATGCCGGCTCTCGAAGGACGCGGGGAGCCGGCGGGACCGTGGGGGCATTGGGGCTCCCCTCACGGTCTCCATTATTATGTATAGGCCCCGGGGGATGGGGTCCCCGGGGAGAATATAAATTAGTGGTAGGAGCTATCAAAAATTTTACGGAGAAATAAGGAGTCGCGCACCCAGCGCGCCCGGGCACGTATTTGACGTCACGCGGGGCCTGCCACCGCGCAAGCGTCGTGTATGGTAATTCGTATGTGTCGCGTATAAGCCGGAGCAGGAATCGCGTACGGGTCGCTTAGGAAACGCGTACACACGCAATATACGTATGTTACGGGTCTAGAAACACGCACCCGTCGCATACCATACGCGGATCCTTTACGACTTCCTTAAATAGGTGGCTGGGGTACGCGTATGCGCCGCGTTCGGTACGCTTTCGGTGCGCGATTCCCCAAAAACATTTTTTTAAAAAAATTAAACAATACAAATATCTTACAATAAAAATATAACAGAAAAAAATTATACTATATTTTACTTTTTAATTTATTAATTTTTTGTGTGTGCAAAATACACAAAAATATACAATATTGTTTAATAAATAATATATTTACAAATAAATATAAAAAACTAAAGAAATTCAGTACAAGAAACATAACTATAACTATTATGACACTTAAATATTAGCTTTTGAAAAACCTTTGAAATTCACTGAAAAAACCATAGGTTTCAGACACGTTATAGTTAGAAATTAGCATTTAAAAAACCTTTGAAATTCACTGAAAAAACCATAGGTTTTAGGGACAGTTATAGTTAGTTGGACATTTCACTCGTACAAAACCCGTGAAATTCCCCTGTTATAGTTAGTTCAGCTAACTATAACTCGCGCCCCGCAATGCACTGCTGATGACGTCACATATTACATCACTCATGACATGGTCAGTGACATCACTGATGACATCACTGATGACATCTCAAATGACATCATTCATGTGATATTTTCATGCATCTTCTCACACCCTAATATAACTTTTGATACACCCACTCTAAGTTACAGACTGCCATTCTCAAAACCATAGACACTCCAACACCAAAAACTACATACCCACTCACTGATTCTTAGGTCTACACACACATCCACTCACTCACCTGTACAGTCACTCATACTTACAGTCACTCAGTACAGGACTATCATATGCACTCATACACCTATATAAACCCTCACACACCGCCACTCATCCATAGAGGTACTCACACACCTAGTCAGTCATGCAAAAAATTAATCACACACCCATTTACTCACCTATACAGTTATACACACACCAGGTCAGTTACTCATACAAATATACTAGCACATTCTTACGCTCTTATACAATAACTGATACAAGCACACACGAATTCATACAGCCACTCTCACAATCACACACTCTCACGTATAGCCTTTTAAATACTCTAACACACATATATACTACCTTTCACATATGTAGTTACTCACACATGTACCACTGGGACATACATTCACTCACTAACACACTCTTACACACACTTACCCACCCATACAGTCTATCACAGATGCACTCTTGAAACCATCCACCCAGTGAATCACCCACTCACACATCTATGCACAGTCGCACACACCCCATCCACACAAACACTCAGGCACCCATACAGATACTCAGACAACAAATCTATAACTCTTATAGACACTCATGTAGCTATTCACAAACCCATGCAGCCACTTACACAGCAACAGACAGACGGATACAGACATTGACACAGTTTAGTCAGTAACCCATGCATTCAGTAAGACACCTTTAATCACTCACTTATAGAATTAGTCATGCACCTACTAAATCATCCATACAGACACTTATACACCCACTCATTCTTCAATACGCCTTTCCCTATATATATAAAAAATATTTAAACTTTATAGAAACACACAGTCACTGGATGATGTCATCAGTGATGTCATTTGAGATGTCATCAGTGATGTCATCAGTGATGTCACTGACCATGTCATGAGTGATGTAATATGTGACGTCATCAGCAGTGCATTGCGGGGCGCGAGTTATAGTTAGCTGAACTAACTATAACAGGGGAATTTCACGGGTTTTGTACGAGTGAAATGTCCAACTAACTATAACTGTCCCTAAAACCTATGGTTTTTTCAGTGAATATATATATATATATATATATATATATATATATATATATATATATATATATACTGAAGTTCCCAGTTCGCGCCGCTGCGCTACAAGGAAAGCCTGCACTCCAGGTAAGTCCAAGAAGTATCTTTATTCACAGCTGACGCGTTTCAACCAAACGGTCTTTGTAAAAGTCAGGGAAACATTGTGACAGTGTGCTCTATATACTCAAGAAAGACACTGTTGCATAAACCATAAACATAGGAAAAAGACTTAGGCACATTACATAATGCAAGCTCATCAGTCATAGGAAAACAGACTTCATCGGTCCAACATGAAAAAAATGTTTTATCCCTGAAAATCATAGTAAACAAGGTGTCTTACCAAAATAAAAACAGAATAAAATTAAAAAACAAAATAAAGAAAAATGCAAGTGCTTGTAGTCAAAAGTGCTACTACATCTTATGGGGTGCCCTGTACGGCGTCAAGAAAGTACATAGCTGCCGGTCCAGTGACCTTAGTAGGCATACAGTGGTGGTTAGAGCCTGAATGTACCTCATAGTGTTGCAAAAAAAGTCGGGGTGGAAAGACAACAAATGTGTTGTGGTGGTAACGGTCCAGTGACCTTTGGATGCATGGGTGCAATATATATACACACCTTTTATGCATAATTTATGTGGCACTCTAAGTCTGAAAGAGTATTATCTTTATTTATACTGGGTACTTCCTTGTCTCTGGACAAAGCTATACCTTTCTGAAGAGCTCTAAAAAGAGTTAGGTATTGATTATAAATCATGTGACATATGCGACAATTATAGGCACTTGAACCAGCGTAAAGATGCAAATCTAAGCCTATAATGTGACAGCCACATTGAATTGAGGATTTTTATACTGATCTTTTTCATAATTATTAATAGACATCAGTTGGCTGTTATTATGCTCATGACTTTATGATTTGTAGACCTGTTTGAATCTATGCAAATGATTTGGTTCCTTGAATACTATTCGAGTAATTTCAAGTATTTGTGCAATGTAATAAGAATACTTGAACATGTTTTAAGATGGCGACTGCATTAGCATGAGCCGAAATCGCCCAGTACCTTTGTTTGTTTCCACCTTGAGATGTAACACTATTTACACTGTACCAAATGGCGCTCACTCTCGTGAGCAAGGTTGCAAGTCGGCAACCGAAACGTGTTGACTGATCGTTTCATTCAATAAACAACATTTGAGATTCCCTATCTGAGTGCCGCTCTCTTATTTCCTGCGGGATACAAGATGATTTGATCTCTCTCTCTCTCTCTCTCTCTCTCACTCTATATATATATATATACACACACACACACACGCGCACACACACACACATACCTTTTATGCATAATTTATGTGGCACTCTAAGTCTGAAAGAGTATTGTCTTTAATTATACTGGGTACTCCCTTGTCTCTGGACAAACCTATATCTTTATGAAGAGCTCTAAAAAGAGTGAAACACATGTCAGGGAGGTTGCTTTTTTTAATTCCAGGTTGGCTTGGGTAGTATTTTACCACTCCAAAGCTGTAATTTAGTACTTAGAGTGTTGAAATGCTTTTGTCATTTTTTCAGCTCGGCATGGATGGCACTAGCTAATCCTATGCTCAAAGACTTTGCAGTAAAAATGGGAAGGATTCATCACTTTATAGCTCAGCATGGGTGGCACTGTGCTAATTCTATTCATAGTCTTGGTGATGTTGTAGAGTGCTCCTTATAAAGAAGCTGCTCTCCACCTAAAACTTGAGAACTACCCAGAATTCCCTGCTTCCGTTTTCCATAATTTATGTGGCACTCTAAGCCGGAAAGTCTATTGTCTTGGCGTATATATATATATCTATATCTATATATATATATCTATATATATATATATATATATATATATATATATATATATATATATATATCTATATATATATTCACTGAAAAAACCATAGGTTTTAGGGACAGTTATAGTTAGTTGGACATTTCACTCGTACAAAACCATAGAAATTCCCCCGTTATAGTTAGTTCAGCTAACTATAACTCGCGCCCAGCAATGCACTGCTGATGACGTCACATATTACATCACTCATGACATGGTCAGTGACATCACTGATGACATCATCCAGTGACTGTGTGTTTCTGTAAAGTTTAAATATGTTTAATATATATAGGGAAAGGCGTATTGAAGAATGAGTGGGTGTATAAGTGTCTGAATGGATGATTTAGTACGTGAGTGACTGACTACAAGTGAGTGATTAAATGTATCTTACTGAATGCATGGGTTAGTGACTAAACTGTGTGAATGTCTGTATCCCTCTGTCTGTTGGTTTGTAAGCGGCTGCATGGCTTTCTGAATAGCTACATGAGTGTCTACATGGGTTATTGATTGATTGTCTGAGTATCTGTATGGGTGCCTGAGTGTTTGTGTGGGTGGTGTGTGTGTGACTGTGCATAGATGTGTGAGTTGGTGATTCACTGGGTGCATGGTTTCAAGTGTGCATCTGTGAAGGACTGTATGGGTTGGTGAGTGTGTGTATGGGTGTGTTAGTGATTGAAAGTATATCTCAGTGGTACATGTGTGAGTAACTACATATGTGAAAGGCAGTATATATGTGTGTTGGAGTATATAAATGGCTATAAGTGAGAGTGTGTGATTGTGAGAGTGGCTGTATGGATGAGTGTGTACTTGTATCAGTGATTGTATAAGAGCGTAAGAATGTGCTAGTATTTGTATGAGTAAGTGAGCTGGTGTGTGTATAACTGTATAGGTGAGTAAATGGGTGTGTGATTAAGTTTTTTGCATGACTGACTAGGTGTGTGAGTACCTCTATGGATGAGTGGCGGTGCGTGAGTGTTTATATAGGTGTATGAGTGCATATGATAGTCCTGTACTGAGTGACTAAGTATGAGTGACTGTACGGGTGAGTGAGTGGATGTGTGTGTAGACCTAAGAGTCAGTGAGTGGGTATGTAGTTTTTGGTGTTGGAGTGTCTATGGTTTTGAGAATGGCAGTCTGTAATTTAGAGTGGGTGTATCAAAAGTTATATTAGGGTGTGAGAAGATGCATGAAATTATCACATGGATGATGTCATCAGTGATGTCATTTGAGATGTCATCAGTGATGTCATCAGTGATGTCACTGACCATGTCATGAGTGATGTAATATGTGACGTCATCAGCAGTGCATTGCGAGGGTGCGAGTTATAGTTAGCTGAACTAACTATAACGGGGAATTTCTATGGTTTTGTACGAGTGAAATGTCCAACTAACTATAACTGTCCCTAAAACCTATGGTTTTTTCAGTGAATTTCAAAGGTTTTTTAAATGCTAATTTCTAACTATAACGTGTCTGAAACCTATGGTTTTTTCAGTGAATTTCAAAGGTTTTTTAAATGCTAGTTTCTAACTATGCCTACAGAGGTAGGACATGTGAAGAAAGAAGAAAAAACGCACAGAAAGAAGCAAAAGATGTGCAGAAAGAACCAACAGAGGAGCAGAAAGAAGCCTTGTTGCAAAATCATCCTGTGCCCACAACTTTTTCAGACGGGTACTGGTGGTAACTGACTGACTAACCAGAGCCAGTGCTATGCTAAAAGACACTTAGAATACAGTGAAAACACCTACATACACTAGGGAACACTATGCGTTGGGGTACCCCTGTGATTAGCATGACCTTCTCTGCAAGTCCCTAGTACATAATAGGGCAGGGGGATTAAAACTACCTCTTAAAACGTGCTACAGGGCGCGTTTGCACAGTGGTGAAGGGAGGGGGGACCTGAGGTGACATGTGTGCAAACGCACCCCGTGGCGCGTTTTAAGTTGCGGGATTAAGTCCCCTTGAATTCTGAGGGTCCCTGGGGCCCAACTAGCCCCCCAGGTACCTACAGTTAGGACTACAGAGCTGAGTTGCAGAGAGGCGTTCCGAGGTCACGCACCTTTTTTCACCTCTCTGCAACGCAACTCTGTTGTGCTTACTGAAGGTACCTGGTGGGCTAGTTGGCCCCCAGGGTCCCTCAGGATTCAAAGGGAATTAATTCCCCAACTTAAAACGCACCACAGGGCGTGTTTGCACACATGTCACCTGAGGCCCCGCCCCCTCCCTTCACCACTGTGCAAACGCGTCCCGTGGTGCGTTTTAAGTTGGGGGATTAGGTCACCTTGAATCCTCAGGGTCCCTGGGGCCCAACTAGCCCACTAGGTACTTCCAGTAAGCACCACAGGCCTGCGTTGCAACGCCTGTAACAAATTGTGCAGTTGAGTTTAGGTAGTGAAGAGGGTCGTGCTGGGGGTAGTGTTTTAGGGTTTAGGGTAGTGCAGTGGTGTTTGTGTAGTGTAGGGGGTCATGCTGGGGGTAGATTTAGGATTTAGGGTAGTGCAGTGGTGTTTGGGTAGTGTAGGGAGTTGTGCTGGGGGGAGTGTTTTAGGGTTTAGGGTAGTGCAGTGGTGTTTGGGTAGTGTAGGGGGTCGTGCTGGGGGTAGTGTTTTAGGGTTTAGGGTAGTGCAGTGGTGTTTGGGTAGTGTAGGGAGTCGTGCTGGGGGTAGTGATTTAGGGTAGTGCAGTGGTGTTTGGGTAGTGTAGGGGGTACTGCTGGGGGTAGTGTTTTAGGGTTTAGGGTAGTGCAGTGGTATTTGGGTAGTGTAGGGGTACTGCTGGGGGTAGTTTTTAGGGTAGTGCAGTGGTGTTTGGGTAGTGTAGTGGTTCGTGCTGGGGGTAGTTTTTTAGGGTTTAGGGTAGTGCAGTGGTGTTTGTGTAGTGTAGGGGCTGGTGTTTTAGGGTTTAGGGTAGTGCAGTGGTGTTTGTGTAGTGTAGGAGGTCGTGTTTTAGGGTTTAGGGTAGTGCAGTGGTCTTTGGGTAGTGTAGGGAGTCGTGCGGGGGGTAGTGTTTTAGGGTTTAGGGTAGTGTAGGGGGTCATGCGGGGGTAGTATTTTAGGGATTAGGGTAGTGCATTGGTGTTTGGGTAGTGTAGGGGGTCATGCGGGGGGTAGTGTTTTAGGGTTTAGGGCAGTGCAGTGGTGTTAGGGTAGTGTAGGGGGTCGTGCTGGGGGGAGTGTTTTAGGGTTTAGGGCAGTGCAGTGGTGTTCGGGTAGTGTAGGGGGTCGTGCTGGGGGGAGTGTTTTAGGATTTAGGGCAGTGCAGTGGTATTCGGGTAGTGTAGGGGGTCTTGCTGGGGGCGTGTTTGAGGGTTTAGGGCAGTGCAGTTGTGTTCGGGTAGTGTAGGGGGTTGTGCTGGGGGTAGTATTTTAGGGTTTAGGGTAGTGCAGTGGTGTTCGGGTAGTGTAGGGGGTCGTGCTGGGGGTAGTGTTCTAGGGTTTAGGGCAGTGCAGTGGTGTTTGGGCAGTGTAGGGGGTCGTGCTGGGGGTGGTGTTTCAGGGTTTAGGGCAGTGTAGTGGTGTTCGGGAAGTGTAGGGGTGGTGTTTCAGGGTTTAGGGCAGTGCAGTGGTGTTCGGCAGTGTAGGGGGTCGTGCTGGGGGTGGTGTTTCAGGGTTTGGGGCAGTGCAGAGGTGTTCGAGCAGTAAAGGGGGTCGTGCTGGGGGTGGTGTTTCAGGGTTTAGGGCAGTGCAGTGGTGTTCGGGCAGTGTAGGGGGTGGTGTTTCAGGGTTTAGGGCAGTGCAGTGGTGTTCGGGCAGTGTAGGGGTGGTGCAGGGGGTGGTGTTTCAGGGTTTAGGGCAGTGCAGTGGTGTTCGGGCAGTGTAGGGGGTCGTGCTGAGGATGGTGTTTCAGGGTTTAGGGCAGTGCAGTAGTGTTCGGGCAGTGTAGGGGGTCGTGCTGGGGCTGGTGTTTCAGGGTTTAGGGCAGTGCAGTGGTGTTCGGGCAGTGTAGGTGGTCGTGCTGGGGCTGGTGTTTCAGGGTTTAGGGCAGTGCAGTGGTGTTCGGGCAGTGTAGGGGTCATGCTGGGGCTGGTGTTTCAGGGTTTAGGGCAGTGCAGTGGTGTTTGGGCAGTGTAGGGGGTCTTGCTGGGGCTGGTGTTTCAGAGTCTAGGGCAGTGCAGTGGTGTTCGGGCAGTGTAGGGGGTCTTGCTGGGGCTGGTGTCTCAGGGTTTAGGGCAGTGCAGTGGTTTTCGTGCAGTGGAGGGGGTCGTGCTGGGGGTGGTGTTTCAGGGTTTAGGGCAGTGCAGTGGTGTTCTGGCAGTGTAGGGGGTCGTGCTGGGGCTAGTGTTTCAGGATTTAGGGCAGAGCAATGGTGTTCAGGCAGTGTAGGGGGCTTTGCTGGAGATGGTGTTTCAGGGTTTAGGGCAGTGCAGTGGTGTTCGTGCAGTGTAGGGGGTGGTGTTTCAGGGTTTAGGGCAGTGGTGTTCAGGCAGTGTAGGGGGTCTTGCTGGGGTTGATGTTTCAGGGTTTAGGGCAGTGCAGTGGTGTTCGGGCAGTGTAGGGGGTCGTGCTGGGGGTGGTGTTTCAGGGTTTAGGGCAGTGCAGTGGTGTTCCGGCAGTGTAGGAGGTCATGCTGGGGGTGGTGTTTCAGGGTTTAGGGCAGTGCAGTGGTGTTCGGGCAGTGTAGGGTGTCGTGCTGAGGGGTGGTGTTTCAGGCTTTAGGGCAGTGCAGTGGTGTTCGGGCAGTGTAGGGGGTCCTGCAGGGGGTGGTGTTTCAGGGTTTAGGGCAGTGCAGTGGTGTTTGGGCAGTGTAGGGGGTCGTGCAGGGGTGGTGTTTCAGGGTTTAGGGCAGTGCAGTGGTGTTCGGCCAGTGTAGGTGGTCTTGCTGGGGGTGGTGTTTCAGGCTTTAGTGCTGTGGTATTCGGGCAGTGTAGGGGGTCTTGCTGGGGGTGGTGTTTCAGGATTTAGGGCAGTGCAGTGGTGTTCGGGCAGTGTAGGGGGTCTTGCTGGGGCTGGTGTTTCAGGGTTTAGGGCAGTGCAGTGGTGTTCGGGCAGTGTAGGGGGTCGTGCTGGGGCTGGTGTTTGAGGGTTTAGGGTAGTGCAGTGGTGTTCGGGCAGTGTAGGGGGTCGTGCTGGGGCTGGTGTTTCAGTGTTTAGGGCAGTGCAGTGGTTTTCGGGCAGTGTAGGCGGTCGTGCTGGGGCTGGTGTTTCAGGGTTTAGGGCAGTGCAGTGGTGTTCGGGCAGTGTAGGGGGTCGTGCTGGGGCTGGTGTTTCAGGGTTTAGGGCAGTGCAGTGGTGTTCGGGCAGTGTAGGGGGTCGTGCTGGGGGTGGTGTTTCAGGGTTTAGGGCAGTGCAGTGGTGTTCGGGCAGTGTAGGGGGTTGTGCTGGGGCTGGTGTTTCATGGTTTAGGGCAGTGCAGTAGTGTTCGGGCAGTGTAGGGTGTCGTGCTGGGGGTGGTGTTTCAGGGTTTAGGGCAGTGCAGTGGTATTTGGGCAGTGTAGGGGGTCATGCTGGGGGTGGTGTTTCAGGGTTTAGGGCAGTGCAGTGGTGTTCGGGCAGTGTAGGGACTCTTGCTGGGGGTGGTGTTTTAGGGTTTAGGGCAGTGGTGTTCGGGCAGTGTAGGGGGTCTTGCTGGGGGTAGTGTTTCGGGGTTTAGGGCAGTGCAGTGGTGTTCGTGCAGTGTAGGGGGTCGTGCTGGGGGTGGTGTTTCAGGGTTTAGGGCAGTGCAGTAGTGTTCGGGCAGTGTAGGGGATCGTGCAGGGGTGGAGTTTCAGGGTTTAGGGCAGTGCAGTGGTGTTCGGGCAGTGTAGGGGGTCGTGCTGGGGGTGGTGTTTCAGGGTTTAGGGCAGTGCAGTGGTGTTCGGGCAGTGTAGGGGTCATGCAGGGGCTGGTGTTTCAGGGTTTAGGGCAGTGCAGTGGTGTTCGGGCAGTGTAGGGGGTCTTGCTGGGGGTGGTGTTTCAGGGTTTAGGGCAGTGGTGTTCGGGCAGTGTAGGGGGTCTTGCTGGGGGTGATGTTTCAGGGTTTAGGGCAGTGCAGTGGTGTTCGGGCAGTGTAGGGGGTCTTGCTGGGGGTAGTGTTTCAGAGTTTAGGGCAGTGCAGTGGTGTTCGTGCAGTGTAGGGGGTCGTGCTGGGGATGGTGTTTCAGGGTTTAGGGCAGTGCAGTAGTGTTCGGGCAGTGTAGGGGGTCGTGCAGGGGGTGGTGTTTCAGGGTTTAGGGCAGTGCAGTGGTGTTCGGGCAGTGTAGGGGGTCGTGCTGGGGGTGGTGTTTCAGGGTTTCGGGCAGTGTGTCGTGCTGGGGGTGGTGTTTCAGGGT
This sequence comes from Calotriton arnoldi, assembly GCA_963921515.1. Taxonomy (NCBI): domain Eukaryota; kingdom Metazoa; phylum Chordata; class Amphibia; order Caudata; family Salamandridae; genus Calotriton; species Calotriton arnoldi. The sequence continues at coordinate 660,970 of CAWUFW010007098.1, forward strand.
TTAGGGCAGTGGTGTTCGGGCAGTGTAGGGGGTCTTGCTGGGGGTGATGTTTCAGGGTTTAGGGCAGTGGTGTTCGGGCAGTGTAGGAGGTCTTGCTGGGGGTAGTGTTTCAGGGTTTAGGGCAGTGCAGTGGTGTTCGGGCAGTGTAGGGGGCGTGCTGGGGGTGGTGTTTCTGGGTTTAGGGCAGTGCAGTGGTGTTCGGTCAGTGTAGGGGGTCGTGAAGGGGGTGGTGGTTCAGGGTTTAGGGCAGTGGTGTTCGGGCAGTGTAGGGGGTCGTGCTAGGGTTGGTGTTTCAGGGTTTAGGGCAGTGCAGTGGTGTTCGGGCAGTGTAGGGTGTCGTGCAGGGGCTGGTGTTTCAGGGTTTAGGGCAGTGCAGTGGTGCTTGTGTAGTGTAGGGGTCGTGCTGGGGGTAGTGTTTTAGGATTTAGGGTAGTGCAGTGGTGTTTGTGTAGTGCAGGGGTCATGTTTTAGGGTAGTGCAGTGGTGTTTGGGTAGTGTAGGGGGTCGTGCTGGGGGTAGTGTTTTAGGATTTAGGTTAGTGCAGTGGTGTTTGGGTAGTGTAGGGGGTCGTGCTGGGGGTAGTGTTTTAGGGTTTAAGGTAGTGCAGTGGTATTTGTGTAGTGTAGGGGGTCGTGCTGGGGGTAGTGTTTTAGGGTTTAGGGTAGTGCAGTGGTGCTTGTGTAGTGTAGGGGTCGTGCTGGAGGTAGTGTTTTAGGGTTTAGGGTAGTGCAGTGGTGTTTGTGTAGTGTAGGGGTCATGTTTTAGGATAGTGCAGTGGTGTTTGGGTAGTGTAGGGGGTCATGCTGGGGGTAGTGTTTTAGGATTTAGGTTAGTGCAGTGGTGTTGGGGTAGTGTTTTAGGGTTTAGGGTAGTGCAGTGGTGTTTGTGTAGTGTAGGGGGTCATGCTGGGGGTAGTGTTTTAGGGTTTAGGATAGTGCAGTGGTGCTTGTGTAGTGTAGGGGTTCGTGCTGGGTGTAGTGTTTTAGGGTTTAGGGTAGTGCAGTGGTGTTTTTGTAGTGTAGGGGGGTCATGTTTTAAGATGCAACGCTCCAATACCTGACCAGTCTGCACTACATAAAACCGCAAAAAACTAAAAATAAAAAGTGTTTTGCACACTTTTGTCATTGGGCTATATGTGGGCTACATCTGGGTAACATTTGTGCTACATTTGGGCTCTTTTTTCACTGGTGGCCATCTTGGAAGACTTCTTTGTTATGAAGTTTCCTAATTTCCTCATTTACTGCAGTCTCCTCAGTAGGAAATGCTTTCAGTTTTTTACTTTGATTCCATCAAGAAGGCATTCAGATGTGTCATACATTTGCCATAAATACAGAATGTTAGCACTCTAGTTGTTCATTAGATCACTGTAGTAAAGCTACTGCTCACCAAGGAGTTAACTGGAAGTCTACTGCTGGTATTGAAAGTGATTGTTTCAGTCTGCATGTCAGAATTTTCTAATGAAATAGAAGAGGATTTGAGATCTCACTTAAAACATGCACTAAATTTTCTTTTTGCAGCACTAACCATAATTTCTATGGCAAAATGAACCCCCTCATTTTGTTCCTTTTTAAATTAAATGTTTTAAGTGTTACCAGTTTATTCCAATCAAGATGGCTTCTGGTGTGCAATACTTTTATCATAAGTAAGGCTGTTAGCACTCTAGTTGTTCTTTAGAACACTCTGGGAAGCTGCAGTAGAACACAAAGGCATCAACTGACAGGCTGCTCCTGTTGAAATATAACAGGAAGATATTTGAGATCTCACTTAAAACATGTCCTAATTTTTCTTTCTAGAGCACTAACCATAATTTCTATGGCAAAATGAACCCCCTCATTTTGTTCCTTTTTAAATTAAATGTTTTAAGTGTTAACAGTTTATTCCAATCAAGATGGCTTCAGGTGTGCCATACTTTTGTCATAAGTAAGACTGTTAGCGCTCTAGTTGTTCTTTAGAACACTCTGGGAAGCTGCAGTAGAACACAAAGGCATCAACTGACAGGCTGCTCCTGTTGAAATATAACAGGAAGATATTTGAGATCACACTTGAAACATGTCCTAATTTTTCTTTCTACAGCACTAACCATAATTTCTATGACAAAATGAACCCCATCATTTTGTTCCTTTTTAAATTAAATGTTTTAAGTGTTACCAGTTTATTCCAATCAAGATGGCTTCAGGTGTGCCATACTTTTGTCATAAGTAAGACTGTTAGCGCTCTAGTTGTTCTTTAGAACACTCTGGGAAGCTGCAGTAGAACACAAAGGCATCAACTGACAGGCTGCTCCTGTTGAAATATAACAGGAAGATATTTGAGATCACACTTGAAACATGTCCTAATTTTTCTTTCCAGAGCACTAACCATAATTTCTATGACAAGATGAACCCCATCATTTTGTTCCTTTTTAAATTAAATGTTTTAAGTGTTACCAGTTTATTCCAATCAAGATGGCTTCAGGTGTGCCATACTTTTGTCATAAGTAAGGCTGTTAGCACTCTAGTTGTTCTTTAGAACACTCTGGGAAGCTGCAGTAGAACATAAAGGAATCAACTGACAGTCTCTGCCCTTGTTGGATGTACATGTTTTACTGAGAATGTCAGACTTCATTCTCACATGACTGAGAAAGATAATGTGAATTTACAGAAAATATGCTCTCATTTTAGCTTCTGGAGCACCTTCCAAAACTGTATGGGACAAGCATGTGAAAATAGTTTTCTCTCAAACATGATTCATGATATCCCAGCAGAAGGTTTTTCACAGGGTAAAATCACCTTAGAACACACCACAATTCCTGAAATTAGTATGGTACCATCAACAAATGAATTCTAATGTAACTAAAGTCTGTTATCACCCTTTATAGTTCTCCTTTTGGTAACCCTCAAAATCTTCGATTCACTACAATGCATTTCAATGGGGTACTATCATTTATATTGGTCCCAAGATGGCTGCCAGCAATTCCAGGATGAAGTGCTGACAGCCAATCAGATCTCACGATGACATGTGTGGTTAGGCTCCGCCCAGATATATATGTGTTTTTACTTTTGATTTTCTCCGCAACTACTGAACGGATTTACACCATTTAACAAAAAGGGTTCTTTCTGAACCAAGAACTACCTCTTTGCCAAATTTGGTGTAATTCCGTTCAGCAGTTCGGGCTGTAGCCGTGTCTAAAGTTTCCTATGGGAAAATGAATGGGGAAAACACGTTTTGGGACCCCCCTTTTTCTCGGCCCCCGCTTGACTAATCACCCTGAGACTTTCAGGGTAGGAGCGGACCGGAGCGGGCCATAAAGTTTGAAAATTTCACGAAGATTCGTCAACCGACGCAAGAGTTATTTCAAATAGAATGTCGCGGATTTCCTATGGAAAATAGGTCCTAACTATAACTATCTACTGGCGACCGCCAGTAGATAATATACGTCCCTTAATATATATGATTTTCATAGTACTAATTTGAAGAGAAAAAAAAAAATACAATTAATATAGTTTAAAATAAACATTTATCACTAGGTCATATTAGATATATCTATATATATAAAAATCTATATTTAGTTGTGTGGGTGTGTGAGTGGGTGTATGAGAGGCTGTATGAGGTGTAAGTGGGTTTGTATGTGGTTCTGTGGATGATGTCATCAGTGATGTCATTTGAGATGTCATCAGTGATGTCACTGACCATGTCATGAGTGATGTAATATGTGAGGCCATAACCAGTGCATTGTGGGGCGTGCATTATAGTTAGCTCCGGTGACTATAACGGCGAATTTCTATGGTTTTGTACAAGTGAAATCTGAGCCTAACTATAACGTCCCTGTAACCTTAGGTTTTTGCAGTGAATTTATAAGGTTTTTTCTTAATTATATTCACTAACTACTATAACGTCCCAGTAAGCTTTGTTTTTTCTAGTGAACAAAAATATATATGTGTGTGTGTGTGTATATATGTATATATATATATATATATATACACACACATATATACACACACACACATACACATGTTTATATAAATACATATTTATGTAAAAAGGAAATGAGTGGACTCTATTTACTTTACATTATATTCATTTGATATATTGAGATATTGAACATTTACTACTTTAAAGTGTGTATATATCTGAAAGATTATATTTGTGTATGTTTTTAACAATATTATTCTCAACAATATGTTTTTCGATATTTTTGTCACGTCCATTATAAGTATTTGAACAAAATATTATGGTAAACAATACTTTTGCAAAATATTTTTGTTAATGATATTGTTTACATGATATTGTGTCATTGTTCCGGAAAGATTGATCTTCCCAAACTGGCAGAGACCACCACCATCACTTTTGTGAACATAGGAGGGGCATTGGTAAGGCCTGAGGGAAGCACAGATTACTAAAAGTGATCATGGCCTACCTATAATTGCAGGTGGCATCTCTGGGACTGCAGGATGGGAATAGGTGTCCTGCAGATCCAGTGCCACCATCCAGTTGCCTGGATCTAGGGAAGACAGAAATTGGGCCAGGGTAAGCATCTGGTACTTGTTCTTCTTGAGCAAGAAGTTTAGTGGTCGGAGATCTAGAATAGGACGAAGGTCTCCATATTTCTTCGGCACCAGAAAGTAGCGTGAGTAGCAGCCAGGCCCAATGTCTGATGCTGGCACTCTTTCTATATCTCCCTTTTCCAAAAGAGCTTTACTTCCTTTCGTAAATTGGACAAGAGGTCCTCCAGAAGCCATTGAGGTGTAGGTGGCATGGAAATGAAGGGTAAGGTATATCTATGTTGGACGATTTGAAGCACCCCTCTTTCTAATGTGATGCTTTGTTATGTTATGTGTATTAGTAAAGCGCACAACTCACTCAGGAGCGTATCTTTGCACATCGAAGCCAGGGATGGGACATAGGTGAAGAGCCATATCTTTAGTTTCTTGATAAACTTAAGAACTGAGGAGGTAGCTTTGATGTCCAGGGGCAGGTTTTTCCCGACTTTGAGAGCGAGGTAGGAGAAGGCATAACCAACAAATATGGTTCTGCGTGTGCAGTGGGTGTGTGGGAGTAGGGGTGCAGCTGAATGGAGCTGACTGGTAGGTTTGTGGAAGTTGATGCAATTGTTGAGGAAAGAGAGGTTGATGTTGTGCAAGGTTTCGTATGTGAGCGTGAGGAGTTGCTCATTTGTGGATTGGGAGCCAGTGCAGGTCTTTGAGGTGTGAGGTAATGTAGGTGCAGTGTAGTAGTAAGAGAGTCTGGCTGCTGAATTCTGTATAGTCTGCAATCTTCTGGTCAGTTGAGTGTTAATTTCTACATAGATCGTGTTGTCAAAGTCGAGTTTGCTGGTAGCCTAAGTGACGGTTCTGCAAGTATTCATTGGAAGCCACTCGAAAATCTTCTGGATTTTCTTGATTATGTGGAAACAGGTGGCAGGGACTGCGTTTACTTGGAAGGTCATATCGAGTTGGTTGTCGACTAATGTTCTGAGATTCTTCACCTTGTTGGATGGGTTGGGCGTGGTTCCAAGTTTAGCCAGCAACCAGGTGTTGATGCAGCTGAGCACGGGTCCTTGAATGCCGGCTTCGTGCAGGCATCCAGCGAGGTTGGGGTGGGAGACTGTGTTGAAGGCAGCGAATAAATTCAGTAGGATGAGGACAGCTGTGTCTCCTATGTCCGTGATCAGCCAGATGTCATCTGTGGTGACGATGAGGGGTCTCAGCGCTGTTCTTGCGTGTCAATCTGGATTGAGATGTGTTGAGGAAGTGGTTGTCATTGAGGTGGGCAGCTAGATGTTTGTTTATGATTTTTGCAGGGTGTGTTTCCAGGTGTCTGGGAAAGTGGCTGTGTTGATCAAGCCATTCAGAATCAGAAGGGCTCTCCTGATGGGGTCCAGTCCTTTAGTGAAGGCATGATGTGAGGAGGGGTCCAAGTGTACTCCGGAGTGTATGGACCGCATGGTTGCTGAGGTGTCTTGAGCAGTGATGGTGGGCCAGGTGGTCATGGTCATCCTTTGGGTTTTGCTCATGATGGGCAGGAGGCCTGTTAGGTTGGAGAAGTCCAGTTGGGGCTTAAAGCTGTCAAAGATGTTGGTTGATCTTGCTGTAGTAGAAGACCGATAGCTGTGTGCAAAGGTCCTGTGAGAGAACGGTGATAGTGGAGCTTAGTCCAGAAAGGTGAAGTCTTTCACGATGGCGAATATTTCTTTCATGCTGGTGCTTTTGTTTTCAATGTGGTTGGTGAGAGCAAAACATTTGGTAGCTCTGATTTGTTCATGGTGGTGTCTGAGGGCTAACCTGAAGGTGCTCTTGTTGATGTCATCCTGGCTTTGTCTCCACCTGTGTTTTACTTGCTTGCAGTGCCATTTGGTGAGTCTGAGACCTTCGGTGTATCAGCCTGCTTGTGGTCTGCTTCTGGTAGGTGTGGGATGGGTATACTGAATTTGACGGGGCCATATTTGGACCAGGTGATGAGTGTAGGCTTGTCCACTGTAAAGTCATTGAAGCTAGTGAAGATGGGCTTCAGTAGGGATCTGGTTGTGTGGGTGGGCCTTCTACTAGCTGAATAAGTCTGATGTCTTCAATTCCTCTAGGAAGTTGGTCATATTGAGGTCAGTGAGGTCCTCAGGAGGTAGTTAAGGTGCTGAGGGGGGTGAAGGTGCTGGAATTGTGTATGGGGGGTGTTGAAATCCATGATTGTGTTTCTAAAGTTTGCTTGCGCTCTGAAGGGCCGGTAGACAAGGGTGCCACTCAGTATGTAGTTAATAGTGATGTGGAGTTTGAAAGTCAAATGTTCCATGTAACTGTTGGTGCATGTCAAGGTGGTGAAGCATTGGATGAGCTCTTTGAAGATGATAGTGAGTCCTCCTTTGGGTCTGTCAATCCTGTCTTGTCTTATGATATTATATCCGGGGGAGGGATAGATGCGGTGATATCGGGAGGCGACGAGGTAGTCAGCCAGGTTTCACTCAAGAATAGGAGGTCCAGTGAGAGGTCGTGCAGCAGGTCCCAGAATCCAGTGGCATGTTTGGTGAGAGAGTGGGTGTTGAGGAGGAGGAAGAACAGGGAGGGGTCGGGCGGGGAGTGGGTGGGGTTCAGGTGGGGCTCAGATGGGCCTGGTCCTACAGTGTGTGTTTAGTGGGGTAGGTATGAAGCCTGTTTGGTGGGTGTAGGAGAAGTAGCAGGTGGAATAGAAGAACCTACCTTCGGTGTCAGTTGGTGAGCCTCGGCAGCAGTACTGTGAAGTGTGCCCAGTGTTCAGAGTGCGGAGGATAGAGTAGTGGGGGAGGTATGTGTTAGGGGCAAAGGCGGGGCGCGAGCTGGCACAGTCTCTTCTTTGGCATGCCTCGGTACGTTCAAACTACAGCTGCTATTAAGGAAGAGCTGGAGGGGAGTTCTTATGGAGGCAGTGGGCAGAGCTAGCAAGTGGCGGTAACCAGGTACAGCGTGGAGAGGAGGTGGGAAGGTCCGGCACAGGAAGAGAAGGATGCAAAAGGAAAGGGAAAGGAAGAAGTAGGAGGAGGTAAAGGTGGCAAAAGCACTATAGAGTGCAAGTTTAAAGGCGCAAAAGGCAAAAAGACATGAGGTAAATAGTGAGTGTGAGGCCAAATAGCTAAAGCATAGAATGAGTGAACAAAGAAAGAGAACAAAAGTCAATAAAAAGCAGCAAAGAGCAAGTGTTGACAGCAAAGAAAAATGGCAAAGCAAGGGTGTGAAAGGCAGAGAAAAATGGCAAAGCGTGAATGAGAAAAGAGGCAAAGAGAGAGTGAGGAGTCAAGAAACAAACAAAAGACAGAGTGAGCAAGGAGCAAAGTGGCAAAGAGCCCTGAACAAAAGTTAAAAAATTCAAAAGCACAAGAAGCAAGAAGAAGGTCTAAAGGAAAAGAAGCAGAGAAAGTGGTGAAACGAGAGAGAGAGAGCAGGTTTGCAAGAGAAAAAGCAGATGTTTAGAGGCTCAAGAGAGAGAGGAGGTTGAGGTGAGGAGCCTTGTGTCTGCACTTGATCTGGGTCCCAGACCAGGCGCAGGTAAGTGCACAGGCAAACGCAGGGGACCAAGCCACCTGTGGAGGTAATACTTATCTGGTTTCCAACCTGGTGACAGTGTGTTGCTGACTGCCAACTAGAGGGGTCTTACAGCAAAGGCGGATTGTTGGACATCACTTGAAAAGCCCACAAAGCTGAAGCACCACACTGGTACGAACTGCCCTAATTAGATAGGTACTTGTCTCCAGGCCGGACCAGAACATGTACTTTACTGCATCTTGGCCATCCTGATTTATCAGTTGGAGGTTGGTGCGTAGGTCATCAGGGACTGTAGGTAGGATATCGACCACCATGTCCCACAACGCATGCAAGTCAAACCCCAGGAGGCAACTTGAGTTTACGGATTCGATGGCAACACTGGCAGATGACAACATTCACTTTCTGAATGCCTCCATGCTTTTTGACTTTCTCTCTAGCGGGGAGGTCAGGAACCCATTTGCTATCAGCCTACTGGTGGGGAACTGAACAACGAGGCTCTCAGGTGTTGGGCAGTGGAGAAGGAAAAACGGGTCTCCCGGAGCTCGCCTGTGTCTCCTGGCTATTTGGTGGTTGACAAGAGGGCAAGATTCTGGCTTTATCCAAGTGCCCAAAAGTGTGTCTGTTAGTGCCTCTTTAAAGGGAAGGAGTGGTTCAGAGGAGGTCTGGCCTGGCTGCAATACCTCCAGGAGTATGTTGGTTTTTACTTCCACTGAGGGGAGTGTTGCCACCCTATTTCAAATTAGGCAGATTCCACCACAGGGGACCAGGTGAGACATGAGGCCAGTGTCATGTGATGTTTCAAGGTCACTGACCTCTTGGTGGTCTAAAAATAGGTTCTGCTTGTTGTATATTTGTGAAGTGTCAATGTCAACATCATCTTGTGGCTCTAGGTCGGAGATTCCGTAGTTTAATGGAATCACAGAGGGGTTTTATGAGTAGCTGAGGTGGGTGTGACTTTGATTGAGGTTGCAGTGGATTTATTTCCACGTCTGAAAGGACTATGGGTTCTTCCTCCAGAGGTGGCAGCATTGCTGCCGGCATCGATGAGTGGTGTCCCGGCATAGGTATTGGCGGTGTATGAGGACTTGGATCGGAATTGGCCCCGGAGTTGTGGCAGGCCTCGGAATAGGGTTAAGAGGCACAGTCAGCATTGGGGACAGATCCACCAGTGGTTAACCCACCTGGAGGTCTCCTTGGATACATGTGGCAAAAAGGTGCTCCAGAGGGATCCGGTGGAGTACCAAAGATCCACAACTTAGCTTCGTTAAATGCTTGCATCTGTTGTGGCATTAACGACGTCCCCATGAGCTCAGGTTGGATCAAGAGGAGGACCTGTGAGCTAGGGTGGCACAAACTGTGCACTATAGCAACTCAGTTATCACTGGGGGAGGGGAAGGCTCCCCCTTGCCATCTGTCACGAAAAAGTTCCTCACAAGGCAGGAAGAAGTAGGCATCCAAAATGAAGTGGTAGGACCAGTGGGCAGATGTCCCCTGCACACTAGACATCTAGGAACATTTTGACAAAAAGAACTCTGTCAAGTGAGTGAGGTAGAGAGAGCTAGCTCTGGATCCTCGTCAGAAGGTGCAGAAAAAAAGGAACTGATGTAACTGTACAGGGTGGCGATTATATTGTGTCCCAAATGTCACTTTTTTGGCAGGACAGACCCGATGAGTAGTCGCCCGATGCTCCCTACTAGAGAGCAAGTGACTGAGAAAAAACTCCGGATCCAGAGAGGCACCTGGGGGTATTCAGAAGGTGAGGAATCTGCAGTTAGAAGCATCCATCAAAAATAGAAAAAATCCTACAAAAAAAAAATATATAAAATTGACTTGAGCACATGAGGTGACAGCAGGAGGAGCCATGTACTCTAATGAAAGAGGAATTATACCTGCCTGGCTGACCTGAAAACAGATGTTGAAAGAAAATTGATGGAAGAACTGGGCATGCTCCAAGCAGTTATATGAGTGACATCAAATCAGACATGCAGTCATTAAATTAGTGAATGGTATCTGTGGAACGCCACATCTTCAGTAGAACCAATACACACCTCCATTGCATATCTTCAAAACCAACCCAAACTACCAATGGACAAATGTGAAGACCTAGCAAACAGTTCGAGAAGAGAAAACATTCACTTACATAGTGCAAAGACAGGAACCGAGGGGGACAGTAGCTAGACATATCTAGAGATCTTCTGGGATATTCTCAAATGGCACCAAGAACTACAAATAGAGTTGTTGAAGGCGTACAGGATGTGGAAGTGATTTAGGGAAACTGTTGCAAGGCCAAGAGACAATGTGGCAAGCTGGCTGATTACAGGCTCAAGGAAGAAACCGTGGTTCAAGCCAGACAGATGTATAGAAATCGCAGGTTGCTACTGTTCCAAGGCCTGTCAGGGGCAAATTTACAGTGCAGGAGTGATTTTCGCCCAATACTGCAGGATCTGAACAAAAAGCAGATGCAAAATAAATGGACTTTTCCAATGGGCCTGCAGTCCATGTACCCTTGGAAGAAATTCCTGACTTAGATGGGGGATTGAACTGATTAAGCCTGAAAGGTACTCCTACCCAAAGGGACAAGAGAACACCAGAGACTGAGGAGATGAGCAGCAGAAAAAGACTGGGGATGCAGGCCCTGAAGCATCAATGGGTTAAGATAGCCAGAGGGAGAAACTCCTCACAAGAAAACAGCACAAGGACAGACTGGACTGCAAATTGATTGGAGGCAGCCTCTGAACCTGAGGGAACTGCTTCATTGCTGAAGTAACCAACAGATTTTGCTGGTCTACTGTGAGGAGGAGGAGGTATGGGGAAGATGAGGGACATTAAATAAGGGAGGTGGTGATAAGAGATCATGCTAAAAAGTTGGCAGGCATGAATGGCAAAAACATTCATCTAGCGGGTGGTTTGGCTATAATGGGTAAAGATAATGGTCAAGTTGTGGAGGGAAAGGAGAGTCAACAGCCTCTTCTAATAGCAATGTTTATACTTTAATTGAAAGGTTTCTTTCGGCCCTACTGGCCTTTGATAGTTACACATTTGGGGGGAGTTACTTCCTATGGGAGATCTATGGTGAATTTAGTGAGCTAGACAATATGAATATTTATTTATTTTTCGAGTTTTATATAGCGCAAACTTGACCCAAGGGTATCAGAGCACTTCACATAATATGCAGAGCAACACTGACAGACAATATACAGGAAAATAATAAAAATAATGGGCATACATGGTAATAATATGTAAACGATGGTGGAGTAGATGGGTTATCAGCAGCATTTACAGACAATATACAAGGAAGATAATAAAGAGCGAAGGGCATACATGGTAATAATATGTAAACGATGATGGAGTAGACGGGTTACATAGTTCAGAGGTAGCGTTGGCAGGTTATTTCAAAAGTTCGGGGTTTGCACTATTAAGTTCAGAGGTATAGTTGTTCAGGCTCTTTGCTGGCTGTAGGGGAAAGATCGTTGGGCGAGTTCATTATTTTAGGAGCGTAGGTTTAAGTTTTTGGAGAGAAGTAGTTACTTAAGGTTTTTTCTACTCAATGAGTCAAAAAGCTTACCCCTGCAATTCTGGCCTTGGGCTCGTCTAAGACAACAGGTGTTGCTATACTGTGCACATTAAAGGGCCTAGCCCTAAGGGGCAAAGAGACCAGGAAGGGCATTACCTCAAGGTTCAGCTACTCCTTGCTTACTCCCTCATTTATCTATGCACCAAACTCAGGAAAAGACACAGTTTTAAAAGATATATTAGATAAGTAAGTAGACAATTCCCCATGGGAAATGATTTGGGAGGAGAGTTTAACTTTGCTAAGGATGCTGATTTAGACAGAGCCACCTCTGGAGGTACCTAATGGTGATTGGTATAAAAAGGGCTTAGAAGAAGGTTTGAAGATCTGGGTTTGAGGATAGTTGGCAGGCACTACACACCTAGAGCAAGGACTAATAGTTCTACTTCCACACACATTGGACATACTGCCTCATAGACAAAGTATGTATGACCCAGGAATTGATGCGCTTAATTCAGAACGTGGATACTGCACACGTGGCAACAGAATGGGGGACAAAAGTGGGAGGTAGAGACAGACCCCACTAGAGGATAAACATGGTGCTTCCTCAAGCCCCTGTACAGAAATGAAATGGCACAGAAAAAGATCAAATTCTTTAAGACCAATCTGCAATTAAATAACTTCCTCTCAAATTACTGGGAAGCATCTAAAGTCACCGTAAAGGGGTAGCCATAGCTGTTTCAGCATGAACAGAGACAAAAATAAATTAGCGGAGAAAAAGTTAACAAACATATGACAATGACTAGAGAGATCTGATAAGCAGGAGAGCAGTTGTTGCAAAACGTGGCAATATAGCAAGTATAAGATGACAATTCATTGTCTTGTGCATTATTAGAGCTGAATAGATCTTCCTAAACTGGGACAGTCTTACTGTGAGAGGGAGAAATGGTAGGCATACTACTTGCAAGGAAACTTAATTCTGAGGCCCAAAGCATATTTGTGTGGTATATGATTACCAGGGAATAGGTGGGTGATGAAGAAAAGTGAGAAACAAACAGCACACTCCAGTGGCAGATTCTACACTGTCTGGGATCATGCTGCTCACTACTTCATGTGTCAAATGAAAGTCATTAAAATTATTGAGATTAAGGGGATCAGTCGCTTAAATAAAGTCTTTCAACATTAAAGAATTCATCAGAGGCAAACATGGCATATGTAAACTCCTACTCACAAACTCACAGACGCTGAGCACAAGTGATAGGAAAATGGGCCAATCATACTTTGGCATATGGCATAAGTCCACCTTTATTATATTGAACACCGACTCAGATCTGCCGTCCATCTTTCTTCAGAGTAGAATCAAGTTTACCCCTTGGTGACAATAATTATAGATCCAGATTATGATGTGTGGCATGGGGCATAGTTGATCAAGTCAAATTATCTACAGTTGTCTTCACCATTAGCAAAGAAGGTCCCTTTTCCTTGGTGAAAAATCCTACCTTGCCAAGCATCGGTGCTGATAGCTCAGGAAGTGAAAAATTGTAGCTTAACCTCACTCAAATGGTGCTGATCACTCATTCAAATAAGCTTTATTCGGCTGAAGGCCATAAAAGACAAGTAATAAACAAACAGAATAAAACTGTTTTGAATCGCATCATAAAAACACAATTACATAGTGTGAAAAACAATATTCCGATAGGAGACTGACAATGAAGGTGTCATAAAGTGTCATGTGCATAGAACAAAGAAAAGTGTCAGCATGTCACATTCAATGATAATCCGGAAAAGGACAAATTCAGATTAGACACAAATTCAACACATAAAAGCATGATGAAAATATGTGTCAATTAATCAATGTTTCTTTATTCGATTATTAATTAATAATCATAAAAGTACAAGCTAAAACCTTTGACAATGCAACTTTCGCCATAAAAACGGCTGTAAATGTATACACACTTATAAAAAGGATAGAAATGTAATCTAACATTATCTTTTAAAAACTATGATATGTAAGTAGCATCATACTTTGGTAAAAAAACAGTTAGAGATGTATAGCAGCATTCATTTTTAAGGCACATTTTTATAAAAGACACCACAGCTAAATTAACAGTTGGGTCTAATAATAATTGTAAGTGCAAAAAAGCGGGTCTATATTGATAAAAACCTCTAGACTTTAAAATAGGAGACAAATATATTTTTTGTGGGAAGTAATATGTTGGACAGAATAATACCAGATGGACCAGGGTTTGTAGGGAAGTTCTGTTACATGGGCATACTAAAATTGAATTGCTATTGTATTGCCCAGGAGGGAAGCAGAGACTACACCGTATTGAGCCCAATTGAAACCCTGTGAGCAGGTATCTCTCCCACGGATTTTTAACCAAGGTAAGATAAGGCTCCAGACCTGGGCTTGTTTGTATTATCTTGCAAGCTCTCATTATCATACTTTCCAGGGCCCTTGATTCCCTCATTTCCATGATTAGTCTAAATTATTTCTCCTTTATCCTCTTCCCATCCGCTTTGACAATAGACTGAGGAGCATAATAAAATTCAGGATGCTCCAATTCAGTAGCCAAGTTTTTTATGTATGCCAGCCATGGTATCTCATGACCCAGGTCACTGCCAAAACAATCCTGAATTACTTCCCTATTAAAAGCAGAGATCAAACAGAGATCCATAGAAGTAATGGGGCTATTCTTACAGCGTCTTCCACTAACCCCAAGCCCAATTCATCATGAATAAAGGTGCTAGGGCTTGCGGGACCAACCCCAAGTAGTTTCAGACAAAATCGATTCTCTTCCCTTTGTATTTTTAAACAGTTATGTTAACCCCAGATGGCTGCACCATACGTAAGTACTGGCAGACATTTCATCCTAAAAATCTGAAGGAGAGGAACTATGGGTTTATTGCCTATTAGGGTAGAAAACGTAAAAAGAGCACCACAAGCTTGATTAAAACGTTGACCTCTGACAGCAAAACATGGGCTCTAGTTGCTATATTGGTTGAAAGTGACTCCCAAGTATGGAAAAGAACTAACCCTCGAGATTGCGCAACCCTTAATACATAAGGGCCTAACTTTAGAGGTGATCTTCCCACAGATTATTGTTTGGGTTTTAGAGATATTAATGTCTAAATCAAGGTCATTCATAAACTTTACAAACATGTCCACCAAGCTCCTTAGGCCATTGGCTGTGCGGGATAATAAAATCGCATCATCTGCATACAGCAGTGACGGGACGAAAGCAGAATTTACCCTAGGCATGTCCTTTACGTTTTCTATCACAAACCTATTCAGGTCATTGATATATAGTAAAAATAAGAAGGGGACCAAAACACAACCCTGCCTGACACCTGGGAGGCAGGCTAAAGGAGTCCGTACATTCCCCCTTCTGGTCAAACCTAACAGTTGCAGCTATCTCTGAGTCCATGGCTTGTACAAAATCCAGTAGGGTTTTTGACAATCCCATGTCAGCTAGTGTAGACCACAGCTTTGACCTATTGACTCGATAAAAGGCACTGCTTAGGTCCATGAAAGCTAGATGGATGGTGCCTTTCTTTGCCACCACATATTTGCCTATAATCAACTCTAGATTTAGGCATTGCTCCATAGTTCCATTCACCTCCCTAAAGCTGTATTGAACTGGACTTAAAATATTGCTAGTTTAGACCCATTCCTCCAATCTCCCCAAAAGGACTTGACCAGCCACCTTTAGAATTGAATTTAACAGAGAGATTGGCCTATAGCAGCTAGGATTCTGGCGGTCCAGTTTTCTGAAAACTGGCACAATTGTGGCGCACTTCCAATCCTTTGGTATTTCGCTAGCTGCAGCTGCATTAAGGATGTTAGTTATCAATAGGGCCCAAAATGAGATATTTAGTTTGTATAAATCCATTGGGATTTCATCTGGGCCAGAAGCCTTATTGGCTGGGCTGATGCTAATTGCCTCACTTACTTCCTCTAATTCAAATGTTAAGGGAATGGGAAACTCAATTGAATCCTCACCACCTTCATTATGTCTACTTATGTCTCGAATAAAAGTTAGAAAAATGTTGTAACCACTGTTCCGATGAGATATTATTACTTATATCATCGTTGACGACTAGGGGCAAGTCCTTACCCTTAACTATTTGCCAAAAGCCCGTAGAGTCCCTCTTGGCACAGGCAGTCATTAATCCGTCCCATGACTCTTCCTTAAGTTTTTTCTTCCTGTGTTGAATGGCCATCTTGTACCTTGTTCTTGCCCGTATAACATCTGGTTTACTTATTGGTCTAGTGTTAAGGGTCTCCCTTAGCCTCTTATTTGCTAGCCTACATTCTCGGTCAAACCACCCAGATTTAGTTTGCTTTACTGGGGCGGAGAGGCTCTTCATGATCTCTGTAATGGATTTAGTGAGGCTCCTAAAGGCTTCCAAGACCTCATCTGGAGGAGGATCAATCCTAAGCAATGGGTTCATAAGCAAATCCATATTAGCAACAACTAAGGACTTAAATAACTCGGGAGTCATGTAATACGCCACCTAATTCTGTGCTCTTGTCTTCAGTTAACAACCCAATTAAACCTGGGATACTATTTCTTGCTACACCCGAGGGTATTGATAGATCAAACACTATGGGTCTGTGATCACTATAACTGGTAGATATGACGTCACTGGATCTAATTCGTTCTCCAATTGACCTTGTTAAAAAAATATAGTCAGTGGTTGTTCCCTTGCCCCACCCTATAAAGGTCGGTTTGCCACTAAAATCTTGTTCTACTAGCGAACCTAAGTCTATGAAATCAGTGAGACCTAAAGCTCTTATCAACCGCTTGCCTCTGTCATCAACACCAGCTGAATGGCTATATTGCACTTCCTTCACAAAAGGATTTTCATCTAAATTAAGTTGGCCTATCTTGGCATTAAAATCCCCCCTAATACCAGGTTAAAGCTCTGCAACCACTGAAGGGTCCTAGTTTCTAAAGTGTGCAATACCTTGAATAACGCAGAGATTTGGCAGCCCAATATATGTCGACATAAAACATGGTTGTTACTTTGCAGACCAAATTTCCTGAGCTTAAAAACGTGCAGTATATAGCTCACTATGGTCAGGCAGACACTTAAAGAGGGGAGGGATTGTAAATAATGCATAGCTGTCGTATAGTCTCTAATATTAACATCCTTTAAATGTGGAAAAAAATATTTTCCTCAAAATACAGAAAAAGTTACAAAATAGCATTAAGTGCAACGTCGATTGTGCAGGCAAGTTATCGTATGAACACGGAACGAGAGTCATAGGGTATCTAACAGGATCAGGAAAGGCCACCATGTAGTGCAAGGTACTAAGGGGCTCATTACGATGGCGTAACGATCGCCACCGGCGGCCGGCGGTGGCGACCGTTACGCCATCGTAACGTGAAATACCCCCACCATATTATGATGGCGGTGGGTATCGCGGCGGACGCAAAGTCTGTCTGCCGCTTTTCCGCCGGTCGGCAATCGTTACGATTGCCGGCCGGGCGGAGCTGGGCCACTAATATGGTGGCAGTGCCTAGCAGGCACCGCCAGCCATATTAGGATGTGGGTGGTTGCAAGGCCTTTCCATGGCGGCGATGCCGCCATGGAACGGCTGGCGGGGATTGGTTTTGGGGGCCCGTTGCCGGCCCCCTGGGGGGCAGGGCGGGTGCACTTGGGAGGTACCCATGGTACCCCCCTGCAGTTCCCTGCACCAAGTGGCAAGCATCGCGTGGTGCCTGCCACGTGGTGCATGGAAATGCTGTGCATGCCCTTTTACCATTGCGGACTATGCTGCAGCCAGCAGCACCGTCCGCAATGGTAAAAGGACAGGATGCGCCCACCAGTATGGCGGGTGCATCCTAATTGGGCCGGTGGGACCGCCGCACGTCTGGCAGTCGGTCCCATCGCCGTTATGATGGCAGGCGGACTGATGTCCGCCTGCCATCATAATGAGCCCCTAAGTCTCAGCCTGGTTAACAGGACCCGCTGATAATTATTACATATCCATGTAACATATGGTTCCATAATGGGTGCAGAATTCAAGGGGCTGAACAGGTGATCCAAGCTTTTAACCATTTCACTGCGATCTCTATTACCTAGTCCAGCTCCAAAAACGATCTTTAATAGTCTGACGAAAAGCTGAAGAAAGGGCCTCAGGCCTACTATAAATGCCAGGAAAACCCAGAATATTACTCATGTTTTTAATGTACATACTCACTCATCCGCACATAGAGAAGTAGGAAATGGAAAGAGATGCACAGTCCATGATAAAAGAGTATAGGCACTGATATGCTTAAGCACAATGATAAAATGCATGGGTTTATGTGGCCAGGCAAAGGCTTACTTTACATGGTATGCTAACTACTCCAATTTTCAGGAATATTTTATGCAGAATGTAAAGTTATAGCAGCTGTACTTATAAAAAGATTGTCTTAGAAAAAAAATGGGTACCATAATATACTACTGTGTTTAACACAAAACACTCGAGAGAGCAATAAAAACAGCAGCCAAATTAGCTACTCAGAAATGGCTGCTCTGCTCACACAGAATTGCAGTGATTGCATTTGATCTCAGCAGATTGCCAAATGGATCAGGGAGATATGCAAATCGCCAACAACGGCAAGAGAAATCGAAGAACCGGCAGAAAGAGATTGCTCAGGCAAAATGAAAATCTGGTTATCAGCCAGGATTCATAATGGCTGTGACAACTTATGGCTATATTTAGTATCTTTACGGCCAAGATCAGATCAAACACGTCTGCAGTTTTATTTATATGTGCAAACGCACCTTGAAAAACGTCAGGAACGCCCTGTGAAATTGGTTGGTTGTGGATTGAGTTGGGGGGAAATCCAAGTTTAAGTTACCCTTTTAAGACGCTTGCTTTTTTTTATGATTGCAGCACCTAACGATAGGTTCAGATTGTCGCTTTACCGTTTCTGAGCCAGAAAGTGACATAAATAAAACAAGCATTGGCATAGCCAATAGGTCTCGTCCTTGGGACCTTATAAGTGTTTAGCCAGAGATATTGACTTTGCCTATGTCTTTAAGCTGTGCTGTACAGAAGTCTGCAGCATGCTGAAAAGTTATAATAAAGAAGTGCCAGAAGCATTTTTGTTACCTTATATATGACCAAGAAAGCATTATGTACAACTGAACGACCATATTAAAAAAGTATTAACAATAAATAATGTCTTGAAATCTTTTTGTCCTTTCAATGCTGGCAACTTCTATCTGCCTGTCCCAATGGTTGCTTGCTATGGTTTTTTTTGTTATGGGGGGCATAAATAACAGGAGGGTGAAGGTTGGGAAATAGTACCTGTATAACAGTCAGTGAGAGAGTCAGTCAGTTAGTCAGTCAGTCAGTGAGAGAGTCAGTTAGTTAGTCAGTCAGTGAGAGAGAGAGTGAGAGAGTTAGTCAGTTAGTGAGAGAGAGAGTGAGAGTCAGTCAGTCAGTGAGAGAGTCAGTCAGTCAGTGAGAGAGAGAGAGTGAGAATGTCAGTCAGTCAGTCAGTCAGTGAGAGAGTCAGTCAGTCAGTGAGAGAGAGTGAGAGAGTCAGTCAGTGAGAGAGAGTGAGAGAGTCAGTCAGTGAGAGTCAGTCAGTGAGAGAGAGAGAGTCAGAGAGTGAGAGAGTCAGAGTCAGTCAGTGAGAGAGTCAGTCAGTGAGAGAGAGAGAGAGTCAGTCAGTTAGTGAGAGAGAGAGTGAGAGAGTCAGTCAGTCAGTGAGAGAGAAAGTGGGAGAGTCAGTCAGTGAGAGAGAGTGAGAATGTCAGTCAGTCAGTGAGAGAGTCAGTCAGTCAGTGAGAGAGAGTGAGAGAGTCAGTCAGTGAGAGAGAGTGAGAGAGTCAGTCAGTGAGAGAGAGAGAGTCAGTCAGTGAGAGAGAGAGAGTCAGAGAGTCAGTCAGTGAGAGAGAGAGAGTCAGTGAGAGAGAGAGTGAGAGAGTCAGTCAGTCAGTCAGTGAGAGAGTCAGTCAGTCAGTCAGTGAGAGAGTCAGTCAGTCAGTGAGAGAGAGTCAGTTAGTCAGTCAGTTAGTTAGTGAGAGAGTGAGAGAGTCAGTTAGTCAGTGAGTGAGTGAGTCAGTGAGAGAGTCCGTCAGTGAGAGGCAGTCAGTCAGTGAGAGAGAGAGAGTGAGAGTCAGTCAGTGAGAGAGGTAGTCAGTCAGTCAGTGAGAGAGTCAGTCAGTCAGTCAGTGAGAGAGAGTGAGAGAGAGAGTCAGTCAGTGAGAGAGAGAGTTAGAGAGTCAGTCAGTGAGAGAGAGTCAGAGAGTCAGTCAGTGAGAGAGAGTGTCAGTCAGTCAGTGAGAGAGTGAGTGAGTCAGTCAGTGTGAGAGTCAGTCAGTCAGTGAGAGTCAGTCAGTCAGTCAGTCAGTAAGCCAGTGAGAGAGTCAGTCAGTCAGAGTGAGAGTGTCAGTCAGTCAGCCTGAGAGTCAGTGAGAGAGTCAGTCAGTCAGTGAGTGAGGGAGTCAGTCAGTGAGAGAGATATTGAGAAAGTGAGTCAGTCAGTCAGTGAGAGAGTCATTCAGTTAGTCAGTCAGTGAGAGAGTCAGTCAGTGAGAGAGTCAGTCAGTTAGTCAGTCAGTTAGTGAGAGAGTCAGTCAGTCAGTCAGTGAGAGATTCAGTCAGTCAGTCAGTGAGATAGTCAGTCATCAGTGAGAGAGAGAGAGAGTCAGTCAGTTAGTCAGTCAGTCAGTTAGTGAGAGAGTGAGAGTCAGTTAGTCAGTGAGTGAGAGAGTTAGAGAGTCAGTCAGTGAGAGAGAGAGAGAGAGAGTCAGAGAGTCAGTCAGTGAGAGAGAGTCAGTTAGTCAGTGAGAGAGTCAGTGAGAGAGTGAGTGAGAGAGTCAGTCAGTCAGTCAGTGAGAGATTCAGTCAGTCAGTCAGTGAGATAGTCAGTCATCAGTGAGAGAGAGAGAGTCAGTCAGTTAGTGAGAGAGTGAGAGTCAGTTAGTTAGTGAGTCAGTCAGTCAGTCAGTGAGAGAGTCAGTCAGTCAGTCAGACAGTGAGTCAGTCAGTCAGTGAGCGAGAGAGTGAGAGTCAGTCAGTCAGTGAGAAAGTCAGTCAGTCAGTGAGAGAGAGAGTCAGTCAGTCAGTCAGTGAGAGAGAGAGTGAGAGAGAGTCAGTCAGTGAGAGAGAGAGTCAGTCAGTCAGTGAGAGAGTTAGTCAGTGAGTCAGTCAGTCAGTCAGTCAGTGAGAGAGTCAGCCAGTCAGTGAGAGAGTCAGTCAGTGAGAGAGAGTGAGAGAGTCAGTCAGTCAGTTAGAGAGTCAGTGGGAGTCAGTCAGTCATTCAGTGAAACAGTGAGAGAGTCAGTCAGTGAGAGAGATTGAGAGAGTCAGTCAGTCAGTCAGTGAGAGAGTCAGTCAGTCAGTGAGAGAGAAAGTGAGAGTCAGTCAGTGAAAGAGAGAGAGTGAGTCAGTCAGTCAGTGAGAGAGAGTCAGTCAGTGAGTCAGTCAGTCAGTGAGAGAGTCAGTCAGTCAGTGAGAGAGTCAGTCAGTCAGAGAGTCAGTGAGAGTTAGTCAGTCAGTCAGTGAGAGAGTGAGTGAGTCAGTCAGTGTGAGAGAGTCAGTCAGTCAGTGAGAGTCAGTCAGTCAGTCAGTAAGCCAGTGAGAGAGTCAGTCAGTCAGAGAGAGAGTGAGAGTGTCAGTCAGTCAGCCTGAGAGTCAGTGAGAGAGTCAGTCAGTCAGTGAGTGAGGGAGTCAGTCAGTGAGAGCGATATTGAGAAAGTGAGTCAGTCAGTCAGTGAGAGAGTCATTCAGTTAGTCAGTCAGTGAGAGAGTCAGTCAGTGAGAGAGTCAGTCAGTGAGAGAGTCAGTCAGTTAGTCAGTCAGTCAGTTAGTGAGAGAGTGAGAGAGTCAGTTAGTCAGTGAGTCAGTCAGTGAGAGAGTCAGTCAGTCAGTCAGTGAGAGTCAGTCAGTCAGTCAGTGAGAGAGAGAGTGAGAGAGTTAGTCAGTTAGTGAGAGAGAGAGTGAGAGTCAGTCAGTCAGTGAGAGAGTGAGTGAGAGAGTCAGTCAGTCAGTGAGAGAGAGAGAGTGAGAATGTCAGACAGTCAGTCAGTGAGATAGTCAGTCATCAGTGAGAGAGAGAGAGTCAGTCAGTCAGTTAGTGAGAGAGTGAGAGTCAGTTAGTCAGTGAGTGAGTTAGAGAGTCAGTCAGTGAGAGAGAGAGAGTCAGAGAGTCAGTCAGTGAGAGAGAGTCAGAGTCAGTCAGTGAGAGAGTCAGTCAGTGAGAGAGTGAGTGAGAGAGTCAGTCAGTCAGTGAGAGATTCAGTCAGTCAGTCAGTGAGATAGTCAGTCATCAGTGAGAGAGTCAGTCAGTTAGTCAGTCAGTTAGTGAGAGAGTGAGAGTCAGTTAGTGAGTGAGTCAGTCAGTCAGTGAGAGAGTCAGTCAGTCAGTCAGTGAGAGAGTCAGTCAGTGAGTGAGAGTCAGTCAGTCAGTGAGAGAGAGAGTCAGTCAGTCAGTGAGAGAAAGAGTGAGAGAGAGTCAGTCAGTGAGAGAGAGAGTCAGGCAGTCAGTGAAAGAGTTAGTCAGTGAGTCAGTCAGTCAGTGAGAGAGTCAGCCAGTCAGTGAGAGTCAGTCAGTGAGAGAGAGTGAGAGAGTCAGTCAGTCAGTTAGAGAGTCAGTGAGAGTCAGTCAGTCAGTGAAACAGTGAGAGAGTCAGTCAGTGAGAGAGATTGAGAGAGTCAGTCAGTCAGTCAGTGAGAGAGTCAGTCAGTCAGTGAGAGAGAGAGTGAGAGTCAGTCAGTCAGTCAGTGAAAGAGAGAGAGTAAGTCAGTCAGTGAGAGAGTTAGTCAGTGAGTCAGTCAGTCAGTGAGAGAGTCAGTCAGTCAGTGAGAGAGTCAGTCAGTCAGATAGTCAGTGAGAGTTAGTCAGTCAGTCAGTGAGAGAGTCAGTCAGTGAGAGAGAGTGAGTCAGTCAGTCAGTGAGAGAGTGAGTCAGTCAGTCAGTGTGAGAGAGTCAGTCAGTCAGTGAGAGTCAGTCAGTCAGTCAGTAAGCCAGTGAGAGAGTCAGAGAGAGAGAGAGTGAGAGTGTCAGTCAGTCAGCCTGAGAGTCAGTGAGAGAGTCAGTCAGTCAGTGAGTGAGAGTCAGTCAGCGAGAGAGATATTGAGAAAGTGAGTCAGTCAGTCAGTGAGAGAGTCATTCAGTTAGTCAGTCAGTGAGAGAGTCAGTCAGTGAGAGAGAGAGTCAGTCAGTGAGAGAGTCAGTCAGTTAGTCAGTCAGTCAGTTAGTGAGAGAGTCAGTTAGTCAGTGAGTCAGTCAGTCAGTGAGAGAGTCAGTCAGCCAGTGAGAGTCAGTCAGTGAGAGAGAGAGTGAGAGAGAGTCAGTCAGTCAGTCAGTGAGAGAGGTAGTCAGTCAGTCAGTCTTTTCAATGGGATTCAAAGCGTAAGGTCCCAGTAGAGGGGTTGTGTCCTTTCTGGCGATCCTGAAAGGCTGGACAGCCCCCGGTGCTTGGGGTGGGGGGTCAGGGGACATGCTTTCAACAGATGCTGCGGCTGCAGAGACATGCGCTGTGCGGGTTTGCCATCGCTGCAGGGGGGGCTGCACAGAAATGTTGGACGCGAAGGCTTGGTGGAGCCCATGGCGTATTGGGGGGCTTGGGGGAGGGGGCATTTAAAGCCCCATTTCTTAGGTTCGCCCTTTGAGCTTATAGCTGTGTTCCGGCTGGGCCTGTGTTGCTCTTGTAGCCCGGGGTCGTGTGCTCATCTGCAGCCCCCCGCCAGTGTGGATAAAGACATTGATCGTACACTCAAACAGTGCAATCAATATACACACTCATGCGAGCCCCTCCCTGCTGCCCTCCCCTGCCCCCCTCCCCCCGGGGTCGGGAGATTAGCAGTCAGTAACTCCTGCGGTTCTGTTTGCCAAGCCTGATAAGCAGCGCAGGGGGTTAATTAGGCTTATATGCATTTACATCTTAATGCTACTTATTTTCAATTTAAAGACAGATTTAAAAACAACCACAGTGAAATATAAACAAAGAAAATGTAAATAAATGCACAACAAAATTTGACCCCGTTTAACAAGACACGCAAGGAAAGACACATATTAATAGTAACTTGTTCTTCTATCGCGATAACTTCTGCTATGGTAAAAAGATACAGAAATCATTATGGTGGACCACGCTTGTTGTTTAAAAACAGCGCCACATTCAAATGTTCTGCAGAAAATCGAGTTAATCGACGTCGACGTTAACATGGTATTTGAGGAAACATTGTGAATTGAACAATCGCTGTTGAAATCTGTCTGCTACCTGCTGCCACAGGCTCATCCCGCAACTCCGCATTTCATCCTGCCGACGTCTATCCATTGAGGTTTGAGAAATAGTAACTTATCAACTCAGATGGACCTGGGCTGCTATGTCAGTCAGTGGGGAAACCTCGGTTTTCTGTACCAGCAGGTAGACTCGTTGGCATTATGGGAGATCAAGGATGTCTGTGGTAATCAAGGGGAGAGGATGAGCCCTTACGGCCAGAGCTGCCGACTTTGGAGCTGGGGAACCAGGTTCGAGCCTCGGTGTCCGCTCAGCATCCTGTGATTCAGGGCAAATCACCTAATCTCCCTGTGCCTACCAAAAATGAACGTGTCCTTGTGTAACGTAACTTATGCTCATATAATGCGGCACAATACCTTCGAGTAGACTTCGCGCAATATAAATCTGCAAAAAGGGGGAAAAAAAGTCAGGGAGGACGGTGTACCGATCTGGACGGACTGTGCCAATTCAAGAGACCTGGACTGTGTGTACCAATCGGGGAGAGAGACAGGGATATTTCTGCCAAGCAGTGAGACTCATGAGAGTTCAGGAAGACAGAGCTCTGGACTGACGGCCTACCCGCGAGGCTCAGGTGAAATCAGGGCTAACGAGGCTGTTTGGGCCGATATCCCAGGAGCCCCCACCTCCTGTGAGGTCACTGTGCCCTTATAATACGTAGTTCACGATCAGACCCCTGCTGCTTTTATGCCTCAGTGTGCCTCCGCCCCCATGTGGGGTGGTTTAGTTCCTCGTGACGGAATGCCACCCTCACATTTGATATGCTCTTATGCTAGAGAGGAGACACGCCGTCACCGAAGCCTCAAGTGAGCCCGCGAGTGGTGCGCGCGCGTGCACTGCAAAGAATTTAAGGAATGAAGCAGGCACAGTGCGGGGCCGCTGCTCGCTCCCTAGGCCAGGGGAGAAAGAAGGCGGGACATTCACCCGCCTTTGGCCAATTGCGTGCTGTCTTTCTTAGAAAGACGCACACTAAGGCCAATAGCGTGTGAGCAAAAAAAAAACACCACACGCACGAGCGTGTGGTCCGATTTGGAAGACCTTACTGGAAGCCTCGCAGAGCAGCGCATGCGCGCTGGCTCAGGCGAGACCTAAAAACAACTGAGCCCAGGACTTCCACTGGAAAACTCCTTGATCACTTATGAATGGGTACTTGAACGTCCTACTTGCTACTATTTTCCCCGATGTCACTTACTCATTCTGTCACACAAGCTGTAGCGGCTGCTCGGAATCAACAGTGGTGGGGCAACAAGGGGGGAGGAAACAAAAATAAGGACAGGAAAAAAAAATGTGTATATATATATATATATATATATATATATATATATATATATATATATATATATATATATATATATATATATATCTTTACTTACCTGCCGCTGTGGTCGCTGCATTGTTCTTCTTCCAATCCTCAACTCCAGGGCTGGTGCACACTGTGCAGGCTACCAGATGGCAATCCTGAGGCTGCTCTCATGCTGGGAATACTATTCCCAGCATGACAGCAGTGCCAGGATTGGTCTGAGCGGCCTGGTTTGCCGCTCAGACAGTGCCTGGGAGCCTGTGGCTTTTCTCCACCAGTCTGTACAACAGAGCCGGGTGGAGAAATCCTAAGTGTGCCTTGACGGTTTGGCCAACCTTAGACGGTCGGCAACCATCATGCGCAGTTAGTAGTGCCCATCACCCCTCCTCCCCACTGTTACACATAGAATGCATGGCCCTGTCCTCGCTGGTAGCCTGCAGGTAAGAAGAAAAATTAAAAATAATAAAATTGGTCTATTATCATTTTATTTTTCATCTGTTTAAATCTGCTGCCACCTACTGGGGTGACGCTCCTCTGCCATAACGGAGGAGCCGCCCCTGCACATAAGAATGCATATATATAAAAGTGTATGAAAAACAGTTTACATAAAATTTCACCTGCCCTTTTTACAATATTCCAAAAACAACGTAATGAAAACACGATGGAAGGAACATAACAATACAACCGTCTTACCTATCAAGGCAGTCCAGTAACTTTTAGAGCCACTCCTGTTCAGCAGGAATACTTCCTGTGTGCGGGTCTGTCCAACAAAACAAGTACCAAAATCGACGGTGTCGCGAGAAAGTTGCAAAACTGGCACGGAAAGATATGCGCAGAGCGGCAACTGCTGCAGAGGTGGACATTGAAAGAGAAAGATGACCACTAGTAACAGGCCAATGCAAACAAGTTCATAAATCCTTAATGATACCAAAAACCGTGCTTTGGAGCCCCAGTGAAACCATATTTACAGTATAAGGAGTTAAATATACAAGCAGCTGCCCTGCTGCTTTAACAACAGGGATGTTTAATAAAAAAACAAACACATATTCCCATTATCCATATTTTATATTTTAAAATCATTTTTAGAACAAGCAACATGCCCTGTGACTTAGCTTTAATTCTTGTCATTCTTTGCTGCCATGATATATATTTTATCACAAGTTTATAAAAAATACCTGTATTCAATATTAAAAACTAAAGACCAAAACATCACTGTATGCATACAGTCACTGTAAATAATTTCTAACATTAACACCACAATTAAACCTCGCTTTTCATAAATACAATTGGTTTTCCTTATTACAGGAATCAATCCTATTTCTTAAAATACTTTTAAAGGTAATTGTGCTTGTAAATCCTCTGAGCAAATTTACACAGGGCTTTTGGCTCAAACATTCTTGATCATTCAGCTCTAAATTCACACATGTCCATAAAATGTTCAAAACGTTTGAAGCTTTGGCTAGCTGGCATATAAATGTATCGTTTGCAGCTTCCATCAAACTCCAACCCAAACAAGTGCCCAAATGGAATAACATACACTGTCTCCTATCTTCCTCTTTACTTAGAAACCACAAGTAAGTAAGTGGTCAATTCATAACAGCTACAGACTACCCAATAAGGCCCGCATGTACTAAACCATTTTACGGTCGATAAGGTTCTGAATTGAAAAATCAGAGCCTTTCCGACTGCAATATGGCATTTTTCTCTGTGGGACACCTTCCCTTTGTGAATGTTCACAAAAACGTTTCCTTTAAGAAAAGCGGGCTGCATTTATAAAAAAAAAAGATTGCTTTATTTAACCCCTTCCCTGCGGTGCGAATTCCGCTGCGGGGCGGGGATTTAATTAGGGGGCATAACCCCTTGCGTGCTCAGGACTGCCCCCGGCCGTCCTACGTCACGGTAGGCGTGTGCGGAGGACGGCCGAACTCCGCCCACTAATTAATTCTTCCGCACAGGCGGGAAATTTGCGCCGCGCTGGGGAATCGGCGGCGTTCGGACGGCCCCCGACAGTCCTGAGCACACGCCCACTGTGACGTAGGACGGCTGGGGGCCGTCCTGAGCACACAAGGGGTTAAAAGCAATCACAGACATGGTGGTTTGCTGACCCCAGCAGGCCACCATGCTTGTCATTGTAGCCAATCGTAGTGGGTCTCAATTTACGACCTGACCTACCGCATGCATATTGATGAGGTAGGTCGAATGGCGACTCACTATGAATCGGTATTTTGAGAACCAACCCAGAGGTCAGTTCTCAAAAACCAATGGATTTGTTAGAAGGCGGTGCACAAGTTGCACCCACTTCTAACAAATTCATTTTTGTACATTCCATTTAAGGAATCGCAAATTTGCAAATCGTTATTTGTCGCAGTTTATAGTTCCTTCTTAGAGAGTCTGCTGCCTTAGCGCATCCTGTTTCTTTAAGATGAACTTGTGGACTACTTTGGTTCAGACTGATCATTAAATATGTTGATCATACCCATACCACTGATTTATTACAGGGGCCACCTACGTAAGCCAAGAAAGGCTGTATTTATGCCAACTTTTCAGGATATCCATGTAAGATACAATTACATACAATTAATTTAAATATTTAATTGGAACTCACTAATACAGCTAGTTATCATCGTTAAAATATTGATTGGATCTAGGCCACTTGGCACACCTTCAACACTCTTGCTCTATTGTTTCCGCTATCAATAAATCTAGCTCCCTCTACAGTTCGATAGGGAGTGAAAAATCTTTCTTGGCAGCCCAATGTATCTAGGGGTTTAAATCATAATAGAACGTAGGCAGTCACCTGTCAGATTACCATGCCATCTGACTAGCTGCCAATGCCACAGTGCTATTCACATTTCAGGGCTTACGTCCTGTTCACAAATATCCCAATTGCATATAGAGTAGTCAAACTAAGCCTACAGCGATATGCAGTGATACCACTCATTAAACTACAAGTAAATTACACCATCGCTGCTTTTACATACCTGCTTAGCTTTGTTGCTGTACTCAAGAACCAGCTGTTGTCTAAAAACCAACTTATTTTCCCCATTCTCAGACAGAAGCAGCTGGGTACCAGGAAGCATTTGCTCCCCTGACAGATTCTGGTAGGTCAGTAACTCCAATGTAGTGCAGAAGGAAACTTTGACCTGGAGGAGAGCAGTCACAAATTATAGCTGAGGTCACATCTTCACACAAAGGAAACCATTAAATCCCAAAATGTGCGGCAGTTTAATGGTACAATGGATTCTTTGTTGCAGACCAAGCCCATGGGTAAACTGAGAACGGTACAAGACTAAGGTGTACATGATATAAGCAAATCCTGAAACAATACAGGTAAGTTAAAATGCAAAACGTATTTTATTCAAGTTTTTAAAATAATTTAATAATGCATGAATAAAGCAAAGATGGCAACCATATTTTACGGTCAAACATTACAAAGTCAAAACCATAATAAAACATTAACCCATACTTTAAAACATGAGATTAATAACATCTGTCACGACTAACAGATTTTCACAATTTAGATTTACATTAACAAACTCATGCCTAGTCTGCTGTAATCCAATTCAAGGAGAATTAAGAGTTTCCTTCCAAATCAAGATAATTAGTTGTATAAGAAAACCCACACACTGAGTAATTTTCCTCCTTTGCATTTCACCAGTGAAAACCTGATACCATGTATACTATAAGAGCTGCATTTATTTACTTATTTTATTTATCTATCTACTATTATTTATTTTACTTTACTTTATCTCATTATCTCCATATTTGTATATTTTACCCAGTCCTATTTTGATGCGACCCGTCTTGGTGTGATATCTGACTACTACTGTTTAGTACTACCCCCTACCAAACCTGTACATGTATACCAATTCTCAGCTTTTCACTATGCATTTGCTGTATTGTTTCACCTCCCCTGTTCCTCTTGTTTGAAAAGCGTTTCTGTAAAAAAGTCTTTGAAATAAAAAAAAAAAAAGTGCAAAGTTTGAATGGGAAAAGAAATATTGAAAAGAGGGAAACTATATGGAAATGTGTGCATAATACACAGATACAGCCAATTAGACCTTATTCTGAGCAAACATTCTTGGAATGATGTAGTAATTCCTCACCCCAAAAAAAACGAACCCTGCAGTGTAGGTAATCCTGGGTGTTGTATAACCACATCTTTTTACCACGGCATTCAGAATGAGGCCCTTATGGTGTGTTTCTGTTTCAAAGATTAATTCAGCTCTGTGACAATCCTGTCTGCATGCATCTAGAGACATTTTTAATCCAGCAAATCATTGATATTAAAGGGTCCAATTTTTTGGCCTGAGATTCCTGGTTAGCACCAGTTGGATGACTTCTAGGTGGGCTTTCTAGATATCTAAATTTATAAGCTTTATTTCGACAACTCGTGTCATAAAAGCGAATACACAAAACAGACATATAATATAATTAAAAGATATTGGGCCCAATTCACAGAACTAACTTAAGACAAAATCCTAAACTTACTACCATTTTGGTATTCACAGAAGGCACTTACTCATTTTGGTATTCACAGAAGGCACTTACTCATTGATGAGTAAGTGCCTTCTGTGAATACCAAAATGAGTAAGTGCCTTCTGTGAATACCAAAATGAGTAAGTGCCTTCTGTGAATACCAAAATGGTAGTAAGTTTTGGATTTTGTCTTAAATTAGTTCTGTGAATTGGGCCCATAGATTATAAACAGTTCGTAAGAAACATGCCATGAAATACACACAAGTTCATCCTTATGCAGAGACAGAGGCTTTGTAGCGTGCAAACAATTAAGTGGTTGTCAGAGCTCAGTCCATCCTCCAGTTTGCGCGTGAGACACTCTCTTCTAGATATCCTTTAACGGGGTATAATTTCTGACTGGATTGTTCAGCATCTGACTCCATATGTAGTTCATTCTCCAACATGTGTCTGTCATATGTGCTACTCTGAACTAGGTCGTGGCACAGAGGAATTCAAGCCAGGTCCATAAACCACTTGTAAGAAAATGCATCAGTTTGCTGAGCACCCCATTTTTTTTCTCACTGGATGTCTGGGATTTTGACTCTGATCTGAGCACTGGTGATGTTCTATAAAAACACCATGGGCTCTGATCCCCAAAACATGATGCCAAAAGGTTAATTCTAGTCAGCATATCTGACTACAGTAATATGGCACAGAACGGCCACCAGAGGCAATACGAGTCGTTTATCACCTGTGGTTTGCAGTGTGATCTTAGACCGCCCACATTTGTGGCGTTAAAACCATGGCTTCAGAACGGCCAATGCAGACTTGAATGGACATAGCCAAAACTGCAGAAAAGTCTACTTTTCATATTTGCGAAATCACCTTTAAATAGAGCCTTGGACTCCGAAGGCGTGGGTGTATAATGTAGAAGCTGGGGCGTGCCCAATGTTAGGATTGGTGCGTCTCTGCAATGACATTGGTTAAAGGTGCTATTTTGCTGCAAAACTGGTGGTAGCTCTCCCAGACTGTAAACGCCTATTAGTCGAGAAGCTATCTTGTTCATAAGTTGTTTTAGGAAGCAGCTACAGAAATTGAGATTGGGGATTTTTTTGCAGAACTAATGACTATGAGAACTACTGCAAAAGGAGGCTGCTTTGACTGTGGGCACTTTGTTGAGATTAAGTTGAGAGTTTTCACTGGTTAGATACCCTTCTAAGAAAGGCTTTGCACCACCACCACCTCAAAACACAAGAGGATAGAACAGAAGGGGAAGAGCGTGTTTCTGTGAATGTCTGGAAGATGATAGTCTAGACCTGTTCTCCCTTGCTTCTGAGAACTGGAAATATTTCTCAAGGGTCAGATTAGCTAGCTTCCTGTAGTCCCAGCAAGCGACATAACAGACAAAAAGGTATCTTACTTGTCAATGACAAGCAGAACTATGGGCAGTGGAACCTGTGCTGGAGCCCTGACTGAAACTGTGATTGAGCCTGCCTCCCGTTGCTATCTGTACCCTGGGCATTAGAGCTTTGAGGATGACCAGGAAAAAGAACTCCAACATCAAGGAAGATTCAGGCCTAGAAACCTCTCAACTGCCAGAGCACAGGGACAGAGTGCCAAAGCTCCCTGTGAAAAGTATGGTTTTAGGGACAATATATCTTGGTTCCTGTTTGGAGAGTTTTGCTGTACAATGAAAAAGAGCCCTGTGGAGAACGTATGTGGCCTCATGGAGCCCGGTTACGGCTTGCATCCAGGAGTGACTCCTCCGAGCGTCGCCCCACTAGTGAAATCTGTGCACACAGAAGAAAAATAAAATGACAGTAAAACTATTGTATTGTCATTTTATTTTTCAGTTCTAGTCCGCAACGTAAGTCTGGGGCAGGGCGGGGCTATGTCTCCGCGTCAGCTGTGGGTGGGAGTGGTAGTAGGCACTGAAAGTGCGTATGGAGGTTTGGCCGGCCGTCCATGGCTGGCCAAACCTACATGCGCATTTTGATATCTCCAGGCTGTTCCTGGGAGATATAATCAGTGCTCAGGGCACAGGCTCCCAATCGCCACAGAGCATTAAACTGGCCCACTCCGCCCAATCCTAGCGCTTCTCTCATGCTGGGAGAAGCGCTGGGATTGGGTGGGGTATGGAAGCCTGTGGTCCTGGTGATTGTAGTTCCAGGAGCAGGGAGGCGCAGCACGACGCGAGGACGAGGGAGCAGAAGAGCGCGGGCCGGCAAGGGAGCAGAAAAACGTGGGCCGGCAGTGAAAGGTAAGTGTTTAAACGTACTTTTTTTTCCATGCTGCCCCCCAAGTCGTATTGGCAGCAGCCGCTGCTGCGCAACCATATTCTGTTGGAGGATTAATAACTCCATAATTATTTCTGGGTCCAAAGGTTAAACTCAGGACTGGGCAAAGTAATTACTGAATGGCAAAGCAACCTGAAGGCACGTTTTTAAAGTTGGACCGATTCAAGGCTTGGGTGTCAAAACTTAAAGTTTCAATGGGACTCCGTACAAAAGGTATCCGAGCTTTTGGAGCATGGGCATCAATTCTATGTCAGGACCGGAGGCTCCGATTATGCTTCTCATTTCTTTACTGAAGAAATCTCAGCAGCCAATAAAATAACAGTAAAAGAAATAAACACTACAATACCCATGAACACACACTGGGTATCACATGACAACCATAGAGAAACCCCTATAAAAGGTCCATAAGAGAATACCATATCCTCTTTCTTTGCTGCTCCGCAGCCAGTTAAGTGCTTTGCCTTTCATTACTTACATTTGCTTCATGCTAGCTTTGTTCTGCAGCGCGTTGTCTATCGAATCATTTCTTGCTGTGTTTGCGCATTGTCTCTTTGTTGCACAGGACTAGCGGTTTGCGCGTGTTGCGCGTCATCTTCCGTTTTTTCCCTTTTCTCGCTCTTTTGCCGCTATCTCGCTGTTGGGAGCGTTGACACCTCCCCGGTCCGGGCGCTTTGTGCCCGTGCCTTATTTCTTTGTGGAGTGGGAGTTCGGGGGCTGGAGGATGCACGTACTAGCATCGCGCAGTCCTCTTTTCATTGTGCACAGGCGGTCGTTACCGCGCATGCGCGGCGGCCATTTTTGCTGAGTTTGCCGGTCACTACGCATTTCGAGTGAGCGCGGGAGCAGCGCTTTTAAAGCTCTTTGCCCACTTGCCTGTCACAGCCCCATTTACGTCCAAACTTGCCAAATTTACAGTTTGGGCTGGATAATAGTGCATAGGCATTGCCTAGAGTGGTTCTTGGCAAGCCCTCCCTCCACGTTTGATTTGTTTATTTTTTCCACATTGTTACTTTGTAACTGTGTTGTTGGCTTGCCTGGGGTTGCCACTCCCCCCTTATTGCTTTCTGGCAGTACTCTTGGCTACAGTGTGTACACTTCCTCCAGTGGGCATTATTGACACTTTATTGTGTTATTATGGCTGAATATTATGACGAGGAAGAATATTATGATGAGGGGCCCTCTGGGTCCATGGTACAAGAGTTGGTTGAAGCGCTTGATGTGGGTGTCCAACACTCCGTTAATAAAGCGCTGGTTCGTGCTATTGAGCCCTTAAAATGTCACCTGTGTTCTTATGCTTTACAGCAGGGCTGGTTGCCCGCTTCCTCTGGTGGTGCGAGGGTTACAAATCCCCATAAATCAGATTTTGCTAGATTAGCCAAGGTTTTATCTGCTGACCATTCCTATGGTCATTCTTCCAAGGACATTCCTGCTTCAAATTCTCCTCACGCTGAGGGTGGGGACACTTCCTCGGACACGGCATCAGATCAGGAAGCTTCTCCTCCTCCTTCTAAAAAGTCTCGTAAGGAGCATTATGTCAATGCTCCATCCCATCCTAAAGTCCTCACCTTTGACCCGACCGAAATTGTTCATCCTAATTCCTCTTCCTGGCTTCCATCCTCGGAGGTCGCGGATTATGTGCAGTCCCATATTCGCCAACCATTTGACAAAGATGTGAGAACGCGCCTGCGTTCTGAATGTCCTCGACCGGACTTGGCTGACAAGGTGGCGGAAACGGCTGATGTCGATCCCTCCATGATGACTTATCTCAAAAAATACGCCAAAGACCCAAAAAAGGGGATTGATAGAGCATGGCGTTCTTGTCAAGACAAATTGTTAGACTTGCTTGGCACCCTCACCAAAATTTTAGAACTAGGTTTTCGGGCTAAAGAGTCTGCCTCTTCCATTGACCCAGATGATTTGATTGGGTAGGCTCAGAGAGCCATATGCCTCTTGGGTGACGCCAATTGTGCAATGTCATGTGAACGCAGGAGATCTATTCTCTTAAAATTAGACCCAAAGTTAGCAGAATTGTCCTCATCTGAATCTGGGCCGTTAGCTCAAGGTCTGCTCTTTGGTCAGCCTTTTCTTAAAGAGCTGACTAAATTTGTTGCACTTTCAGTGGCCTTGATAAAGCTCAGTCGTCCCTCAAACGGGCTTTTCGCCCGGTTTTTGGCCGGGCCGGACGATATCGGGGACGATCGTTCGGCCGTGGTTTTCACCAGGGCGCCCAGCGTGGCTCTCAGTCCCATCGTGGAGGTTATCAGGACTCCGGATATAACAACACCTCCTCCTTCTATCCCACCAGCAGAGCACGGAACAGGTTCAGGAAAGGCCGTTATGGTGGAAATCAAGGAGGACAACAGGATTCCTCCGCTTCAGTTGAGCTTGATTGCGTTTTCAGAGGTTTTGTTGGGGGGCAGAATTCAATTTTTTCTTCCCAATTGGCAACGGATCTCAAACGATGCATGGATTTTAGACGCTGTGAAGGGTTACAAGATAGAGTTCTTCAGTTCCCCCATTCAAACTCTACCTCCTTCGTCCCTGCTTTTTTCCCTTCAGGATCAGGCTGTCATTTCCACAGAAATAGATTCTCTTCTTCAAAAAGGGGCCATAGTCAGGTCCGCCCGTCATCCACAGGGCTTCGCCAGCAGCATCTTTCTGGTTCAGAAAAAAGGGGGTGGATCCAGACTGGTTCTCAACCTCAAGGACTTCAATGGATGGTCGTTTATCGACACTTCAAGATGGAAGGCATCCATCTTCTTCGGGATCTTCTTCAGGAGGGGGACTGGATGGTCTGAAGGATGCATATCTATCCGTTCCCATTTACGGTCCTCAACGTCGTTTTCTGCAATTCCAATGGCATTGGGTCTGGTACGAGTACAAGGTTCTCCCTTTCGGCCTCTCGTCAGCACCTTGGTGTTTCACGAAGCTTCTGAGGCCAGTTGTAGAATTTCTAAGGGCCCGGGGTGTTCGACTAATCATTTATTTAGACGACATTCTTATCATGGCTCGTTGCCCTCGTCTGTTGGTAACTCATTTGGAGTGGTCAATCGATCTTTTGCAGTCTCTCGGCTTTCTAGTGAATCCGCAGAAGTCAGTTTTGATCCCGTCTCAATCGATCGAGATCCTCGGTTTTGTGATCAATTCCCTCGGTTGCCAGCTCCTCTTACCCACTCAGAAGATCAGATCTATCAAGAGAGAGTTAAGATTGATTTTGCACAAGCAGATTGTGTCATTGAGATCTGTAGCCCGGATCGTCGGCCTGTTGGCTTCCTCGATCCAAGCGATATTCCCGGGTCCTCTTCACTACCGGGCACTTCAGAGGCTCAAGATCCGCCATCTCCAGAAAGGCCTCAAATATTCAGATCAGATTCCTCTTTCGGAGGAGGCGAGGTGGGAGATGTTGTGGTGGTTAGAACACATGGAGTCTTGGAATGGTCGAGCCCTATTCGGAGTGTCTCCGGAAGTGGTGATAGAATCCGATGCCAGTCGGTGGGGTTGGGGAGCCCGTTGTGGTCCGTTAACGACAGGGGGCCGGTGGTCTCAGGACGAATTGACACTCCACATCAATTGTCTGGAACTTCTGGCAGGGTCCTTTGCGGTTCGTTGTTTTTCCCCTCGCAAGAC
This sequence comes from Calotriton arnoldi, assembly GCA_963921515.1. Taxonomy (NCBI): domain Eukaryota; kingdom Metazoa; phylum Chordata; class Amphibia; order Caudata; family Salamandridae; genus Calotriton; species Calotriton arnoldi. Next base: position 696,399 of record CAWUFW010007098.1, read on the forward strand.
GAATTGTTGCATACTTCTCCACATGGACAATGTGTCAGCGGTCCGTTATGTGAACAAGCTGGGAGGGACAAAGTCCAGGATTCTAGCAGAGATCGCCAAAGTCTTCTGGCACTTTTGCCTTCAGAGGAATCTGATTGCCGATTGGAATTCTCGTCATCTCAGGGATTTCAGCGATTGGAGGCTTCATCCTCGTGTATTCAGGTCGCTGGTTCAGCTTTGGGGTCCGTGTCAGATCGATCTCTTTGCCTCTCGCCTCAACAGGCAGATTCCAACGTTTTTCAGTTGGCGCCCGGATCCGGAAGCTCTGGCCACGATGCTTTTCTGCAGGACTGGCCGTCGACTCTGTGTTATGCCTTTCCACCATTTGTGATGATTCCCAGGGTCCTAGCGCGCACAAAACATTATCAGTCAGAATTGATTCCGATCACTCCTCTTTGGAGGGCTCAGGCATGGTTCCCAGTACTTCTGGAGATGCTTTGTGCAGTGCCGCTCCTTCTTCCCCAGCGATGGAATCTGTTGCTGGACCCTCTCAAAACTCCACATCCCTCGATAGACTCAGGACAGCTCCTTCTAGTTGCTTGGTGGGTTTCGGGGATCGCTGGAAGATCCCAGGCCTTTCGCGAGACGCTACCAGATTTATCAGCGAAGCTTGGTCCCCCAACACACACAAGCGTTATTCTACAGCCTGGAAACAATGGTGTAGTTGGTGCTCTCAACGGGAGGTGGATCCCGCTACAGCGGATGTCTCATTGATTGTGAATTTTCTTGCGTCCATTGCTTCTTCCGGTCTTGCCTATAGAACGGTTAATAACTTTCGGTCTGCCATCTCTGCAGGCCATGTGACGGTCAATGACAAACCGGATGGTGAACATCCTTTGGTATGCAAGCTACTCAGGGGTATCAGGTTGGTAAAGCCTCCTTGTCCTAAATATTTTGAATTATGGGATGTGTCTACTGTTTTGCGATTCTTGGAGATGTGGCCCTCCAATAAGTATCTGTCACGTAAACAACTTTCTACAAAATTAACTATGTTACTATGTCTAGTGTCTTGTAAGCGCGTTTCTGATATCCGCGCGCTGGACCTAGCAGGTCGTAGGTTTTCACCAGAAGGTGTTACGTTTGTTCTCACCAGACGCACTAAGTGTAATACTACTTCTATTACTTATCCGATTTTCCCTAATAACCCTAAACTATGTGTGGTACAATGTATTAAGGATTATGAGGTAAGTACTGCTGAATTTCAGCAGGATATGATGGGTCAGTTGTTGATTGCTCTGCAGAAACCTTTTCGCCCAGTGACCCCGGCTACATTATCACGATGGGTGCGATGGCTCATGGCTGAGGCAGGAATAGATATTGCAAAATTTGGTGCACATTCAGCTCGTGGAGCTATGGCTTCAAAAGCTTTTTCTATGGGGGTTAGTTTGCTAGACATTATAAATGCAGCTGATTGGTCATCTGACTCTACGTTTAAGACTTTTTATTATAAACCGATTGTGGATGTTGCATCTGTAGTGGTGGCGCAGCTTTAAACAAGCATAATCGGAGCCTCCGGTCCTGACATAGAATTCAAAATTTGAGAACATACGTGACAAGAATTTTCAATTCTATTAAGGACACGGAGGCGAGGATTATCCCACCCAATTCTGTATTGCATATGGTTATTTACATTATCTGCCTTACTTGTATATGTATCTTATACTGTGTATATGCTCCATTTCTTTCCCTCCCTTTCTACTGTAATATGTTCTATGAAGGAATGGTGTGTTACGACTCTATCTTTCATTTCAGGATCTGATCCCAAATAAAGCTTGTTGGTCTTCCTCCATGGAGTGTCTTCTGGATTCCAGCAGGTTCCGGTTGTCTTGTGATACGAGCATCAAGTCTTCTGTTTCCAGCATTTTGGACTGCTGTTTTCCGTTCACAGACTTCTTTTTCTTTCCACGTTCTTCACAAATGTTGGACTGTTTTCATCACTTTAACTGTTATGCTTAACAAAGAAAGAGGATATGGTATTCTCTTATGGACCTTTTATAGGGGTTTCTCTATGGTTGTCATGTGATACCCAGTGTGTGTTCATGGGTATTGTAGTGTTTATTTCTTTTACTGTTATTTTATTGGCTGCTGAGATTTCTTCAGTAAAGAAATGAGAAGCATAATCCTCTCCTCCGTGTCCTTAATAGAATTGAAAATTCTTGTCACGTATGTTCGCAAATTTTGAATTCACCGAAATGCCACGGGTAGCAAAAGTGACATCACTTAACCACCCTATTACCCAATAACATCACAGAAAGAGATATTGTATGATCTTTGACACTGAATCCTCCTTGGGAGTGATGTCACATGACCTTAATCCAGATGACATCACACTAACTGACATTGCTGAAGTTAAAAGACTCTTAAACTCATAATTATATAATCACACAAGTTACTAACAGAAATAAATGCCCATTTTATATCTCACCTACGTTTTAAATAGTATGATATTATTCATAGAAACTGGTTACAGCATCTTGCCTTGCCCAACTGGACCATGAGAATTTTCATAAAGAATTCAGTGGGTAAAATTGTTCATTCGGGTTAACTACTAGGCTGTATCTAATACATGATCCACTGTCCGAAAAAGGGCATGTAGGACTTAGCCATCCACGCACATTTATTTAAACTGATGTTTTGTGTTTTCTTGGTGCTTTTTCACATTTAAGGTTATACATTTTCTGTTTCTGATTCTGTAAACCTGATTTTGAAATTTTTGTGTCATTTTTCTTTTCCTTAAATTGGTTTGGGAACTTTGGGCATTATGTACAAAGGTATCTGTCGGTCACAAGGCATAAGATTTGCACCTGCATAATACCTTTTTTACAATATACAAAAGCCCTAATAGAAGTCTAGAAGTCTTTCAGATAATATAAGGGTTTAACAACCCTTTCTGAATTACAAACACAGGTTCAGAGGGCTGCTGTCCCTCAAGGACCTCTACACTTCATTTGCAGCCACTTGTGGGCTGGGGGTCACAGATTGCATCATGCCTCCTTAAGGCAAATGAGGATAGAGCCTTTGTGACATGTAAAGATCTATTTTGTGATGCGACTGATAAGTAAATGAGTCTCGTTGGGAAATGCTGGGCAGGTGGCAAAATCTAAGTGTGCAATTTGCACCTTTGGTTTACGACCTACTCTTTAATATATGTGACCCTATATTGTTTGGTTTCTTGACTTCACTGTTGTTTCGCGGCTGACAAATTCCATTGATACCCGTGGCTATGCGTAAGTTTTCTCATTGACTCCATGTTTTACCTAACTGGGTGATGGGTTCCTAATCTGACTGATACTCAAGGATCTAACACCACTGTACGAGTCTGCGGTTTCTTAAGGGTTTAGTTAGTTGATGAGATAAATGAATATCCAGAGCAATGTTGAGGAAATTATGGGCCGGATGTACGAAGCTTTTTTCAGCTTGTAAAAGGCTCGATTCGCAGAATTGGGTCGTTTGCGACCTGAAAAAAGCATTTTCAAATGTACAAAGCCCTATTTGCGATTCGGCAAGCTATTACCAAATCGCAAATTGGGTTTGCGAGTCGCTATTAGGAAGGGGCGTGCCAAGGGAGTCACTGCCTAATAGCGAGTCACACTGGTAGGTAGGATTGTTTTGCGACCGGGAATGCGGTCGAAAACATTTGCAGTTACCACCAACTTGAAGCTGGTGGTAACCCATTTGCAAACAGGAAGGGGTCCCCAAGGGACCCCTTCATCCCTGTGAATGTGGCTGCCAACATATTTTAAGTGCAGGCAGTGGTCCCACAGACCACTGCCTACTCTTGAAGAATTAAAAGGAAACTTTTCATTTTTCTTTTTTAAATGCATCCCTATTTCCTTTAAAGAAAACGGGCTATATTACAAAAAAAAATTGCTTTATTTAAAAAGCAATCACAGACATGGTGGTCTGCTGACCCCAGCAGGCCACCATCCCTGTGAGTGCAGGCCATTCCCAATGGGTGGCAAAGTGAGACCTACCTCATGAATATTGCGATCCACAAGGAATTGCGAAATGTGTCTAAGACACATTTGTAAATGGGTGTTTGCGATTTCCTAATTGCGAATCGCAAAAATTAGCACTTAAGAAATTGCAGACTGAATGTTTGGTACATCTGGCGCAATATCTTTAAATACAAGAATCTGGCTATAGAAAATAATGAATGTAACCCAGTATCAGAGTGGAGACCAGCCAAAGAAGCCAAAGCGATACAGCGCTGTAAATAACAGCTCAACACATCAGCTAACACTAAAAGAGCTCAACACAAAACACTCCCTTAATATGACAAGACAGAATCTACCTGCTGCTGGATATGTGCAGAGCAAAAGATATGACAACCCCAAATGAAGAACGTCCACAAGTGAGTGTGAGGCTGGGAGAAAGGTCGCAGCCCAGAGGATATAGTCACATAAATGCAGCCCAAGAGTGAGAGAAGGACGGAGAGTGACCGCAAGGATAGCCGGAATAGAAGGGGGAACAGTGGAGGTAATGTCGAAATGCCCACAACCCTGGTGGGGGGGTACCAAGTGAATGACCCTTCCACTCTGTACTGATCTTTAAAATATGTAGAGTGGAATCACTTTAACTCCTATCTGTGCTGAGACAATTTTATTTGTGGTTTGCACTCTATAAGTACTCACTAATCTATTATTATGCTCTTATAACTTACTTTTTCCAAAACCACAAGTTGAGCTATGAAGTCAAACAATTTTTTCTTCTTTCAAGTTGTTTGAATTTATACCCTAGATTGTACTTTAAACATTTTTTATTCTTTAACAATCTGATATGTCAATATACCCTTTAGTTGGGAGTGCCTGGCACAACAAAAATGTACCGATAATGATGACTTGTTAGCCAAAAATGATCTGTGTCCAGAATTCCATCCTCCATTATATATTTCTAGAGAATAATTTCCCATCCAGGGATCATTATTTATGATTACCTTTCGATACCTACCAGCATGTTTTGTTGAGGGTAAAGTACAAGTTGTCCCTGCTCATCTCGATCGCTATGGGATGTTTTGAGGTTCTTGGTGGTGTCAATCCCGGATATAGTGAAAGGACACGACAGAAGGAGCCGGAAATACAGCGGAGTCTCCGTGGAATTTATAAGCTTCAGGCTGCGAGTTGTGAGTGTTTCAGTTAAAATCTAAGGAAGAGAAATGTTTACATCTAGAGTCCCATGTTAAAAAAACTAACCGATTTTAACACAAAATTATGTTCACATTTTTTTCACTGCAATATGGACCATTAAGTCCTGGTTTTGACTCTTGAGACAGCCTAGGCTTACTTTGACTGTTAAGAACTAATCCTTCCTTGGTGAGTTTAAACTGAAGCCTGGTATTTTATCACAGCTTGCCAAGAATCATATCCAGAACTGGAATTAATGGCATGAATGAAGAAAAACAGAAAGACTTCGACTGGAAATCCTCCAATAATGTATCCTATCACACTTGGTGGGCCTGGGTAACCTATCCACGCAGTACACACATAAACCAATCTCATACAAGAGGCTGCTCAGCTCCCTCTCAGCGTATCAGAAATACGCTTGACCTTTTTATACGTGACTCTTCCGTCGAAAGGGAAATCTCGCACTCACCTACTGACCATTGATTCTTACTCTTCTTATCATATCTGAATCTCAGATCCTCCATGTAGACAGTATCACGTGACTCCCCCCCTTCCTGCCCTTCTATTCCCACTCACTCCCCTCTCTTTTCCATTTATTACATCATTGGTACATTCACGAAAGGTATACATCTGACAGTTCCACCTGTTTCACTTCATCCAGTCCTATTTGATGAACATAGTCGGGTACCAAATGCTTCTGTTGCTTCTTATATATTGGATTTATGTCTCTTGTTATCTCATGACATAATCATCAGTATCTGTATGTGCCACATTATTGTATACATTATGCAACTGTCGGATGTCGGAGGTTGGATCTTTTTCTTCTCCTTATTCATTTCCTCTGTACTGCTTTTCATTATAAGAAACAATAAAATTTACTAAACAAAAAAAAAAAGAATTTTTGTAGCTATTTATTTAGGGGTAACAATAGCCAAGGCTCTGTAGTGACAAGTACTCACACGAAGGAAACCTTTACTTTTTATGAAAACAATTTAAAACTGAAAATTGATATGAGGGGTTCCTCCTCTGGGTTCTATAGTGGGATATGCCCTTTTCCAGTGAATACCTTTGGAACTGGTACAAGATTGAATAATAAGGCCTGCAAACCTGGGGCCATTTGTGACCTTTGCCAGGGAAGCACCTTATATTTTATATTAGCCAATGATAGAACTGTCTCTCATTTCACAGTACAGCAGAGTGAAATGCATATGTAAGCTATATTTCTTTTTCAGATTGAATTCTGCTTCTGGTTCTCTTTGTTTATCTTTAGAAAAAGAGCTGTAAACTAAAATCAGGGAAAGACTAAAAAATGTCACCAGATGCTACTAATAAAAACAGACAAAATGAGCCCTTGCATCCCACCACACCAACTAAAACAAATACCGATCCAGATGCAGTGACATTAAAAGCGTTATTTGTTGAAATCAGAGCTACCCGTGCCAATACAGACCGAATAAAATGGCATATTGTCAACCTGGATTGGTATGGCAACTTTTATCTTGAGGGAATCCGACTCAGAGTTTAAAATTAATGATAATAAATAGAATTCTGAATGGATAACTGTTAATTTTGAGAGTTTTTCACAGTGGAGGTCTAAGTAACACAGTGAACTCGGCAGCGTCCTCGCCCCGGACCTCTTCTTTCACCAACTTAGGAAGTGGATCCCGGAACTCCCTTGGCCAATCCTGGCGCTGCTCTCACCAGCATGAGAGCACAGCTAGGATTGGTGGGAGTGGCATTACTCGGTGCTCCACAGCGCTCTGGAGGCTTTGGCTTGCTCTAACCCAGCTGTCTTAAGACAGCTGTATGAGAGATGTTTAAAGTGCGCATGTGTGGCTGGCCGTCGCAAGACAGCCGTCCAAAAAGACATGCGTACTTTAAACAGTGCAATACCAGCCCACCTTCCTCCCGGCTGCTGTTACTTAGCAGCGGCCTCGCACCCACCCTGATGCTCGGCTCGGGACAGGGGATGAAAAATAAAATTGTCATTAATTATTTTTCAGCTCTGGGCTTTGAGGGGATTTTTAAATGGGGTGACGCTCCTCCGCTGAAAACGTAGGAGCCACCCCTGGAGTAGCATCAAACAGAGTGAAAATGAAAGCAAACCTTGAGATGTTTATGATGTTAATCAGACTCCTGAGGTGAAAAACATCCCTATAATTTACAGTTTACCCATTTAGAAATGTATGTTGTACATGCCACCTCCCCCAAAATCATCTGCTACTGCTTCCAACATAGACACAGGGACAGCGGTATTATGAGGGAGCCATGTATAACACTGAATGTTAAGAAAAAACTGGTCTTCTGCCACTCATTATCGGAGTCGGTCAGAGTTTAAACCAAGGATGTCGGTCGGTAAGCCTCCGATGAGGGGTCGGAGGCTTACCGACCGACATCCTAATCAGCCCCTTAAAATTAAATGGTTTGATAATATTATATCTTCACTTGTCATAGGAATGATAAATGGTGATTCTGTTCTTTTTCAACCCAAATCTTGGCAAAACTATTGGATCAGCATTCCAGTGCTGCGGGCACGTTGAAATCATAAATACTGTGGAATAATAAACTCTTTTAATATTTGCATTCCCTTAGCTAGCAATCCTAAATTTTCTAGACATATTTCTTAAGAAGTGGTCTCGTTAGGGAATGAAGCAATTCTTTTTTGGATGAAAGTTTAATATAGGTGATGGGATTAGGGCCTTTTTTCCTGACTGACTGAAAACATTTCTAATGTGAATTTTACCAATTGTTCTTTTGGTCAATTAGTCATGAAAAGTTGTTTTATGATCTTCAAAGACCACACAAATGCTTGTTTATCCTTCAATTCAATTAAAATAAATATAAATGCAGATTTAGCTGAGCATTCCCAGAATTGAGCTATACATGGGCATTAATGTTAAATACTTATGTGCAATACGTTAATTATTGGTGATATTTATTTGATTTCATGCCTACTTTCTGTTGTAATTTGAGTATATGTTACTTCTTTAAATGATATGTATTATTATTATTAGTATTATATAGATTTGTTATGCTGTTGAAATTAATTATTTGACAAAAGGGATTAATATTTTGTGCATCCATGTGGCAAGCATATTTTTTATTTTTAGTCTTAAGATTTAGTATTACAATTGTAATGCTTATTTAATAGATACATTGTTCTAATAATTATTATTGTATATAATATTTATTCTTTTTGTAACATGTAGAAAATATTTTTAACTAAAAATGACAAGCCTCAAAAAGTCTTACGTCCCATCTATCACCAATAAAATTAAGAGAAAAGCAAAAAGATGATTTATACTTACTCCACAAATGGGCTCATTGGGTATTAAATCACTTGCCACTGAATAAAACACCATTCCTTCATCGTCATCGTCATCCACGTCAATTGTTAACCTAAAAAAGAGAAAGCCCCAAACCGTTATAATCAGCCATGCTGTTATATTAAAATGTAAGAAATTAAAGAGTTGGTGTTTTTCTCTTCAGATTCTGTGACGAGCATGTTAAAATTGTTTAGTATTCTCTTATTGCACTAATCCGTCTCTCTGCCACAGGTACTTATTTATGAATATTTGCATTTGGGCACATAGCGACTCAAAGTCTTTATTCCTAACAAGTCAGAAGGGGAATCCTGGCAGCCATTTTCAAAGCAAGTTTGAGCACATCCATAAAAGTATTTTTGGACAATACATCCATCCACTAATGGCTAAGAGTTCCTTTACACTTTGCCTGTCAGTCCAACTTCTCTTGACACATTAAAAGAAGTGTCCTCTTGAATATATTAGAAAAATGTACTCACAGAGCAGGTTTTACGAAACCTTGAAGGTCAAGCCTTATAGGCTCTAGTGAATATCCTTGAGCACGGTTCACTTTTCCTGGAATCATTTGTGCAATCTGGAATAGACAGCAAAAGTAATTTCATGATCCAACTAAAAAGCTCCATAAAACTATTTTCTTCATAATTGTTTACCACAATGACACATATTTATACTGGACAAACTCTAAGGGGCTCAAACAGTACATATTTTCTGGGAAATGCCAAAAAATGTATCACTCTGAAAAGCAAATATTTACGATATATGTTAATTTTAATCAACGTTATTATTTATGACAATGATAAAATAGAAATTTAAGAAGGCGAAAATGTATCATTTGGTGCCTCCAAAGCTCATTATCAACAATACTTTCTTTTCCAATTTAATGCAAATTTTAAAACAAAAAGTATGCGAGGTTTCAGATTAGTTTGTGGAAAGACAAAACAGCAGAACAGGGATGCAGCTATGAGAATGGAAAAGGAGTTGCATAACATTTCATGAGAAGAAAGCAAATGTTCATTTCTAACAATTATCGAAGACCTCATGGGTGATCTCCACTTGAATAATATGTTGGAGTTAGAGCAGATCAATGTTTTCTCTTCCTGCTTGCAAATAAAGTTCCTCTGAAAAGTGAAGTTTAATGGGAGGCTTGAAAGTTAACTCTCTGCAGATGCTTGCATGCTTGTTTGACTTTTTCTTCTCTTCTTTGTCTATCAGATGGGATGTATGCTTGAATTGTCATTTATGAAAAAAGAAGAGATGTAAAAAGATAGATTCAAGTTGAATGTGCAAAATGCTGTAGTTTTAATAAAAATATTGGTGAGGATATTCTGCATAATGCTAAGAGGGCCATCCGTTGATTGATGACACAAAAAGTCTCAAAACTCAAGCCAGCATCATCAAACAAAGGAACATTCTGGAATGATTATTTTTAGGTGATTGTTAGTGATGCAGGGCTGGTTAAATAGAACTGTTTTTGCTCTAAGCCGGTTGGCCACTTTGAAAGCTGCAGCTTTTTTTCATGCTAACAGTCATGTTTGTTCAGACAAATTTGTTTGACTTTGGTGAGATGCCCCATTAAAGAGTGGGATTCTAGCCCCATTTTTCGCATGTCCAGCCACTACACCTTGAGGACAGTAAAAGCATATCCATATGATTAAGTAGGGTTCCCCTAATGATTGTGCTCTGCATACATTTTCAGTACATTTTTAGAAAAACAAGAGCAACCCATATGTCCAGGCGAACTGGACATTTTTAGTATGGCAAGTGACTCCATAGTGCCACAGCTTCTCTCCCTCTCTATAACTCTTCTATAGAATTAGTATCAGTCCAACAGTTATGAGAGGATGCAGTCCCTGCTAGGGAAGTAAGCAATAGATGTCCCTTACACTTATTGACCTATTTCTCTTCTCCCTTTTCCATCCATGCTCATTGAAAGATAAATTAACATTCAGCTCTCCTTCACTGAGTGCAATAACATCCTTGATGCCTCACTACATGGAATTGAGGCTGCATTACTGGTTTTCACAGATGACATCCGAATGCTGTTAGAACAGGTGGCAGCAATGTGCTTATTCTTTAAGACCATAGCCCTGCTTTCAATACCGTTTCCCATGCTCTACACTGTACTGTTATAGGCTCCACTCAGTAGGAGTTCATGATCAATCATTAAAGTGGCTTTCTACCTACTGACAAACCATTGTCAATTGATTTTTTTAGGCCTTGCTGCTCAAAGGCTACGCCCTTAGTGTGTGAAGTCCCTCATGTTTCCTCACTAAGGTGGGCATTATTTAACATATACTTGATGCCACTATCTGATCTAATCTGTAGCTATAGTTTTTCTATAATGTCTTAAGCAGATGATACTCCGATTGCAGTCTTGTTTGCCGGCAAATCCATTGCCTCTGTCCAAAACTTTAATTATTGTATGTTATAGTAACATGGATGAAAATGTACAGGGGTTTAACCATTGGGTCCAGGTCTTCTTCGTGGATCCTCACATCGGAACGCATTTGCCAGGTACAGGGCCAGAGGCGCACATTGAGAGACTTTTCTGTTCCCCAACAGACTTACCGTAAGGAAACTGTTTGGGCAATTGGTCTAAGTTCTGCTGTGTGACGGGTTGTGGCATGGCTCATGTTTGCGTTCAAGCCAAGGGCAGGAGAGTTCCTTTTTTTCTAGTTTTTCATGATCGCAGTTTACATGAAGGAGCGACACCCGGGGGGGTTGGGAACGGAGAGACCCAGCTGCCCGTGAAAATGACTCTTGTGTCGAGGGGTACTCGTGGCACTGGATGCAACCTATAATGTATTGACCTGGAACATCAGGGGGTATAACTATGCCAGTGAGGCATCACAGAATATTCACATATCTTATACTGAGACACATACACATAGTGTGCATTCAGGAGTCCCACCTTGCGGAGGAAGAACTAGCCAAGGTGGTGAAACGTTGGAGGGGTCAGGTGTTTGGGACTGGGTATTCCGCATTTGCCCTTTGGGTTTTGATTTGGGTAGCCCTACGAGCTCCTTTTGTGCACAGCAGGGTGGTGATTGACTTGGAGGGGAGGTATGTGATGCTGGAAGGTATGCTGGATGGCAGGCCGCTATCGGTAGTGGTGGTGTATGCCCTTAATGCACTCCAAGGGGAGTTCTTTGACACTTTATCCCCAGCCTTGCTCAATGATCCCCAAGCTCCTGGGTTCTGGAGAGGAGACTTTAAGTGCATTCACTGTACAGATGCAGATTGCTCGGTACCTCCCTTTCGGGAAACACAAAGTATCAAGGTGAAGCAGCGCTTTGGCAATGGACAGGGCAGTCCAATTACACGATTGTGGCAGGTGGGACACCCGAAAGAGATAGAGTTTTCTTACTATGCACGGGTCACTAGGTGCACACTAGGCTTGATTATGTCTTCGGGAATGCCGAGTTCTGGCCCAAGGTAGTCAGCTTGGAATACCTGGGGTGGACATTATCTGGCCATAGCCCACTGTGCATTTTTTTCCAGTAGGGGGTCGCACTCAGATCCCTACCTGGAAATTGCGTCCAGAGGCCTTCCTGGACTCGGTGTTCCTAGAGACCGTAGGCACACACATTCAGAAATATTTTGAGGACCACGAAGGGTCTGTCAGTAATAGAGGGACTGAATGGGACGTCCTGAATGTGGTCATGAAAGGACACTGTATTAAAACAACATGGGAGACATGTGTGATACAGCAGGTACGTTGCACATAATACTCTGACTGGGATGCCTAGGAGATGGCTGAAGCTGCCCGGAGTCCGTGTACTACATGGACTTACCAGCAGTGACTATGTGTTGTAGTTAAAGATGGCGTTGGAACACTATCTGGGTCCCGGCCTCCGCCGTCAATCGCTGTAGGCTCGTCCTGGCCCTGCTGGGGGACTCACATGAGTGTTGGTGATAGTCTAACCTCACACCAGTGGCACCCAACAAACTGATCCCGCTTGGAAGTGCTTAATATATGTAGATGGCTACGACTTCTCACTTTGTTAGGACGTATTTAAGTTTATTGCTGGTACCATCCGCTCCTGTGTGTTACTCACCACATGGTGTTAGGCCGTGATTGTTATTTTGATTCTATAATCTTCACTAGAGTACAATGGGGCTTGGGGAGGGAGGGGTCGTATCATCCATGCCAAGTTGGGGTCTGCATGGCGTGGGGGGGTGGATTTGTTTTTATGCTTGACTATACAGTTAACGCACAGTGTGTATTTGTCATTCAAGAATTGCGTGATCGCCTGGGAGGGATCCAGAGGCGCAGGACTTATGCAGACATTACAGCTATGACAGGGGTGCATTGCCATGATACAGAGTAGCGGCAGCAGAGTTCGTCTGCTAACCTGGAATATTAGGGGCCTAAACGATTATAGAAAGTTGCGCAAGGTAGCTGCATACTTAGCGGGGCACGAGATTTATATCGCACTATTGAAAGAGCCCCATCTACCAGTAGGCAGTAATATGCTTACGAGCAGACGTCTGCACGGCCACTTCCATGTAGCGGGGTTCACAACTCACGCCAGGGGAGTATTTACCTGGGTCAACCCGAAATCAGGGATTGTGCTTGTGGCGCTTGAAGCCAACCCTGGCGGCAGGTATGTGATCTCGAGGTGCACTGGGAAGGGAGTTGATTTGTGTATAGTCATCATATACGGGCCTAACTATGACAGCCCACAGTTTTATCAGGTGTTGCTTGAACGTATGCGTGCAAGGGTGGATTTGCCGATACTGTGTGTGGGGGGGGGATTTAAACTGTGTTTTGGAACCATCGCTAGATTGCTCCGGTGGCCCGGCGCGATGCCCGTCGGACGCGGCCAGAGTTATATGTGACATAGCTATTCAACTGGATCTACTAGATGTTTGGAGGGAGCGCTCCCCGGGAGTGGGGGGATTCACCCATTACTCTGCCCCGCATAACTTACACACAAGAATTGATTATTGGTTCATCTCGAGATCTCTGTTTCCGCAGGTACGAGCCTGCACGATACTTCCCAGCTCTTTCTCTGATCATTCGCCAATAATGCTAGATATTGAGAGCCCGAGAAAGAGGCCCGCTCCCTTCACATGGAGATCCCCCCCCATACTCCCTGATGGATAGTGTTTTTAGGTCTGAATTAGCTGAGGCCATAGAAAGCTTTTTTTAAACGTATATTGGATCTGTCCGGCGGTTTTCCACTGTTTGGGAATCGTTGAAGGTGTTCATCAGGCGTGTGGCCATGTCCAAGCATTCTGGGGTCCTTCGATCTATTTGACAGCGATTGGTTGATTTGGAAAAACAGTTGGCAGAATTGGAGAAGGAGGTTCTTGAGGATGGTACTACTATTGCGTCAATAATTTGAAGGAAGCTCTTGAAGAGTACCATGAGGTCGCAGATAGCAAGATAAAACACGTGGGGAAGTATGCAGTCGCTAGGACAAAAGGGGAAGGAGAGCGACCGGGCGCGGTGCTGGCTGCTCTGCTGCGCGGCAGGAGGGAGGCGGGGAATGTGATGGAGCTGCGAGCTGCAGATGGGGAAATGCTAAGTGACTCTACAGAATATTATTCAGAATTGTACCGCTCCAGAACGGAATCCGATGTGGCAGTAATTTTAGAGTATCTAGAGCATATACAGATGCCATGGTTGACTAATGAGCATAGGGAGCATTTAATGAAACCATTAGACTCTACTGAGGTGCTTACTGCACTCAATGCAATGCGAGTGGGGAGCTCTCCCGGGCTGGACGGCCTCACCGTAGCATTTTATAAAGAGTTCAAGGAGTTACTTATCCCGCATCTGAATACTCTATTCGAGGAGATGGGTGAAGATGGGACAATGCCCCCCTCAATGATAGAAGCACTCATTGTCACATTATTAAAACCAGGTAAACCCCCGGACGAAGGTTCGTCCTTTAGGCCCTTATCGCTCCTGAATGTTGATACTAAACTCTTTGCTAAGATTTTAGCTAATCGCCTTGCACTGCTGGTACCGTCTCTGGTGGGTCCGGAGCAGTCGGGTTTTGTCCCGGAGCGCAACTTGTCTTACAATCTGAGAGCCGTGTTTGGTGAGATACAACACGTTAAGCCAGAGGTTAAGGCGGCAGCGGTCTTTCTGGATGCAGAAAAGGCCTTTGATTCCGTAGAATGGAACTTTATGTATGCTATAATGAGACGCATGGGGGTAGGGGAAGTTTTCTCAGATTGGTGCATGTGCTGTACAGCTCTCCTGCTGCTAGGATACGAGTTGGCGACATAGTCACGACCCCTATTAAAATATCGAGAGGTACCCAGCAGGGTTGCCTGCTATCCCCATTGCTTTACGCCTTAGTGGCTGAGCCCCTCGCATGCGCTTTAAGGGAATATCACGGCCATAGGGGGATTAGATTCCCCAAATATAACCTCATCGTGTCGGCCTACGAGGACGACACGCTGTTGTATGTCAGGGATCCGGAGACTAACCTGACCCCGATCCTAAATGAGGTGGTGCGATACGGAGAATTGTCTGGACTTAAGATCAATTGGGGTAAGTCGACCATTTTTCCTTTATCTCCAGCTATGGTGCCCGTCGGCCTGGACTATCCCCTACAGTGGACCGCAGACCCGGTCCTTTATTTAGGCATACAAGTGCATACGGACTCAGGCCTGGCTCTCAGCAAAAACTAAGGCAAAGCGATCACTAGACTAGAGAAAGATGTGGACAGATGGATCCGCCTTCCGTTGTCCTTATTAGGACGCATATCCTTAATGAAGATGGTGGTACTTCCCAGATTCTTATTTTTACTTTTAAACATCCCGATCGTGCTCCCAGGGTCCATCTTTAGGATAATTCGCTCTCTTTTAGTGAGATTGGCCTGGGCAGGGAAACAGCTGCGTGTCATGCGGGCCGTTCTCACTCTGCCATACTCTTTGGGAGGGCTGGGAGCTCCAGACCTGGAGTTATATTATAGAGTAGCGAAGGGCTCCCACGCCTTCCACTGGGTTCACGAGGAAATGTGTCCTCCTCACTTACGGATTGAAAAGGTGGCTGCGGCGCCTGATTCACTTCCACTATTACTGTTTCGAGCTCCCCTGAGAAGGACTAGTATTCTTGACTCTATCAACTCTGTGGTGCATGCGTGGCAAAACCTGTTGAAGAGACAGGCGGGCACGGTCCTGTACTCACCCCTGACCCCAATTGCACGGTGTCACTGGCTGCCAATAAGTGGCGAAAGGGGGGGGGTGCAGGCCCTCATGACGTTCGATATCACCAAGATAGGTGACTTGTTAACTGAGGGCAAAGCTCGCGGATGGGCAGAGCCTGACATTGAGGGGTATCTAGCTCGTTTTCACTTCCATAGAGTTAGGCATGCGCTGCGCGAATTGCTGGGTGAGGACATGTCGGAGCCGCCCGAGCTGGGGGCACTCTCTCACCTACCCCAGAAGGATCGTTTCTATTGTCTACGATATAACGCAGGATTATAGAAGGTATCACTATACTAAGTCCAGATTGGAATAGCAGACTGATTTGGGGGTGGCGCTTGAGGACACTGTCGGGCGGTATTGCTGTGAAGTTACGCAGCACGTATCCCTGAACAGTAGGCATCGCCTTATCCATTTTAAATTCCTCAATAGAGTTTCTCATACACCAGTAAGGCTGTTTCGTTATGGCCTTCGGGATTCTGCAGACTGTGAGAGATGCGGGGCTGGCTCGGCTGGGTTTCTACATATTGCCTGGATGTGCCCAGAGATAGCGAAGTTTTAGGAACAGATCTTTCAAACACTGAATGACATCACAGGCCTTTCGCTGACACTGGACCCACTGCTGGCGTTACTGGGGTATACTGGGAAGTTGCAGAAAGAGATGCGAAAGCTCATAGGTATGAGATTGTTACTCGCCAAACGCAGGGTTGCTATGTGTTGGGTGCAGGCACCTGCGCCTACAGTCACTGACTGGTATAAAGATATGGTGTATTGCAACACACAAACTGAATTGTATAATGACTTGTTACCACCACAGAACCGCCCTAAGAGCTTTTGGGGCCTATACCAGCAGTATTTAGTTGGCAAGGAAACAGGAGAGACTGAGGAGGCAGGTCCTACTTAAATTCGACAAACTGGAGGGTGCCTTGAAAGAAATCATGAGGTCTTTTCTATCTGATGTATCTCTATGTAATGCAACACTAGTGATGGTTAATGTTCTGCTGGGAGTGGGCCAGGAGAAGTGGACCTTTGGCCGGTAATGCTGCTGTATCCCAGGAGGAGTTGCTATATATTTGTACCATATGAGGCGAGATCGCTCTGTAATAATTCATGATAGGTGTACACTGAGTTGTAAATGAGTCACTGTATTTAAACGCTTTTTTCTTTTCAATAAAACTTTATTTAAAAAAACAACATGGGAGACCAAATCATCTCTACTCTAGAGCATGCTGACACTAGAGGGGCAGCTCTGGGAGGCCGAAGAGGAAATGGTGAATGCGTCTATGGGCGCTGGAGAAGTAACATAGGGATTTAAGTCACCAACTAAGCAACTTCGACTACAAAGCATATCTGGACCGGTAACATGCCAGTGGCAACAAACCAGGATGTATCCTAGCATGGCTACTGCAGTCGAAACCCCCAGAACCTTGGTCGGGGTAATCTGAAACAGTAGTGGGCGCACAGTGAACAATCAGGCAGACATTAATGAGGTGTTCATGGACTATTATGAGGCATTGTATGCCTTCTCTCCAGGGCCAGACCTTGCTCAGGTCCGGGACTTTGTTGAGTCAGTTTCCCTTCCTGAGCTGCCTCCGATGCGGGTGCTGGACCTGGAGGAACCTCTGCAAGTGGAGGAACTGCAGGCAGCTATTCGACAAATAGCTCGTAATAAAGTGCTGGGCACTGATGGGTTTCCTGTGGAGTACTATGCCACGTATAGAGCAACTCTCACTCCTAAGCTTTTAGATATGTACCGAGAGGCACACCGGGTGGGAATCCTACCTGAGTCTCTCCGTGAAGCCCTCACTGTTGTACTGCCTAAACTGGGAAGAGACCTTATGGAGCTAAGCTCCTATTGCCCGCTATCGATGTTAAACAGAGATATGTTTTTAAGCAAGGTACTGGTGAATAGGTTACTGCTGGTGCTGTCTACACTGGTGTACCCAGACCAGAATGGTTTTATTTCCCATAGGTCCACTTTCTATGACACCCGCAGACTATGCCACATAATGGGGGCCTTGGAGGAGGCGATTGACCTCCTGGTGGTGTCTTTGGACATCGAGAAAGCGTTTGATACCCTGGGATGGTCCTACCTGTTGCTGGTAGGGTTGAGCCCTGAATTCCTAGGCTGGATTAAACTGCTCTACACAGCTCCACAGACTAGGGTGAAGACGAGGGAACACATCTCCAGCAGGTTAGCCATTGGTCGGGGCACTAGGCATGGGTGTTCCCTGCTACCCATTCTATTTGCCCTGGCGATGGAGCCACTGGCCTGTCTTTTTGAGGGCTCGGGCCCGGACTATGGGATGTCCATAGGGGCGGATTGGCAAATAATTTCCTTGTACGCAGACAACGCGTCTATATACAACCGAGAACAGCAACGGGTACTGCCAGCTTTGTTTGAGTTATTGGAGCGCTTTGGGGTAGCCTCAGGATCATCAGGGGGAAATCTTGTTTGTTCCCGCTACGGCGAGTGGAACAAGCGGAAAGAGCAAAGCAGCCGAATGAGCGGTTACCGTGATGCATGGACACCTTTCGCAACCTGGGGATAAATGTGTTTCACTTGGAAAAGGATCTCCTTGATAGTAATTTAGGTAGAGTGTTGGCAGCAGTATGCTGGTCCCTGGCCTTCTGGTTGTACCACCTCCTCTAGCCTATGGAACGTACAGCGATAGCAAAGATGCTGGCTCTATCGCACTTTCTAGATCAGTTCATAGCCTTACCGGTAGTGCCCATGCATAGTTTCTTCAAGGACTTCAGAGTTCTGGTGTTAGATCTGGTCTGCGGAGGGGGTAGGTGGAGGGTCTCGGCCACCACACTCCAACAATCCTTGATGGCAGGAGGCCTGGGGGTACCGGACCTTGAGCTATATTTGCCGTGGCTGAACTGCAGTGGCCCATGCGGCAGCTAGCCGACCCCATGCTCCCTGAGAGTATAGCTGTTCAGGACGAGATCCAAGGGAGCAAGATGATTGACTGGTTGATGGACAGACGCAGTACTCGGAGAGGACTGGGCAAATTGGTACAGGCAGCTAGGCTTTGCTGGGATAGGTACAAACAGCCCCAGCGCCAGCAGGTGCCCTATGGACCGCAGTTATTGCTGTGAAGTGTGCCGAGTGGGCCCTGCTCACAGTGCATAATACTGATCCAGGTCAGGAGGCTGGGGTTGGTTGAGTAGGGGATCTTTCTACGGAGGGGACACTGTTATTTTCCTGAGTTGCAGTCATTCCACGGCTTAGAAGCGAGCCTCTTCATGGCACACAATGCATTTGTGCTGGCAATGCGGAACATATTGGGAATGGGTCAACAGGACTCCGATGTGTTTTTTCTCAAGGAACAGGGAGACGGGCGTTACAATATTGTACGGTGCATTGTAGTGTAGCTCCTATTTCCCTAATAGGCTCTGCGCATTGGAATAATATCCCCTATAGGTTTTACATAGGACTAAGGTCAGTATGTCCCTATCGAGTATATTAAACTTAATTACTTGTGCCAGCTAGCTCAGAGGCCACTAGAAACTCCTTGACAAACAAGAAGGGAGTAGTTTCTGGCAGCCGCAAAACATGACAACTTTTGTTTCCCTTTAGAATCAGAACGTGTCCCAGAGTCGTGGAAACAATAGATAACTATTTCACTCAGCTCAGTCGTGCATACTTAGTTTTCCTCAAAGTTACACAGAAAGAATAGACGGGCGTTTCAATAAAAGATTTATTGAACAGTCTTGTTTCTGGTGTAAGTTAAATGTGCTGTTACGATCACAAGACAGTATGCAAGATAAATAATGTACAGCGTAAGCAGTAGAAATAAATAATACTGCGCTAGCATGATCTTTAGCAGATATTCATTTACATAAATAACATAGACTAAAAATGCGAGTACTCATACAATGCGGTTCTAAGTTAATTCTACCCCAATGTACCTAACCTAGGTGTAGGGAGAGGTATGAAGTAGGTGAAGTATTCCTTACTATAGTATACTAAGAGTATGTTAAGCCTAGTATGCCAAGAGTCCCTCTAGGTTCTAGTCAGCTCCATACCTTAAGAATGAGAGAGGTGGGAATTCTCTTGCCAGATTCGAACTCCAACACCCCGCGAGGGAAGTTAGATCACTGGAAGGTGGACTCTCTGCGTACAGGGATGACAGCGTCTTCTCAGTGCGTCAGGCCGGGAAACGGGCTCCTCTGAAGTCGAGGTCTCCTCTGATTTACAGGGGCTAGGGAAGGTATATTTATACCTGAGAGGTACCTCAGAATGTTAGCATTGACGTGAATCGGACAGTGGAAGACGTCATGAATGAACCCCTAAGGTATAACGGTTCATGCATAATATATGAGTCCTTGAAGTAATCAATAGTCCTGTGCTAGGGAAACTCCCGCAGCCTAAGGGTCTGTTCTTCAAGAACTCGTTGTGACGTTAGGGTGGACGGATGTCGGAGACCATGCCTGTATTTGGAGTGCACGGTTTAATGCCTAAATAAGGACTGGGATTTTATGCCTATATAAGGGCAGGGCGAATTGTGCCTATATAAGGACATGATACAGGAAAGCCCGTGTATGGACACCCTAAGAGGAATACAACACCCACTCCACTTTCGTGTGTACGATAATATTAAATGCTAAACATTTAAAATGCTAAACATTAAATGGAGTACCGCATATTGCTAAAATATTTCATAAAACCATTTAAAAGATATTTAAAAACATATTAGAATGCAAAAGGTACTGGACATTATAAGCATTGCTTTTCATTTCAGGCATATATTTAAAATAAAATGCAATATAAATGAAATAAGCAGTAATATTTACATGTGACAAAAAAATGATCGGTAAGTTTTTCAAAATCAAAGTCATTTCATGTCATGAAAATTAATGAACTGTTTTAGACACACAAAAAAATGACTAAGTGTCCGTGGAAGTACCGCGAAGTCTGTACTATAAGGCTAGTTCTACTTTAAGCAGATTGAAGTGCCATTTTAGTTCGAAAAAATGGGAAAACGTTCAAATTTGGAAGAGTTCCAAGTTTTTGAAATATGAAGGCCAAATTGTTACTGCATCTCTGGAACACTGTATGCTGAATCAGAGTCAGTTTACGGGTCTGGTGTAAACATGAGATCATCTATTTCTGTAGACAAAATATCGTCCACTGAAGTTGGTGTCAGTTGGAACACCTTGTGTAGTAGATTAATTGCACAGAGATGTGAAGCATCGCTTTCAGCATAGGTTGCCGCAGCAATGTACGCGTCCGTTGTTACCTGTGTGCCTGTAGATCTTTCTCGTACCTCAGCAGCAGCCGGAAGCGTCTGTGAGATCTCAATGAATGCTGACATCAGGATTGGTAGCCTCTGGGGACAACACAGAGCATGGGCCGTTATCGGGACCAGCAGAGTATCGACATCCGTTGGCGTTGCTGATGGAAATGTTAGACAAGTGTCCAACACGCATTCTTCACCGCATAGCAGGCATCGTAGAACAGGTAAGATGCAATCTTGCCAGATTGGTCTGAATGACAGGAACCACGTGGTATTCAGGTCCCGTAGACGAGTCATGCCCAATAGCTGTACTATTCGCTCACAGCACTTTCATTCAAGGAGAGCTTTCTCCATTTCGCTCGGAGTGATGTCTGCGAATAGGCTGGCCATAGCGCAATAGCAGGAAGAGAAATAGAATTCCGGCAACAAGTGCTAGAATTAATGGTATGCCACCAAACACCGAATGTGCAAAGTTCGGGATGATTCCGAGTATTGCCTGGAAAGGTGCTAACAGACCGGAGCAGATGCTCTTAAATACATGTACAATTCCGGTTGTATCAGACATGTTAAAGATACGTCCTATCATTTCCACGAAATGTATAGGGCAGTTTGTACGTATTAAAGTCTGTATCTCAGCCGAAGTCCTTGCTACTTGTAGATCATAGGTTTCTTTGGCCGAGGTCAAAGGCACTGTTTGCTGTAAAAGCATGGCTTTCATTCTGCTCAAAGTATCAAATCTTATAAAAGAGACGTTCAGCGAAGGCCATAGAGGCGACTCCCTGACTGTGTCTATTGGGGCAAACAATACTTGCATACAGCAAGTGACCCTGGAGTTGACCGTTACTAGATATGGGATGCCTGGCAACATGCCGCAGCAACTCTGATCATTCAACATGAGGTAACTCCCATTAGAAAGTTGACCAAACGTTGGATTAATCACAGCAGCTGGTGTACCCTGCTGATGGCAAGACAAATTTGCCACAGAACCATTACAAGCCCCGTGTAAAGAAATGTCCTGACATATAAGTGAACCGCTCAGTGCACGTTTACAGTGTGTACCGCTCAAAAACACTTCACGATCCCCACTCCAACATCTATATGTATACGGTAAATTCCAAGATGTCTTAATGTATTCCTTACCCAACCTTTCATATTTGCCTGCTTGCATTTGTCTGAGGCAATACTGAAACTGAAAAGTAGTCACAGGTAATGTGATTTTGCCATGAATGAGCCATTCTGTAGCTGGTTTTTCTGCCACTGTGAATGGTAACTTTTCCAGTTTTTCAATGCTCAGCACTGTATACTTTGCTCCTCTTTGTGCCAGTTCGATCTGTTTATCAGTTAAGATTGTATTCTGCAAACAGAGCCGACGTGTTGATAAAACGCCAAGGCACATAGCTCGCACGCAAAGATTGCAGCGTCCAGCTTAATAACACAATAGAACGTAATTGAGATTGGCCTTGCTGTAACATCGCCAAATCTTGCTCTAGTATGTCGATAGCAGAGGATACAATGCCATCCAATGAATATATTCTGGAGGACAAAGTTGTTAACCCATTGTCGACCACAGAGAGGGTTTTCTCTAAATTAATACGATCAAGTTCACGTATTCGTTCTGCGGCCTCCATCTGTGACACCTTCCATGCTTCATTACAGGCAGCATAAATGTCGGCATATATGAAACGTTTTTGAAGCGGTCTTCTTGGTCCAAGCAAGAAGTCCCTAAGGTCTGCGTCTTCTGCAAGTAAGGATAAGTGTTGTTTCACATCCTGTAGTGTAGATTTCTGAAGCCAATCGAGGCATAATTTTCCTACACTGTATGTTGTTACTACCCCCGGATGTTGTCTTTGGACGTATCTTGGGTCTGGCCTATGAATAGTAAAGCCCTGAGTTGTATTCAGGAATCTTTCCTGACAGTTGTTCGTGTCTGTGAGCCAGATCAACCATTTTTTCCAATCAGGATTAGATCTGTTGAGTTGTAGTATATTGTCAACTGTCACCACTGCCTGTGTATTATTATCACTGGCAGGTGTTGGTACAGAAGGTGTTTTCATCTCTTTGATCTTGGCTAATCCAAGACAAGATGTTTGTTGAACAGTTTCATTCAAAAACATTATTTGTTCAGGGATAATACAGGCTCTAAATAAAGCTTATATTCCCTGCACTTGCCAATCTTTAGTACCCCAGACAGTTTTTGTGTCTATTGTGTCTTTCCATAAGTCGAAACCCTGTCTAGACAGTTGGGCAATAAATGCTGCAGAGTAAATCTGTTTTGTATTAGTTAACATAATTTTCAGTCCTGTTTTGTTTACATTTTTATAGTAAAACGTTTCTGGATCAGATGTAATGTAACCTGAAAAATATGGAAACTTGTTCGCAAATGTTTTTGAACTACCTTGTGGTGGTGTAGGACAATGCTCCCATTGGTTAAACATAAACACATTTCTTGGGTATGCAGATTTATGCAAATAATGATGACCATAGTGGTTGTAACAATACATTTGTTCATAGTCTGATGAACCCTCTAAATATTCATTTTTAGAAAATGCAGCAGATTTTTCTAGGTCAAACATTATGTCGTTAACAGTCTCAAAGTCCCAATCATCAGAATAGGTACTGGACGAAATTAGATCACTTAGTGAAATTTTAAACAAATGTGGAATGTTCAATTGTTCCATCGGGCCAAGGATATCAAAATCTGTTTTGTCCCACACTATACCATCCTGTATAGGAACGGCTGTGATGTTCACTGATGACAAGTCTCTTGCTTCACGATGGGAATATTTATGAGGTTTCAAAAGTACGTTCACATCTTTTCCTTCAGTATTCACATGGATGTATCTGCCACTTATAAGCACGCTCACAGTTGTAACCAAAGCTAGCCAAAGCAGGAAAACAAATAGTCCAGATATAATCCAGAGTTCAATCCATGGTGAAACCAGATAAGTCTTTTTCAGAAAGTGAAGAAAGTCTTGTACTTGCTGCTTGAATTTTAATGATGCTGGCGTCGTTTCAGGTTCGCTTGGATCTTCCGAGAACGTATCAAAGTTAATGAAATAGCCAGAAGCAGTTCTGTCAATTGTTGGAATTGCATCAGGATTTGTAGAAATCATTGGAACCAGTTGATCACTCGCTACATTGGTGTAGACAGGTGTATTTGGATGAACTGTTACTTGGTTTTCAAGAGGGATGAGTTCCATTGCATTGTTGCTTAGTCCTTCATCTGTTACTGCTGAATTCTCGATTGTTATCAGTCTTTCAGTCTGAACCTCTTGGATAGTAGCGAGAGGAGTGCGTCTGCTACTAGGTCGGAGTCAACGTGGTCTACTATTTAGTATTGGCCACATACTGTGGTTTGATGAGGTCGATGGACACAAATCTTTTCTCCTTTTTTCCAGCAAGGGGCGGCAGAAGTACTGTTCTTGTTCCTTGAACTGCTAGGGCAGGTACTGGTTGTCTGTAAGAAGGTCCAAATTCCTTCTTGTCCGCAATTTTTTCTCTGACTAGATCCCCAACTTTTGGAATCCAGACAGGCCTTGCTGGGACCGCCGATTTTTCCCCAGTGGTGGTTGGCTGCAGCAATACGTTGCTTTGTTTCGTTCTTAACTCATTCAGTTCCTGTAAAACAGCCAAACGATCTTTGATATCAAATGTTTTATTTTCCACCACTGTGCCTACGTTATCGAGATCTGGTACCCACATTCTTGTCCCAAATAGGACCTCATATGGAGTGACCCCCCCTAGAGAACTTTTTGGCAGATTGTTTAATGAGCGCTGGACCCCATTGAGATGTTTGACCCACCCATCACCCGAACCTAATACCCTAGCTGTTATAGACTGCTTTATGTCCCGGTTTTTCCTTTCCACAACCGAATTTCCCTCAGGATGGAATGGAGAGGAGTACCGCAATGCAACGCCCAGACTGGCCATGGCTTCTTTGTAAGCCCGAGAGCTAAACACAAGGCCCTGGTCAGAATGTAGCGTGCCTATTGCGTATGTGCCGATAAAGACTCGCAAATCTTTTATAACAGTTCGAGCATCAGCCGAGCGCTGAGGCCATATCCATAGGAACCTAGAGCATGAATCCACTGCAACCATGATATATTTATAGTTACCGTCCCTTTGCAAGGGACCGCAGTGGTCCAGGTAAACACAAGCTAATGGTTTGTCTGAAATTAACAGGGGTGTCTGCGCAGGACGTTTCACTGTTGAGACTTTCATCTGTTGGCAAATATCACATTCTAAAACATAGTTTTTAGTTTGTTTCCGAATGCCAGGCCACCAATATCTTTGCTTGAGTAGAGATACTGTTGCAGAAACTCCTGCATGGGCAGAAGCTATCCCTTCGTGTGCTGCTAGGATTAGTCCTAATCTGCGTCCCTTGTTTGGAATTACCCTATCCCCCACTCCAGGGATTCGAGCAAAAGGAACGTTATTCGCATCAATTACATAAGAGTACTTGAGTGGAAACTTTTTTGGTAACGCTGCACTGCTGCCCTTGCTTGAAGCATTGACAGCCAACATTATCTCACCGTCTATTTTTGTTTTTGAACGAGTGATCGCAGCTACGGAAGCCGTCTGAACAGCCCCCTTTGCGCCTTCGTCAGCCAATGAATTCCCTGCAACGTGAACGCCATCACATTGATGACTCAGTGTATGGATCACGTGAGCCTTTGGTAGTTCGCTTTTTAACTGAACTACTTGTTCCCAAAGCATTTTGTGCTTTATTGTGCCACCTTTCGCATCTTTGAAACCATTTTCAAGCCAGTTTTGTATATATTCATTATACGACTGAACACAGTAAAAGGAATCGCACACTATTAGTGTGGGGAATTCTCGATCTGTACTTTCAAGTGCCAGTTTGAATGCTTGTAGTTCAGCTCGCTGAGCTGTACAATCTCCTAGAGATTGAGTTTTTGTGACCATAGGTCTGAAGATGCCATCTCGCATGCGACCTTTAACGATTGCACATGCTGCACTGTAAGCTTGCTTACTCCCTGTTGCGGGCTGTGCGGATCCGTCAGTGTAAATTATGAATTCGTACTGATCGAGAGGCAGAATCTCAGTGGGCAGAGGACATTCTTGTTCATATTGCAGGAATGCTTGTGTTTTTAAATCAGGATCAAAAACATATTCAACATCTGTTGCAGCAAGAGAATTAACCCATTGTATCCATCTTGGATGTAATGCTTTAGCATTTGGAATGCTCGCTTTTGTGACCGCTTCTAAAGCTGGTACTGGGGTTACGACAATAATGCGTTTCCCTTGGGCTAAGGCTCTTTCTTTTGCTACAGCGGTTTGAACTGCTGTTAGAATTTTTTCAGTTGAACTGAAGCGCATTTCCGCTTGTGTGTACAAGTGCGATTTGTATGCGATTGGTATTTTTTCACCCTCATTGAATGTTAAGTAGGTGAATCCGCATTGACCCGAAATTATTCGGATCACCAAATTGCGTTGACTTACGCGTGTTTGTAAGTGATTTGTTGCTAACATGTTAGCCTGGAGTGAACGCAAAATTTCTGTGTGTTCCTGTGTCCAGTTTTTGATTGAAAAATCAGGTTTGATTAATGCGTAGAGAGGTTTAACCCTTTCTGCATAATTTAGAATGTATGTTCTTCCAAAATTTAGGAAACCCAGGATGGATTGTAAGTTTTTTAGCGTTTTTGGAGGTTGGAGCAGCGCACATTTCTCTAGAAAGTTAGCTGCCAAGCTCTTGCCTTCACTTGAAAGCTCATATCCTAGAAATAGGACATTGGGATGGGCAATTCGGGACTTTTTAAAGTTGAACTTGTAGCCCTCAGAGGCGAAGCCCAGTATAATGGTGCTTACCCTGTTCAAGTGTTTATCCAGGTCATCGTCTGTCAGATAGATGTCATCGACATCGGACAATGCCTCATTGTCATAAATTTGTACTAACTCAGTTACCCTCGCTGAGAATAAACCTGGGCTGTTCTTGAACCCTTGTGGGAGTCGACAAAAGTGACGCTGGGTCCCCATTATGGAGAATGCTGTTAAGTACCTGCTTTCAGGTGCTATGTTTTGACAAAAGAAACCATTTGAGATGTCTAATGTTGTTTTGTATTTTTTACGCACAATGTTATTCATTAATGCTGTGCTATGTGCATTTTGCACTGCAAAAGTTTTAGAACAAGTGTTTAGGTGTCTGTAATCCAAAACTAGACGATATGTAGTGTCTGGTTTGGAGACAGGAAACAAAGGATTGTTCATTGAGGAGGTGCATGTTTCAATCACCCCTTGGTATTCAAGTTGATCTAAGATCTCCCTGGCCTGTTTTTTAGCTTCTTGTTTTATTGGGTACTGCCTCTGTGCAGTTGGTTCATGTTTCAGATGTATTTTATGGTGAGGTGAGTCCTCATCCCATCCTACATGATTTTTATATAATGCTGGGGCCTGGGCCACTGCCCATTTCTTGGCATATGTATATTTTAGGTGTATTGGAATATGGTTGAAGAAGGCAGGCATAATAATGTCCTCGCCGTGTGGGCACTCCCTGACAAATTGTGGTGGCCAGTCTTTTTCTGCTAGAAGTATGTCATAGCCCCTTGATAGTCTTTCCCAAAAAAGTGCTTTCACCTGTCTAGGTATGTCTCCCTCCATCCGGAGTGTTATTTCATATAACTTTTGTGGAGTACTAACCCTGGTGTCTACAGTCTCTACTGTAATATACTCATTCAAGTCCACTATCTCCAGAAGTTCCTTCAGGTTCTGGCGAGCTATTGTGACTTCTGCTGCACTGTCCAGCATTGTCTGAGCCCATTCTCCGTTCTTGAGTTGTGTTCTCAGTATTCTCGGCATGTCTGATCTTCAGACCCGCTACTTTCTTTTTGGAGAATTGAGGTTTTGTTTTATTTTTTGGAGCGTGTTTGTCGTCTTTCGATTTCACGCGTTCTTCTCTATGTTCTGACCGTCCTCTTCTTTCCGAAGTCTGTGATGAGATCTGAAAGGGACGAGAGGAACGTGTATCAGTATCTTGATACCTGTCAGGTTTTCTCAAATTATCCCTATTGCTGAGGTTATACCTCCTTTCGGAGGGCTCCTTTTGAGGAGACCTACCTCGGGATTGAGAACGTTTCTCGTTTGAATTTAGTTTATTAGTCTCCCACTTCTTTTTAGAAGACGTAGGAGTTTGTTTAATAGAGTCCTTCTCAGGACTTTCAGATAGTTTTGGCTTCACTGGTCTTCCACCCAAACTATCTCTGCCTAATTCTGCATAAGATTGTTCTATAATTCTGGGTAGCTCTGTTTGATGCTCTGTAACATCGAATTCCCTTAACTTTTGGCGGATCGCCACTGCTGCTGCCTCCCCTTTAATATTAGATAATATTATTGTTGAGACCTGGTCGAAATTTTTCAGTAATTTCATACCTAAATTTAGAGCAGGCTCTGCCCCGTATTCGTTTTGAATTTGTTTCAGGACGTCTGGTATTACCGCAATTGACGGAATGCCATGTGTTTTAGTATAGATGGCAGCAAAGACTGAGCCCCAAGTGGTGCAGTCTTCCAGTTGTGGTGTGATCCCCATCTGTAAACTGATTGTTAGTATTCTGTGTTTCTCATACGGGCTAGTATTTGGAAATACTGCTTCGATTTGAGTAATTTTTTGAGCTATCCAAAATGGAACCTGCTCACGTTTTGTGGGCATTTTACCCATGACTGCGTATAGAGTCTGTGGGGTTATTTTTAGTGTATTCCCCTGGTGAGGAGTTTGATTTGGAAGTGTCAATGGTGGTTGGACTGTGAAAGTCCGCATGACATATTGGACCAATTGTCTGTAGATTTTTATTAACTCTGTAAGTTGAGTAAGTAGTTCCTCATCTGACTTTTCTTCAATGTCGGGATGAGGCGTGTAGCCGGCTAGAATCGGCCATGTTGCTCCTGGTCTACCTAGTGGACCGAGCCTGGTAATGTTTCTGTGATGTTTTAGGGTGCCTTTAAACCAGAGCTGATGCTCTTGGTATGTTAATGGAATTTCTATATCCTCGAAAGGAATGTATTCCTCTGGTGGATCATCTTCTTTGTAGAAGTGAAACAGTTTTGTAACTGGATTGGATTCAGGAAATATTACCCATGAATAGAATACCTCTGTCTGAAAGGATTTGTGTGCCTCTATCACGAAAACTGCTCTACCTCCTCTTGGTGGTAGGCCATGTTTTATAAGTTTTAGAGTGATGGCTCTTCTTAAGTTTGGATGGATGTCTATAACACCCTCCTCGGTTTCATTTAAACCTGTAATGTTAAAAACTGCTGCTTGGGCTGGGTCAGCCGCAGCTCCACCGTTTCTGGTGGCATCGTCCCCGTTTAAGGACATTTTGTTATTTTTGAAAAATGTAGAACAAGTTTCAACGAGACAAAGATAAGGTGCACAATATTTTGGAACAGTGTATCCTTCAACGTTGATCAAACCAAACAGCTAATATATATGCTAATATATATAGGGTGCTTCCCTATGTAGCCGTGGCGGATACTTAACCCTGCCCACTCCAGACGTCTTTTGGAGTATATGGGTAGGGGTCTCTGAGAGAAAAAAGCACGGCTGAGTTACTCAGTATCTAGCGTTAAATTACCGCCTTACCAAACGTTGGGCGCCATGTAGTGTAGCTCCTATTTCCCTAATAGGCTCTGCGCATTGGAATAATATCCCCTATAGGTTTTACATAGGACTAGGGTCAGTATGTCCCTATCGAGTATATTAAACTTAATTACTTGTGCCAGCTAGCTCAGAGGCCACTAGAAACTCCTTGACAAACAAGAAGGGAGTAGTTTCTGGCAGCCGCAAAACATGACAACTTTTGTTTCCCTTTAGAATCAGAACGTGTCCCAGAGTCGTGGAAACAATAGATAACTATTTCACTCAGCTCAGTCGTGCATACTTAGTTTTCCTCAAAGTTACACAGAAAGAATAGACGGGCGTTTCAATAAAAGATTTATTGAACAGTCTTGTTTCTGGTGTAAGTTAAATGTGCTGTTACGATCACAAGACAGTATGCAAGATAAATAATGTACAGCGTAAGCAGTAGAAATAAATAATACTGCGCTAGCATGATCTTTAGCAGATATTCATTTACATAAATAACATAGACTAAAAATGCGAGTACTCATACGATGCGGTTCTAAGTTAATTCTACCCCAATGTACCTAACCTAACCTAGGTGTAGGGAGAGGTATGAAGTAGGTGAAGTATTCCTTACTATAGTATATTAAGAGTATGTTAAGCCTAGTATGCCAAGTATGCCAAGAGTCCCTCTAGGTTCTAGTCAGCTCCATACCTTAAGAATGAGAGAGGTGGGAATCTCTTGCCAGATTCGAACTCCAACACCCCGCGAGGGAAGTTAGATCACTAGAAGCTGGACTCTGCGTGCAGGGATGACAGCGTCTTCTCAGTGCGTCAGGCCGGGAAACGGGCTCCTCTGAAGTCGAGGTCTCCTCTGATTTACAGGGGCTAGGGAAGGTATATTTATACCTGAGAGGTACCTCAGAATGTTAGCATTGACGTGAATCGGACAGCGGAAGACGTCATGAATGAACCCCTAAGGTATAACGGTTCATGCATAATATATGAGTCCTTGAAGAAATCAATAGTCCTGTGCTAGGGAAACTCCCGCAGCCTAAGGGTCTGTTCTTCAAGAACTCGTTGTGACGTTAGGGTGGACGGATGTGGGAGACCATGCCTGTATTTGGAGTGCACGGTTTAATGCCTAAATAAGGACTGGGATTTTATGCCTATATAAGGGCATGGCGAATTGTGCCTATATAAGGACATGATACAGGAAAGCCCGTGTATGGACACCCTAAGAGTTATACAACAGCATTATTAGCTCAACATAAAGGCCAGGCACTGTGTAGTAAGTACAAATGGGAGGAATGTCTGAGAGTAGCCCTATCAGTTAAACAACGGGAGATGGCAGGCAGAAGCCGGGCCACCATGTTGTGGGACACACACATGCTTAAATTGAGGACAAAATGGGCGAACCCCCCAGTAGAGGTGGTGCCAGGCTCTGCCAGACTCCACTGTATCCCCCTTCTCCCCCTCCACCTCTCTCCCACACCATCCTTCTGCCTTTCAATGTGAAAGTTATCTGATGTTGAATCTCCTTTACTGTAGGTGTTGCTCTCACTAGCCATGTCATGTTGATAAACTGTTTCCTTCTTTTTGTTTCTTTAATTGTTATGCCTGGGTGCATTTAACGATTCCCACTGCTCCTTGGACCTTTCGGGGCTTCCTAACTGCCGCACTTACGGTGCCTCGGGTCCGGAGGATCTCGGGGCACCTGAGGGTGAATACTGTATGTATCTGTATGCTAATGCCAGCTATGTGGTTTCTTCCCATGTTGGCGCAGAGATTATCAATTGTTGGAGTCAAAACAAAAAATGCAATAAAGAATTTTTTTTTTTTTTATAGTGGATGAAAAGCTGCTTCCTTTGGCTTAATGGCAAAAAAGACTGAGTTTTTTTTCTCATGGAAGCCATCTGGATTGGGTTCTGCCCCGCCACCAAAGAAATTAGCACAAACAATTGGGAGTAATGATTAATGTCAACCTCTCACTTATTGAACAAATTACCATGCTTATCTCTTCATTCTTTTATTTTTTGTACACGTTACTCAAAGTACTCCCACTGCTTCCTATGGACTCACGTTGCACAGTGATGGGAGTACTCATCCTCTCTAATATTGATTATTGCAAATCTCTGTATTTGGGACTTACCAAGAAATCAGTTTAATGTCTGTAATTAATCCATAATCTTTCAGGAAGGACATGGTTCTACAAAGTCGGTTGTGGAGGGCCGGATCCATGCCAGATTTTTAAGATAACTACATTTATGCAAAAGGGGAAATGCTAAAAATCTGGCATGGATCCGGCCCTCCAGGACCGACTTTGGAGAACCCTGAGCTAGGGTATTGCTTAGCCTGCACCAGTGGCACTCCTTCTCATAGCATCTCAGGGAGCTACACTGGCTGCCTGCAGAGCATCGGATATTTAAATTTGCATTTGTCACAGGGCCTTCACAAACGAACTCCTGCAATCCAAACTCGTTCTTTACACTCCTCTGCGGAAACTATGTTCTGCTGAAGTGTTTCTATTAAAAGTTCTTCATATATATTATCCACGACAAGGCAGCAGAGCCTTCTCTTATCTTGCACCAAAGCTTCTGAATTCTCTCACTTTTCATCTTCATTCAGAAACAAATTTTCTGAAATTGTGTGAGGGCTTTAAAGCTTAGCTCTTCTGCTAGAATGCAAAGTTATTACAATATTTAGCACCGGGACATCTGTGAAGTGTAACCCTTTCTGCTTTATAAGTATTCACCATCATCACACATGAAGGATGTACAAAATA
The DNA here is from genome assembly GCA_963921515.1 of Calotriton arnoldi. NCBI lineage: Eukaryota > Metazoa > Chordata > Amphibia > Caudata > Salamandridae > Calotriton > Calotriton arnoldi. Next base: position 728,654 of record CAWUFW010007098.1, read on the forward strand.
ATTAATTCAGGCAATTACTTAATGTCCAGAAATTGTTCGATTTTGAGTTCAATCAGAGTGTGTTTCTAACTGGTGCCAACGTCTAGAAACTAAAGGCAATAAAAAAGGATCTCACTGAAATTGACCAGAGTAACTGGGCACATGAGGGTTCTATAATAACACCCACTCATTTTACGGTGTCTTCATCTAACAAGGGGCACTCAGAATTGTATTGTATTACTCTTTAATGCTGTTGCCTCTACCAGGAGTCTACCTACCCATAGAGCTAATTACTCTCTTTTGAGGCAGGAGGGCCTGCTTGAAGGTCTCATGATTGAGTGCTGTGGATTAATGAATATTAAAAGGAATTCATTAAATTAATTAGCAGGAAGCTGTTGTCCAACGTCTTATGTGAAACACCACAAAAAGCTAGGCCATGCAAAATTTACATTCGCCAGCATAATTTGCAGAATCTTGGCAATTTCATGTTACACTGGTTACGCGAAATTCCCAAAATTATGGCATGATGCTACGTTGCATAATTACACCGCCGTTTCCAACAAAATTATACCACAGTAGTATGGGAACAATGCAAACAACCAAAATCCAAGCAGCTGTTGTTCGTGAAAATTGTGTTTTCATGCTTTTATTTGTGCAAAATCCATTCTTATTTCAAACACTGACCCAAGGATGTATTTCATGCTAGAATATAACTTCAAATGATGGATTTGCATTTTGTGTAATTTATCATAATTATACAGAAATTTCACGTAATTATGCAAACGTAAATTACGTGAATTTCACACACCCCTACAAAGAACCACCACATAAAAAAATCACAAAGAATATGGCTGCATAGTCCATCTGCGGCACAAACGTACATGTGTACTTGAACGCAATAATTTTGAAATCAGCAATGCTCTTTGATTTCATTAGCTTCAATCAATTAACGATTTGTAGAGTGCTTATCACCTGTGAGGGTATCCATGGACTGGGAGCAGGGGGGCTGCTGTTGGGAGTTGAAAGTCGAACATCCAGGGTTTTAAGCCATCTCTGAACTTCTGTAGGCTGGATGCAGTCCGGAGGTGGAGTGGTAGGCCATTCCAGGTCTTGGCGGCCAGGTAGGAGAAGGTGCAACCGCCGCTTCTGCTTTTGTGGAAGATGGGCATGCGGTCGAGGGAGAGGGAGGCGGAGTGTAGTTGTCTGCCAGGTTGGTGGAAGTTCAGTCTGTGGTTGAGGTAGGCTGGTACATTGTTGTGCACGGCCTTGTAGGTGTGGGTCAGCAGTTTGAACTAGCCCCTTTTTTGGATGGGGAGCCAGTGGAGCGCTCTGAGGTGGCGGGTGATGTTGGCTCTTCTCAGGAGGTCAAAGATGAGCTTGGCTGCAGCAATTTGGATGATTTGTACTCTGCTCAGTAGTTGTGAGGTCATGCCCACATAGAGAGAGTTTCCGTAGTCCAGGCAGCTGGTGATGAGGGCTTGGGTGACGGTGCCATCTGGTGTTGATGGGGAGCCATTTGAATATTTTCCACAGCATGCGGAGGGTGAGTAAGCAGGCTGAGGAGACAGCGTTTATCTGCTTCTTCATGGTGAGCTTGTTGTAGAGTATGATGCTGAAGTTTCTGGCGTGGTCTGTGGGAGTGGGCAAGGGCCACCATGAGTAGTCCCATGGGAGGATGTTGCTCCCGAAGATGAGTACCTCTGTTTTGTCGGTTTTGATTTTGAGGCATTGATTTGCATCCAGCTGGCTACACAGGTAATACATCTGTGGAAATTGGTCTTGGTGTTAGTGGGGTTTGAGGATAGGGAAAGAATGAGCTGAGTGTAGTCAGCATATGATATGATGCACAAATCATAGGATTTGACAAGCGTGGCAAGGAGGGCCATATATGTATTGAACAGGGTTGGACTCAGTGAGGACCCTTGGGGAACGCCACAGATGATGTTCTTTGGGCCTGAGGTGTAAGGCGGGAGGTGGGCGCTCTGGGTTCTTCCAGTGAGGAAGGAAGCAAGTCATTTAAGGGCATTTTCCTTGAATCCCCATCTGATGGAGTCCATGTAGGAGGGTGTAGTGTGACACGGTGGCGAAGGCTGAGGAAAGGTCGAGAAGGATCAGGGCTGCCTGGTCTGAGAGAGTTAGGATGTCATCTGTGGCTGCAATTAGGGCAGTTTCTGTGGTGTGTTTAGCGGGGAATCCCGACTGGGATGGATCCAGGAGGTTGTTGATCTCTAGGTGGTTGGAGAGTTGTCTGTTTATTGCTTTCTCCAGGACTTTAGCTGGGAACGGGAGATGAGCCTGTAGTTCTTGAGTTCTTCTGGGTCAGTAGTAGTTTTTATTTTAGCAGAGGTTTTAATTCTGCAGGTTTACATCCTTTTGGGAAGGAGGCAGAGGTGATGGATGAGTTGAGGATGGTGGCAAGTTCCTTACTGATGGAGTTGCTCACCCGGTTGAACATGGGGTGGGGGCAGGGGTCTCTGGGTGCTCCTGAGTGGATGGAGCTAATGATTGGAGCAGTGGAAGCACCTCAATTTGAGAGGATAAACAAATTGACCATAGATAGAGGAATTAACAGGAGATACCGTGTAGTCATGTTGAGAAGAATCTCATTAAGAGCCCTGAAGAAGTCCAAGAGGACGAAACGCGTTGGCTACGGTTCTTAACTGATTATGAAGATGAAGACAAAAGAATAACGGATCATAAACTAAAACATGTCCGATTGATGTTTTGTATAAAGAAACTTGTAATTTGTGTTACATTTTCCAAAGTGCTTTTGCTGCACTCCTACTTGATAGAACATTATTTGATTGATACAATGTTGGGTGCTGAACCACTGTGTGTTGAACCCGCTAATATCACTGAATGTCAAACTCTATGCCTGTGGATACATGGATGAGTTTGGAAATGGCAAACCACATTTTGTCCATGATGTATATGGGGCGCCATTAAACGAGCTTATGTTTAAATATGATCTGGAATTGATGGTACACGATACAGGCCCAAGGAAATCAGTAATACCGACCTTTAGGGGGGAGGATACTTTTCTATTATTGACCACATGCTAGTCTCCAGACATGACCCCATAATGACAGATTCATTCAGGGTTTTACCAACTGCTTTTAGTATCATCAACCATTTACCCTTGTTCACAAGGTTAAGATTAAAGCTGGGAAAGGTGAACAGGTAGCAACTCACCTCGAAGTGAAAGGAAAAAATGGGACCAGCTTAAGATGGGCAAATATAAACAAGACTGAATTGCTGGGTAAAATAATTAAAGAAAATATGAAAGAGCTTATGGAATGTACTGAATGAAATAATTACCAATGCAAAATACTTATAGCCTTTATTAGGCTGACAAATGCTATAGTGAATAGTTTGACAGCAAGGGCAAAAAATAAAAAAGTACGTAACACGGGTTGGTTTGACCATCTGTGCACAAGGGCAAGTAATAAGCTGAAGACGTCATTACAAGAGAGACCTAGAAATAGGGAACAAGTGAGAGCCCTGAGTTAATGTATAAACACCCATTAGAGAAAAGGAAAAACGTCCTTTGAGAGAAGGCATGGGAGGATTTGAAACAGGCAGCCACATTAAGGGATAGTTCCCTATTTTAGAGAATGATCAACTAACCATTTCTAATGGATAATACGGAACCTGCCTTAGTGACTCATATACACTCAGATGAATGGCTAATATATTATACTGAGATTTTTAACCCAGATAACATAATATAGAGCCCTAACAATGATAAGATTACATTCCTTAAACCTCCTTTTTTATCACCGATTAATGTAGATGAAGTAAAAATGGCCTTGGGGAAAACTGGAAATAGAAAGGCACCAGGAACCGGCGGTGTCACTGTAGATGCGTATAAGTCATTACCTATACTCTGGGAACCTATTCTTACTCAAGTATATAATATATATAGCCGTCTCAAAGGGCTATATACCGGCCACATGGGCAGAAAGTATCATCGTTCCCATATTTAAAAAGGGAGACCGTTGGGATGTGAAATTCTATAGGCCTATCTCCCTTATTGATACCTAAGTTAAGGTACTTGGAAGGATACTGCTGAAGAGGCTGGAGACATGAGCTGAGGATTACAACATACTTACAGATTCCCAGTTCGGTTTTAGACATGAGGTCAGCACATTCGATCAATGTATCAATGTAAACCTGATTGTGAATAAATACACTGCAGGAAGAAAAAAAAGGGTAGCCTCCACTTGTGCTTTGCCGATTTAAGCAGTGCCTTTGATCTTGTCAGCCATGCCAAGCTGTGGAAAACATTAGCTGACCTGGGAGCTTCTAGAGATATAGTATCCTTCTTTTCGCAAATTTATAGTTATTTAACTGCCTATGTACATTATGGTATTAATGGCGAATGTAACCCGGGGTTCAAGATCACAAAAGGCATCCAGCAAGGATGCGTTCTTGCACCACTTCTATTTTCTTTATACATCAATGGGGTGGATGCATTCCTCCAACAAATATTATCTGATCCCCCTAAAGTAGGAAACCGCCTAGTTCCAATCTTATTATACAAGGATGACGCGGTTTTGATATCACAGACAGCAAATGGCTTACAAGCTTTGATTGAAGGTTTTAATACTTTTATGGAGGAAAGGGGCATAACAATTAACCTAACCAAAACGTATGTGATGGTGTGCGGTACAGGAAATATTAAGAAAAGGATTCACTATCTAAAAGGCAAAACAAATAGTAGAAGTCGACAATTTCACATATCGTGTGGAACCCTCATCTAAAAATAGCTAGCATGAAATTTAACAGAAATGCAGAAGCAATTTTTAGATTTGTGGGAAAAGTGGGAAACAAACACATACCAGCTATGTTACAAATGTATAAAACTAAATGTATTAGTAGCGCTAATTATGGGGCAGATTTGTGGGGTTCATCTTCAATAAATGCATTACAACTTTTAGAGAATACATTTTTATGTAGGCTTCTTGCAGTACCTCGCTCCACATCATCCTATATTGTTCATAAAGAACTTGCAATCCCATTCATACAAGATAGTATTTACACTAGTACACTTCTGACCTGGCTTGGAATTTGGGCTAAGGCAGGAATGAAATTCACCAAAGACATCATTAGGGACTGCCTGACTCTAGATGACAGGGATATAATCCCTTGGTTTATCCATGTGAAAAATCATTTAAAAATGGTAGATAACAACCTCACTCTTGATGACCCATATAATATATTATATTATAGTAAAAAAGAGCAAAAGAAATTACTAGAGAGAAGTACTAAGGGAAAATAGGGAATGCACCAAATCTTCTGTAATGCAGTATCTCGACTGTGGCTATGTATCAGATGCTACTCAGAATTACCTAACGAATATAATATGCACACAGGATAGGTTTTTATCTTACTAGGCTTCAGCTATGCACTCTGCACTTTATAGTTGCTTTTACACATATGGGGTCATGGGCAAAGAATTTGCCGAACTGCCCATGCAATGACAAATATACACAGTCCACCCAACATTTTATCCTTTTTTGTAAATTTTATCATGATCTTAGGAAACAGTTTTTAAAATCATTATTTATTATTAAGAGATTGATCCATTTTAAAGATGCTTTTAAATTTATATGTAGTCTAGATAATGTGGAAGTGAGATATACAGTAATAAAATTGATCAAATGTGCTATAAAATGGAGGAAGACACTTACCTATTTAGAAAATATGCTGTATGAGAGAGAGTAGCAAATTATCTTGATATGAATAGCATGGAATTTTAACATTTTGTTGGCAATAGAGTAATGTGACGTACATGAGCTTGTTGATGTATACAATATTGTGTCTTTTATGGATTTCTTTTATCAACTGGTGCTGGTGCTGTTGATATTCGCACGCCCCACGCCTTGAAGATTCCCTGGTTTGAAACAAGGCGGAAAAACGGAGTAGCGGAACCCACGCTCCTGCAGCTGTAAAAAGTAAGGGGGCGCAGGCCGCGGTCTCCTACCGAGTACACTCCTTAAGTTGAGTCCTCTGTCCGGTACGGTCCCAGGGCCTCCGGACCGCCGCCGCACACGCTACTCGCTATACGTCGTTCACCACTCACCGCCCTGCGATTCATTCTTCAGGGCCTCCGGACAGCAACACTCACCACACGCAGTGCGTACCTCTCCGCTACTCACTGCTAATGAGCCACCACTGAGCGGGAACTACAGGAATGCAGGCAGGGGGGTCAGCAGGGAGAGCCACAGCCACCCGCGGTGGGGCCACAACCACCCACGACCCGGACCGTGAAGAAGTCAAGCGCCGGGCCGGGAAATCGGAGGATCGGGAAATTAAAAGTTAGGATATCGGGAGTTCAGGACTGCTCTCCGCTCGCAGCGTTGCCAGCCCCTGCCCCTTGCGTCAGACGTCAGACGTCACTCTTGTCTCAAGGAAGAATTTCTTTTATGCAAATAAAGGTAATTTTGAATTGAATTGAATTGAGTGAACTAGCTAGAGTGTTTGGAGGGTCGGCCTTGTTCTGTGGGTTTGAGGGGTGTGACTTTGTCGGCACATTCGGTGATACAGGTGTTGAAATTTTCGATGGCCACCTTGAGGACGATGGTGATATCCTGGGGAGGTGTTGAGGGTGTTGATACATAGATTTTCTATTACCTTGCTACAGCTCCTATGGGAGGTGCTAGTCTGTTCGGTGTGGTGTTGGGGGTGGTGGAGCTGGGGCAGTGGACGATTGAGTGGTCAGACCAGGTGATCTCCGAGGTGTGGCTGTATTTGATTCTGTTGCTGGCTGTGAAGATCGGATCCAGAATATGTCCGTGTGTGCGTGGGGTCCGTGATGACTTGGATGAGGCAGAGGTTTTTCCTACTCTCTAATAAGTTTGCTGTGTTGGCGTCGAGAAGCAGTTTCCTTCCCAACACAAATGTTCCTCTGAGTTGAACTTAGGGGAGAGCCATTCATAGAAGACACCACCTAAAATACATCAGCCCAAAAACTCGGCCAAATAACTGTTCCAGGTCCTCAAAAGGCCAATTACATACACAGGAACACTCTCGTTTGGCCAGAGATAACCACCTTGTGGAATCACAAAGGCACATATATAATTAACAAGGAAATGATTTGTATTACATTTTATATTTGATTTTAAACATGTAAAAGATTTAGTGAAACAATATGTAATTAGTAGTAAGAGAGAGATCTTTGGAATATTCTGCAGCAAAAACATCAAATTACAGTTACAAAGAAAGAACGAATAATTACCTTAGAGTCCAAACTCATGAAACCCAGCGCGAACCCCAAACACTCAATTTTATTTATCACTTCTGTCAACATAAGAGGGGTGAACGAAATATGGATGGAGCCACTGCTCCGAGCAGGAATGGTCTGTTGACAATAAACAAAAAGAGGAAGGTAAACAACGATGGACATGAAAGAAAGACACCCATGAGTCATGGTGACATTAAAAACGAAGACCCTGCTGCATAGACAGCTTTGGTACTGTGCCAGGCACCACGATTTGTAGAGGTTACAACATAGTTATGCAATGTTACGGTGTAGAGTACGCTGAGCTGGGGCGCCTCTCACTGTTATGTCTAGAAATTATGATATTACTGCCTACTATTTTCAATACCACAACACACTTAGCACTAGGACCATGACTTCACAAAGCCATGGCACAACACCATTCTCTCATTCAAAACTACCACACAATATGTTGGGCTTCATTATGCTCACCTGCTGTATTTACTGTTGCACCAAATTTGCCACAACACATAGATTTGCATTTTCTACATTGATTTGCAAGAATGTGTCAAAATAAATTCTATACAAAAGTGAGCAAATTCTGTACATGAGAACCTCGCAGTCAGTGGTTATGTAAACTGAAGGGGTACAGGAATGAGGTTTGCGAGCAAGCGCTCTTACAAATTTGTACCCGTAACTTTAAGCTTCAGGCAGTACGAGGGTACTGGGAGTGCATGAGGGTGCTGGCAGGTTGTCATTGAGTCTCTTCTGTGGCCATGAGGTAAGCCTTCAGAGCCTGGTAAATGCCAGAATGAAATTCTGTGTTCTCGGGTCGAAGGGCAGAGTGTGCTAATGCAGTTGGCAAGGACTGGGATTGCTCCCATTTTGAAAGCTTGCCATAGAATGTTAGGAGAAACTAGAACATACATGCAGGTCTGCAGACTCTAGTTCATGTGTTGGTGTTTTGAAGCAGATGTTCTTTGTGAGATATGGTGATGCCAGGTACTGGATTTCAGCAGCAGGATGAGAAACTGAACATAGACTAACGGGGCCAGAAATATGCTGCTCTAAATATTTGCCTGCTTCAAAGAGAAGAAACTAAGAAAACTGGTGCATGGCCCTCTGCCGCTATTTCCTAAATTAATCACTCGATGAGCCAGGGCCTGGGTGTTGGTGCAACTCCACAGATTTTATGCCACTTCAGGGAACCAGAAAAGCCATGTTTTAAGCTGTTTCCTAAAAACAGCCAGAGAAGAGATACTTTTATAAATACCTGCAAAGTTTACTCATTCTATGGTAGTTACATAAAAAAGGCAACCTTCATGTTAGCTGCACTTGACACGTTGAATTCTGAAAAGGCTGGAAGTAGTAGAACGTAGAGTGTGGGCTGTATGGTAGTGGAACAACTTTACCCCTAGGATAGGTGGGACCCAATTTATAGAAAGCTGTATGTGCTAGTGACAAAGCCTTGAAAGTACACCGCTTGTGAATAGGAAGCCAGAGTAAAGCTTCAAGATGTTGATGCACTGACTAACGACATGGCAAGTTTAAGATTAAATGGGCTACAGCATTTTGCGCCATTTGATGTTTTGTGGTGAGATACTCAGGCAAACCTAAATAAAGGATTGTAGTATGGAATATCGTAGAGGGGCTATCGAGATCACACAATATAGTAACAAGAATATCAAGGACCAAAATATTGAGAAGGTGAATGCATAGGGGGAGGTATAGATGTAGTATTCTAAATTCCACATTTACATACCTTGAATATGCATCTTGTCAAGGTATGTATATGTGGACTTAGGTATAAAAAATATTTACATACTTACCTGTTGATATTTTGGTCCTTGGTATTGTGGTCACGATATTGTTAGACCTCGATATTCAGAAACCACAACTACATAAAGGGAGTTACTGTAATCGGTGAGTAAAGTTATTAAGGACAGTTTTGGGTGAAGCTGAGGGAAAAGGGAAAATACTTACAGAGCATTCAAAGAATTACAAAACAAGTAGAAGCAACCTAAGAGATCTGAGGTGCAAATGACAAGTTGGCATCAAGTAAGATGCCTAGATTTCTGGCACGGAACATGGGAATCTGGGTTTGAGCAAGTTCTGATGGCCACCAGACAGATGACAAGATGGAAGACTGGATTCCAAAATAAAGAAAAAATGTTTTTATTAGCCGTAAGCTTTAAACAGTCACTGTTCATCCATGTGACCACAGATGACACACAAGCTGAAAAACGGTCTTCAGAGTAGGAAAAATTGTTTGAAATAGAGACCACAAGCAAAGTTTAATCTACATAAGACATGATGTAAAATCCATATAGTGCAGACAGAAGGGAAATAAACGTAGGGCTTGATGAGGCGCTCTGGGGGACTGCACATTTGGAAGCAAAGTTTTAGGAGTGAAAAGGCTCTAACGAAACACATTGGGTTCTGTAAAAAAAAAGATTCTAGCCATCTAAAAGACGAATTACATATTTAGACATACATGAGCCGTTGAATAACAATTGCATGGAACACCAAGTCAAAGCCCACGCTCAGATCTAGTAGGACTGGAATAGCAGCACTGCGTTGGGCCAGGATGGTTCTAAGATCATTTTCCACAGCCAGAAAAGCGGTCCGTGTACTATGCTGAGCCCAAACACCAGATTATGTTCCGTCCAATAGATTACTGGTTTCCAAATACTTGGAAGGCAGAGAATTAATGTGTCTCTTTATCAATTTGGTCTCCAAAGGAAAGAAGAGAGATAGGTCTAGAATTTACTAATATTTCTGGATCGGATGAATGCTTTTTGAGAAGTGGTAAAATAGAAGGGTGTTTCCAACTAGAGGGTACAATGGCCCTGTGTAAGAAATTGGTTTATTATTTGGGGTGGGAGATTAGCCTCCTCAAGTAATAATCACAAACCTTGTCAGGGTGAGCCGTCAAAGTCACTAAATTATCCTGAGCTCAGCCAACTGACAGTTATGGCACAGAGCAGATAGGCTTAACTTAGTTCAATATGCACAGTATTTATGCAGTACTAAAACAGTAATAAAGTCAAGATGCAAAACAATAAAAAACAAAAACCGAAATAAAAAAAGAATAGAGTGAAACTTAATAAACAAAATGATACCAAAATGACAAAACTCCATTACAGAGAAACAGAGATATGAATTTTTTAAAGTTTTCTGTACAAATAGAACCAAAAAGCACAAAGTACCAATGATAGTCATTGGTAGGGGTAGATCATAACCTAAGCTTGATTTTAGGCTGGATGCAATAGAATGGGTGTTAGAGGCCCCAACCACGTTCTGGTCAAAGATTTTACCTTCTGATTTTAGTCCTTTAAGCCCAAATCCACCGCAGGAGTATACTTCTAAAGCCCACCAGGACCTCATTGGAGGCACTTAGAGACTCACAGTGTGTTATTCAGAGGCCAACAGCAGAGTCCAATCCAGGTCCAGTAGCCACTGGTTGGCTGGGCAGTTGAAGCAAAGGCCTCTTGTTACTTGATGTCTCCCTGTAGCTACACAGGATGTCAGCCAACTGACTCTTGGAGTCCACTTCTTTGTTCTGGGTACAGGAAGGAGCACGTCCAGTTCTTCAGGGCTCCCCTCAGGTCACAGACAGCAGGTCCAGTCTTCTTCTGTTCTTCCTCAGGTGCAGCAGTGTTCTGAAGTGGCTACCTAGAGGAGCCACATTTCTGCCTGGCACGAGCTATGGGTAGGAATGACTCGTGGGAACACCCTTAAAAATTGAGTATATGTTCCTGGAACTACCCTATCCACTTAGGGAATTTTCTAAATGGCAAATGTCTTCACCCACACTCAACTTGGGCTCTGAGGGCTAGCAGTGTGTGTTGGCAGTGTACTGTGGTAATCACAGTGTACTTCCACATTTAACACCAACATCCAGTTAGAAGCATCCACTGTGACCCCAATAAACCCAGCAACAGAAGACTGTTAGGACAAAGCAGGGTTCATCAACAAGCAGACAGTGGATAAACAAGAATTGTCTTGCCATCCTGTTCCCTTCTTCTCAAGTGAGCCCCCAGTATTAAATGTACACCCAGCAGATCTGTCAAGCAGCATTTGCCACTCCAGCAGGATTTAACTCTGTCCATAAAGATACTCACAGCCCCAATCCTTCTGCTGATCGCAAAGGAGTCATCCTTGTCTGTCCAGTTTGACCTGTCAATCACAGTGACCTATTGTTACACTTTCATATTGAAAACACAGAGGCGAGTAACAAAACTTTTGAGTGCCAGTGGAGAATGTTCCTCCTTGCCGATGTTGTGTTCCTTCCAGAGCCCTTCAGCCAAGCGGGAGTTGTATTCTCAGTTGATGGCTTGGTGGGAGGAGACTATCTGAGAGACTGAAATACAATTCCCATAATTCCTGCTGAACCGGAAGTATAAAAGCAGCTTCCGGGTTCAGCACGCTGCAGATTTTTCTTGCCGGATCTCTGAAGCAGAGCTGCTGTGCATTTGTATCGGAGTCTTCTTGTGGGTTTGGATTGTTGAAACAGTGGCTGAGACAAGGTTACTCTCTAATCACTACTAGGCTTTGTCCATTTAAGCAAAGCAGACATTTCTTTCTGTGATAGGAAGGTGTTCCCCAAAAACATATTTTGCGGTGAAGTATTTGCCGGTGTTATTCCTAAAACAATTCACAGTTCGGTGCGTATTCTTCACCTTGGCCGGATAACTTGTTCGTATCTGAAATCTTTGGCATTTGCGTGAGAGAAACAGCTGTGAATTGTACCAAAGAAAACACCAAACAACAGTGTGAAAGGATCATGGACCTGCAATATTTTGATAGTCTTTCAGTGTATTGATCTTGTTACTGATATAAAACGTCCTAAGGAACTTATGAACTTTACAAAAGGAAGTTGCGGTTATGAAAATGAATAATCACTGATTCCTTCATTGCTATGACAGGAATCTGTAACCCACTGGAACATTTATTAGTTCTTTTGTATTCTCTTTTCGATATCCTAACAGAGCATCATTTGAGTCTTGGTTGGTTCAATCCCTGTGAGGGCTTGTCTTCTTGTATATGTAAAAAAATACATATACTAGTATAGAAGAATTTTGATGATCTTTAATCATTCAACATATATATAAAACAAGATCATATGTTATGTTTTACAGATCTTCTTCCCTGCCGTTCCCTTTTCCTTGCAATAACTTGTATCCCAGAAAGATAGCACATAGTTCTACTGTCTAACAATTACGCTGAACATGCATTTACCTTTGATATACATCCTATATCATTAAGTGGTCATTTTCCTCAGAGTATCCAACTCTCCCTTGCCTTATTTTTTAATCGGCAGCATAGCCAAACCTAGGCCCTAGCAGAAGATATTGAGCTGGCTAACTCAAGTGGATATACCCTGCGTTGGTCACAGGTTGTGACTGAGGGGTTTTTAAAACAACTAATTAGTAGTAAAAGGGAAGCTTTTGAGATCTGCTTAGACGAAACAACTAACCCAAGTGCTATTATAAAGGCATTTTTAACGATTACACAAGGGGTAAAAAAAGAAAGCCTTTTTGTTGCCACGGAAAAACACAGACAAGTGAGAAAAGGATGGATTGACTCTGAATGTTTTAAGTCCCATAAGAGATTTAAAGAGGCATTACATAAATCTCCCAGATGCAAATCCGAGGTTCAGGCATGAATAATTAATTATAAAAGGGTAGTGAAACAAAGTAAAATATGGTCGAGGGAGAAAGCCTGGGAAGCCTTGCATGAGGCAAGCATCAACAACGACAATAACGTGTTCTGGGGGTGAATTGACTCCTCACCATTGAGAGCAGAGGAATACCCTAGGATTGAGGTTGCAATCCTGGAAGATGAATGGATAAAACATTTCTCTGGCATCTATGCGTTCCCAATCGGTATACCAGAGAAGGGACACGAAACTCATCATAATGACATCAATATCACCTCTCAGGTCTCTGCCACTACCCCTTTTAGTTTGGAGGAAGTTAATAGAGCAATAAACGCAAGTAAGGGCGGGAAAGCTCCTGGTCCTGATGCTATCCCAGTGGATTTGTATAAGGCCAACACTCCATTATGGGGGCCCCTCTTGACTTTGGTACTGGGGGCATGCTGTGATACAGGCTTTTTATCCATGTGTGCAGAATCAACCATTGTCCCGATTTATAAAAGGGAGACCGTCTTAACCCTGTGTGCTACAGACTGATCTCCCTTATTGAGTCTCTAGCAAAGATAGCAGGTCATATTATCTTGAATAGGCTGCAGGATTGGGCGGAATCTCACAAGATCCTGTCAGACTTGCAATATGGGTTCTGCCTCGGGATTGGGACAATAGAGCAGGGACTGAACTTGAGCATGCTCATCGGAAAGTATACCAAGATCAAAGAGGGGAACATTTACTTGGCCTTTGTTGATTTGTCATTGGCCTTTGACTGTGTTATTCATGATAAGCTTTGGGTAATCATGAGTGGCCTGGATGGCGGCATCAATTATTAGCTTTCTAAGAGAGCTATGTATGCGTTGTAGAGCCAGGGTTAGATATGGAACCAGGGGAGAATGTACACAATTCTTTAGCATAGAGAGAGGGGTACGACAGGGCTGTGTACTAGCACCTTTTCTTTTTTCACTACATATAAATAGTGTAGGTGCTGTTCTAGCCAACCAATGTAAAGATCTTCCACAGGTGGGACATCGCCCTGTCCTGGCCGTCCTCTATGATGATGATACCGTCCTCATGGCCCGAACTCCCCTTGGCCTACAGAGCCTTCTTACTAATTTTGTTGACTTTTATGCAGGATCTAGGTCTGTTAGTCAACCAATCTAAAACATTTATTATGGAATGTGGGAGGAGAACAGCAACTTGTAGAGATATAAAAATCAAGGGTACAAATATTGGTTTTACAAACACTTTTTCATATTTCGGAATATTATATGATAAAGAAGGTTGATGGAACCATGCTACTTTTACCAGGAAGCTACAATTTAAAAAAGCATGTATGGACTTACAAAACTTTGCCAAAATATTGGGCACGAACCCCCCTGACAAAATGATCAAGATCTATAAAGCCAAATGCTTGGATGTGGCATTATATGGGGTGGGAGTTTGGGGATACACCAAACGTATGGCATTGCAGACGGTAGAAAATGAATTTTTAAGATACCTTCTCGCCACCCCTAAGAACACTTCTGTATATGTTTGTCATGCAGAATTGGGGGTTCCATTCCTCGCAGATCTAATAATGTTGCAGCCCATTTTACTATGGCACAAAATCTGGACATCTGAATACTCTGGTTTAAATCACACCATTATAGGGGACTGCCTTAAGACGAGCCTATCTTCACGTATTCCCTGGTTGACATATATTTTACACTTTTTGTGTGACTTGGGGCATCCTGATTACTATGAGAAGCCCGAATCCCTGGAACTTATTAATAGAAAAGATTTGAAAAATGAATGTATGGTGCATCTCGAGAATCGTAGACTGACCACTAAAATCTCAAAGTCTAGTGTTTTAAAAAATCAACTTATTTTAAACACGTATGAAATGCAACCCTATCTTAAATTTGTATTAAATCCCAGGCATAGATTTATTTTGACCCGTTTAGGATTGGATATTTTTCACCATTTGATTAGCTTCCCTGAAATGAACGATTGGACTGTGAAATTAACATATTGCCCCTGTGATTGCCTGATGGCACAGAGTACTATGCACGCAATTTTCTTTTGATAATTTTATAGCAATCTGAGAAATCTGTATATATTTCACCTATTTTAAGACCGCATAATTTTACACAATGTCGCCCTGCTTATCTTTACTTACAATCATTGTTTACCATGGAGATTAGTTGTAGCACGTCAAGTTTTTTGTGGGCTGTTTTTCATGCTAGAAAGAAAATTTTACACTGCTCTTGAATAGCACTCTGGTACAATTTAAAGGAAATCAATTGATTCATGAATTGTTTTTATTTCTGTGTTTTAAGATTTAAAAAAGTCATTTATTGTACTTTTATGAATATATTATGAAATCGAATAAAGTATTGAAACTGAAAAATAGCACTCACAGGTTAGAGAACTGATCGAAATGGTACAGTTATCACAATTTTTTTACTTTGAGTTTTTATAGTGCACTCAAAATCTGATTTGCCATCTTAAACTGCTGATAAGGGAGAGTGAAACAGAAAACACAGCAATGGAATAACAAGCTGGAGCAGAAACAAGACAAAGATTAAATCCTGCAAGGAGTAGTAGCAATGTCACAGTAGATGGAAAAAAATGATACTACAGACTGAGGAAACAACAAGCAGTCGGAGGTATCTGAAAGGGATAGAAATGGTAATACTCTGATGGATCTTTAGACAGCTTCTGAACTTTAGGTAGCCTTTTTCCAATCTCAGTGGTTGAGGGATGGAGTTTGAAAGAGAGGTGCCCTAAGTGGTATTTTCTCTTGAGTCTCACTGTGTCATTTAGAATTTGTCAATCAAGTTCTTGAGGAGGCTCCCGAAGATGCTTTTAAAGGTGTCTAGATGGAATAAAACCACTCTAAAGACTAGCACATGTCTATTGACCCTTTCCACATAGCCCATACCTTTTCTTGTCCAAAAGCTCAAAAGTGAATTAATACAATTTTACAACACACTCGCCTTTGAAAATCAGCCAACACATCAACATGACATAATATAACAGAACAGAACAGAACATGATATAACAACAAAACTCTGCCTTATTTGCCTTCCTTGACACCCAATAATAAAAGTTTCAAAATTGGTGACTGGGTAAGTAGGGGGACCACTTTATCTCTCCTTTATACAAGAATTTAGATGACGTTTCTCCATCTCTCTCAAAGTAACTCCCATTTTATCACTCCGAGGTAAAATGACATTAGAAACAAGAGAGAATATACACATTTTTAGTATCAATCCACTAGTCTTTTCAAGGATCAGCAAAAAGTTCAAAGTTAATAAGTTTGGCAATTATCTATTTTACAGAATATAAATGTTAGAAGAGCAAGCTTATTCTACAATGCATTCAACTGAGTCCCAGGCCCTGTTCCCCCATATTCATCCTGCTGTCTCACCCCTGCTCAAGGCTAGTAGCACCCCTGCCACTCCTCCGCTACTCTTGGTACATGCCTAGAGAACTAATTCTGGAAACAGGTTGCCAAACAACAAAGCCCAAAAAACAATATCATGGATGCCCTATTGCAGATTAAGATGTAGGCACATTACATTTCCTGTGTTCCTATACCTGTGAGCAAAGATAGCACTGTTGGTCTGGCCTGCATTTCTTCACATGCCTTGTCAACCAGCTATATATTTACTATTTACATTTGTTGCCCTATGTATGTGTAAATGTATGTTTGTGAACTTCAGCAAATAAGTTGAAACACTTACAATCTGTCTGGGAGTGACACAGAAGGGATAATCTGAGGGAACACCTTCATGTGCTCGAAGAATTACAGAAATTAGCTTCTTGTTCTTTGCTCCTGGTGCTCCTTCTTCAGAAAAATCTTGCTCTTCATAATCCTCCTCTTCTTCGTCCTCATATTCTTCTGCCTGCTAAAAATACACAAATATACTCCACAATTAAACAGGGGGAAAAACTCCAACCATCAACTTGAAAAAAGATACAATTTCCTACATTGCTGATATGAGTTCTAAGGTGAAATTGTGTTCTAAGGAGAAACCCATTTGTGTAAAGAAAATCCCAAAATAAATAAATTTTATGGTAATACCAGAATAGTTAGTAGTTAAGATGTATGATTAATATGCATATTCATTCTGTGGAAAGTGCAGCTCCCCATCTTTGACATGGTTACCAGCTTGGAGAGTGAAGACCTCAGACAGCGGGATCTGAAACGAGAAATTGCTAATCTGGGGTGTTGGATCTTTCTGTATGTCTGTGCATTTGCTTTCTTCATACGGTGCAAAGTGACTCCTGATGATAAACCATTTCCGCCCAGAGAACCCATCATGTGTTTCCATCAATCTTCTTGTAGTCCCACTGGGTAACACTACCTCTACTGCTACTACTCCTCACGGTGCCTGAACATTCTTATCTACTGAATTCTGTGTGAAGGTATATATATTTGAACTGTGATGATGAGGCAGAAGCTCCTAGAGTTAGCTTACTACTTGGTTACAATTTAATGTGATACCCACCATTGTGGACTGTGAACTTCAAGCACCTCTTACGGCCAGCACTATACCTCCCTGTGACAAAGGTGTGTTCAAAGAGTGCATAGTGCTAGGGTGCAGAAATTACTGGATCTGCAAGCACTAATTTCCAAGTGCATCCAACCCCTGCACCGCACAATTATGTGTTTTTTTCCCCCGGAATGGGGAGCAAGCATGTGGGGCCAGATGCATCAATAAACCATTTTGCGATTTCCTAATTGCAAATCCTTACGATTCGCAATTTGAAAATCGCAAAACGGAATGCATGAAAGTGTGTTTAACACTTTCTGCGATTCCTAGGGGATCGCAAATGACCTACCTCATGAATGTTAATGAGGTCGGTCGCAATTTGCGACCCCCTAGGAATCGCAGAACTCACGGGGATGGTGGCCTGCTGGGTTCAGCAGACCACCATGTCCGTGATTGCTTTTTAATAAAGCAATCTTTTTTTTTTGTAAAGCAGCCCGTTTTCCTTAAAGGAAAACGGGCTGCTTTACAAAAGAGAAAATGAAAACTTTTCCTTTCATTTTCTAAGAGCAGGCAGTGGTCCGTGGGACCACTGCCTGCTCTTAGAAAATGCATTTACAGACATTCACAAAGGGGAAGGAGTCCCTTGGGGACCCCTTCCCTTTTGCGAATTGGTTACCACCTACTTGAAGTAGGTGGTAAAATGCGAATGTTTTGTGACCGCATTTCGGTTGCAAAACATTCATGCATACCGATGCAATTCGGTATTAGGAAGGGACGCCCTAAACACGCCCCTTTCTAATAGCAAATCGCAAACCCATTTTGCGATTCGGTAACAGGTTACCGAATCGCAAAAAAGGGTTTCCTGAATCAGAAGAGCATTTATTTGCATTCGCAAACGGCCGATTCTGAGAATCAGCCGTTTGCTAAGGCAAAAACTGCTTGATGCATCTGGCCCGTGGACCTGTATTTACTGGGTCCTTTTATGCAAGGTTATCTACAATTCTAGGAACAATTCTGCTACTATTTACCACATGCTCTTACCTAGTTGTAGATGGGAAGAGGGGGCCTATGCAGGGTGAGTGTGGGGAGTGTGTCTGGGGCAGAGCAGGCTGTGGGCCAATCGCGTGGGGGAGTGCTGTACACTTCACTGTCCTGTAGGAGGTTGTGCGGTGGGGGGCTGGAATGTGCTTATGCCCACAACTCCAGCCAAGTCCTCAAGTGATTTTACTGGGTGCTTTGCTGCACCTGGTAAAATTGGGCCCAGTGTTCCTGTACAGGGTGATCCCAGATGCAGGAACACCAGGCCAGTCATGATTGAGGGAGAGCGGTATCCAACTCCGGGAAATTGACTGAACAACTTATAACTGCCCCCATATGCCCTGCAGCTTACGAAATCTAATTGCTTGGGTGGACAAATTGCTGTCGCCATTTGGAGACTGCAATGAACAGAGGTGGAGGGACATAAGGATGTGCATGCATCCTCAGGCTTTTTCACTTGCAGTCACATTGCTATCACTGCCATCTGGCAACAAGGGTGTGCAAGGCTACTTTGTAAGTGCACAAGTATTGAGCTTGTTGTTATTCAGTGAGGGCCCTACATGGTATGTACAGGTTCTGCTGTGGGGGGTCTCTTTGAGAACTGAATACACATTTATCACACAGATAGGGGAGGTAGAAGGATTACAGGTGGCTATATATCCTTTTCTGTCCTAATACATGTACATACCACAAAGATATAACCAAGCATAAGAAATCAAAGGGAACCTGATAAATTATTCCGGAATGCAGAAGCCCCTACAAGAAACCACCATGTGGTTTAAAAGGACTCTCACCCACGTTTTGTGGCATGCTTCATCATCTGGATGGGCCCAACCTTGAAAGGAGCACTTGATCGTACAAATATGAGGGTTCTTACAAGGAAATTCTAAAATTACTTGGTAGGAATCCCCAAAAATGTCTTTCTTGGTGGGGTTCTCTGGTATGGCTTAAAAGAGAGGTGACACATAGGGATAAGAATTACTCCAGCATCAGATGTCTGGAGGTCTACATGTAACTGTCAATTTCAGTGGCCTTCGTTAGGACCAAAGATGCCTGCCTAATATACATTCTCAACTAAGTTGTGTATATCGCTACTGGGGAGAAATACTTTTTTTTTTTTCCAAATACATTTTTATTTGCATTTTAGAGAAGAACATTATGCATTCATTAGTTTTACATTTGGCAAGTGCCACATAGTGATATAGAAGAAGCCATCCTGCACACTGTGTCCCGCATCTTAACTCAAGCTTTGTAAATTCAACCCATCTTGTTGGATAAGCTCTAGGATATCGCGCAGTACAGAAAATTACATGGCTAGCTAAAGACGACTTCAATTACACACTTTTCAGGCGCAAGTATCGTACGGCTATGGCTATCTTGTGGCATCTTCCAAATCGCCAATGTGTCGGGCTGCGCACTAACTCATCAGAGCTCATGCTTGTGAAGCGGTGCCTCAACACTATATATGTGCCGCCAATATGCTATAAGCAGTGTACTAACAAGGAAAGTGAAAGTCCAGTGGAGAGAAAAAAGAGGTGAAAAGGGGGCGATAGAAGAAGGGGTAAGGTGTGGCGGGGGCGACAAAGGCACTATGACAGTATGCCTGGAGTAGCTCGCTTCGCAGGGGGTGCAGTGGCAGCGCAACTATTTGATGTCTCTTTCGTCGTGGGGGACGGTGTTGAGGACCACAACAGCTGGCGGGGCGTCAAGTATCACCAGGCCTGAGTCGTGTGGGGTGGGTGGGGGCGCAGCGCGGAGTGGTCCACCAGGAGGGTTCCAATAGCTATTTGGATCTGCGGTGTGCACCACATCATCGAAGAGGCGTAAAGCCCGCAGTTTTGGTGGCTGCTGTCTAGCGTTCTCTAGACGTCCCAGATGTTCCACCAGTGGCTTCCAGAGTGTCGTAAACTGGGTGTCTCGGTATTGTAGGCGCGCCGTGATCAGTTCCATCACCACTGTTTGCCATAGGCGGGTGAACCACACATTCACTGAGGGCGATTCCGCCTTTTTCCAATATAGGGCAATGGTCCGCTTAGCAGTTCCCAGCATGTGAAGACTGAGGTGCCAATCGCGGCGGGTCATAGCCCGTAGGTTCACCGGCCTGAGGCCCAGTACAATCGTGAGTGGGTTTTCAGGTAGCGGGTAGCCTAGTACTCGTTTAATGTGGCTAAGGACTTCTTTCCAGTAGATGGTCAAGAGGGGGCACGACCACCATATGTGTATAAAATCTCCCCGTGCCCCATTGCATCGCCAACAGATCGGTGAAGAGTTGGGGAACATTTTGTGTAACCTGTGGGGTGTATAGTACCATTGGGTCATTATCTTGTATGCGGATTCCTGCTGGGGGATGCTATGAAAAGTCTTCGGGATGTCGCGCCATAGACGTGTCCACTGAGAGGGTGCAATGTCGGCCCCGGGAAGAGACTGCCACTGTTGTTGGTACAGGTGTGTGGTAGGGTGTGGTGAATGTTGGAGGACTTGGTATATGCGAGATATCAATCCCTTAGAGTTGTCAAATGTGCGAGCCAGCTGTTCGAACGGTGTGTAAGGCCGTGTAGCCGCCTGTGTTAGAGAGGACGCCTGTATCCAGTGCCGGAGTTGTATATATTGGAATCTCTCCTTCTCCGAGAGTTGATATTCCTGTTTGCATTGGGCAAAAGTTCTGACATCACTCCCTAGAAATAGATCTCGCACCGTTTTGCAACCCTTGTCTGTCCATTCTGCAAAAGAGGGCGGGTGAAGAGCAGGGGGAAATTGCGGGTTGCGAGCTATTGGGGTGTGTGGAGACGGAAAAGATGTGAGGCCCTTGCGGACGGCCAGCCTGTCCCATATCTCAAGTACGGTCTTAGTAGGGGTCGCCATATATGCACTTCGGGAGCGTGCTTCGCGAGGGAGCCATGCATGGTCCCAGAGAGGGCGACAGGTAACCGCCCTGTCCATATGGAACCACACCTTCTCGCTCTCCCAAGCTGTCCACTCCGGTATAAAACGGAGATGGGATGCCCAATAGTATTCTAATAGGTTAGGGCATGCGAGCCCACCCTTATCTCGAGGAAGCATTAAGATTTTACTGGAGAATCGCGGCCTCTTCCCTCCCCATATGAACGCGACTAGCTCACGCTGTAGGCTCTGGATTTGGTGTTCCGGAATAGGCGTTGGTAGGGTCTGGAATAAATAAAGTATCTTTGGGAGGATGGACATTTTAACTGTGTTTAAGCGCCCCAGCCAGGAGAGCGGTAGAGATCTCCATGCTCGTAGGTCGGTTACTACTGCATTTTTACATTCTTGCCAATTAGCTTGGGACCAGTTGGCCAGGTCCGGAGTCAAATTAAGTCCTAGGTATCTAATAGAGTTCGTAGCCCATTGGTAGGGGGCAAGGGTTTGCAGGGTCGCAATGTCCTCCGTCGGAATTGTGAGGTTAAGAGCCCATGATTTCGTATGGTTAATTTTAAGCCCTGAGATTTGCTCATATGACTGCAGCAGAGCGTGTACTGCTGGCAGAGAGCCAGTCGGATTCGACAAGGTGAGGAGGAGATCGTCCGCAAAGAGTGCAATCTTGTGGTCTATGCCCCCAAGGGCGATACCATGTATATCAGGCGAGCGGCGAATCAGAATGGCGAGCGGTTCAACCACGAGGGCGAATAATAAGGGGGACAAGGGACATCCCTGTCTGGTGCCCCTGAGGATAGAGATAGGGTGTGTGAGTTGGCCATTGACTCTTACCCTGGCGAGCGGTGCAAGGTAGGGGGCCATTATGCGCGCTATCATCTGCGGACCAAGTCCTATCTTCTGCAGAACGGCCCGGAGGAACACCCAATCCACTCGATCGAATGCCTTTTCGGCGTCAAGCGAGAGTAGGCACGAGGGTATCTTCCAGTGATGCGCCTTCCCCACCAGGTGCGCAATTCGACGCACATTATCCGCCCCTTGGCGTTGATGTATAAAACCCACCTGGTCTGGTTCGATTAGGCCTGGGAGGTGTGTGCTGAGGCGCTTAGCCAGTATTTTTGTGTAGAGTTTAAGGTCTATGTTTAAGAGGGCTATGGGGCGAAAGGATGAGCAGAGTGTGTGGTCCTTCCCAGGCTTTGGGATTAAAGCTATTTCCGCCATAGCCATATCTGTGGAAGGCCCAGTCTTATCCGTAAAAGAATTGAAAAGGCGTAACATGTATGTTTGGAGTTGTGGTAAGAAGATACGATAAAATGAGACGGGGAGCCCGTCTGGGCCCGGCGTTTTGCCAAGTGGAAGTTCCTTAAGGGCATTGGTTAGTTCCTCTAGTGTAATTGGTTCTTCCAAGAGTTGGGAATGAAATGGGCTAAGGGGTTCCCAGTCGCAGGCGTCTAGTGTAGCCGATATTTGAGCTGGATTGGGCGTGGCTTTCGCGTAAAGAGATGTATAGTAGTTTTGGAATGCTTGTAGCTTGGCAGATTCAGTGGTGGCCCAGGTCCCGTCTCCCAATTTTAGTTTAGAAATGTGAGCTTTAGCTGCCCGTCTTCTCAGGCGTCGTGCCAAGATGGTGCCCACTTTGTCTCCTCCATCGTAATAGCGCTGTCGCAATGCAAGGAGAGCGTGTTCCGCCTTGTTGGTTCTATGGGCCCGGAGTTGACCCCTGAGTATAGCTAAGCGCCGCTTGTGAATCGCTAATGGGCGTTCTTGGTCTATTTTCTCGAGTGTTTTGATTTCGCGTGTGAGCTTATCCTCGTACAGGCGGGCCTCTCTGGCCCTGGCAATAGCGATAGATGTGAGGGTGCCGCGTATCGTAGCCTTAAAGGCATCCCATAGAACAGGGAGGGCCGTCTCCGGGAGGTCGTTGGTCGCGAAATAGGAGAGGATGGCAGCCTGTAGTTCCGCCGTGTCTACTGGGTCTCTAAGGATGTGAGGAGGAAAACGCCACCTAGTAGGTCGTCTAGGATGAGAGAAGCGTTCATGGAGAAGTAGCTCCACATGTGCGTGGTCAGAGATTGAGATATCTGACATGGTGGTTGAGAGAATGTCCTTAACTAGAGAATGTGAGACGAAGAGGTAGTCGATTCGTGAGTAAGAGCGGTGTGCATGAGAATAATAGGAGTAGTCTCGGGTCTCAGGGGAGTGATACCGCCATACGTCTACCAAACCCGAGGCAGTGATACAGCTCTTTGTCGCTGCCGACATTGCCCCCATCCCATGAAATGTGCCCCCGCTGCGATCAATGTCTGCATCCCACACTAAGTTAAAGTCCCCTCCCAGGACAAGATCTGAGTGTACCGGTACTATGTGTTCCCGCAGAAGTTTACGCAAGAAAGAGTCCTGTCCCTGGTTGGGCGCATATGTGTTGCAGAGGGTGAGAGTACGATGTCCCATCCCGACCACAACCTTAAGGAGTCTGCCCTCCGTGTCTCGGACCACTTTGGTGTCTCCCTGCTGGATGCCTGCTCTGCAGAGGATGGCTACCCCCGCTGTCCTAGTACGCGCTGAGCTCCAAAATTGTAGGGGGAAGCGTGGATGTGTCATACGTGTAGTGTCAGCCCTAAGGAGGTGCGTCTCCTGGAGAAAAACGATGTCTGGGTTTTGTAGTAACAGATACCGCCATATCTGACGCCTCTTGTTGGGGGAGTTAAGTCCCTTCACGTTAAGGGTTACGAGCTTCAAACAGGGCACCGAGGTCATGATCGTCTAGTATCTAGTGTGCGCTTGATCCCAGGTAGGTGTCTCTGGTTTTTGAACAGGGCCAAGAGGCAGGGATCGAGTGAGGAGGCTCGAAGCTTCAAGAGATTGATATTCAGTGCAGTGTGGAAAGGAAAAAAGAAGTAAGGCTTCCAGTGTAAGTCCCCCCAATTATCCAAGTGGTCCCCCCGCCGGGAGAATGAGCAAGAAATAGGGAGAAGAAAAAAGGAACAAAGATAAACAAGACAACCCGGACGGGTTGATGGCCAACATGGCCAACAGGACCTATTCCAGTCTAGGGAGGAGCCAGGCACAGTGGCACAGGCTGTCCCGGAGATGTCACTCTCCCAGAAATAGGCGTGGGGGTTGGTCATCGTGTTACGCTTCCAGTCTTTAGTGCTGAAATGTGCTCCGGGACCGCCGTCCTGGCGTAAGATAATCCTTGCGTCTCTCGGGTGGTGCAGTAGAGTGTGGAATGCGAAGCCGGTGGCTCCCCCAGAGATGAGAAGCGCACTGTGAGTTGAGTCCCATCTGCAGTTTACAGTTATTTGATGACGGGTGTTTGCGAGCCTGAGGGTGACTGACCCCCTTCCAAGGATCGTATATGCTGGATTATGTCTTGCTTTTCTTTGGATGAATTGCTTCGCTCTCGGGAGGATGGCTGTCCGGCATGACGGACCGTAGCCCACTGCGGCTTCAGTGGGATTCGAGCTCTCGGTGGCATGCGTGATGTACTTGTCGGGGGGGTGTCAGGGATCTGTAGTAGTTGGGCCGCTTCCCTGTATGACCTCAGTACTCGGCGTTTGGACTCCCATTGAAAGATGAGAGCAAAGGGGTGTCCCCATTGGTAGCGGATGTTGAGCTCTCTGAGTTTGTCCGTAATGGGACGGAAGTCTCTGCGGCGCCGAAGGGTCGTGGGGGCCAGATCTTGAAACAACTGGATAGGTGTGCCCTTGTACAGAATCTCCGGCTTGTCCCGAGCTGCCTTGAGGATAGCCTCCTTCTCAATGAAGAAATGGACCCGCGTCAGGATGTCAGGCACGAGGCCCGGCCTCCCTGGCGGACCAGCTACTCGGTGTGCGCGGTCCAGAGCGGGCGGCGAGGTGTCATCGTCTCCTCTAATGTCGTATAGTAGATCGGCCACAAAAGTCATTATGTCTGTACCTTCTGCCCCAAGCGGTATCCCCCGCAGGCGTATGTTGTTTCGGCGCCCCCGATTTTCCAGATCCTCCTGCTTGATCTGTAGCTCGATGTGTTGCTCCTCCAGGGTGGCTAGCCGCTGCCATAGGTGCTCCTGGTCCTCTGTACGGGTGTCCAGGGTCTTTTCAAGATCGTCCACTCGCCCACCTAGCTCTCCTACATCTTTCCGGAGGTCTTTAACACAGGCTTGTACCTCTGAGCGCAGGGACCCTATTTCCGCCTTAAGTTCCTGCATAAAACTGGTCATAAAGGATTGTGTGACCGGCTCTGATGAACATCCGGCCACAAGCGTCGCGTCAGGCGCTGCTACTGCCCCCGGCTTGTTCCACATGGTCAGGACTGTAGTATCCTTTGGTGTTGCTGAGGACTCCTTCCCGGGTTTTGAGCGGGTCATGTTCATGGAGTAGGAGGAGTGGCCTAGTCCCCCGCGTGGTCGTGTTCACTGCTTCAAGTCCCTGGGGGTGGCGATCAGGGGGAGACCAGGCCCAGCGGCACAGTGGCGCAGTTGTATGTCGTGCTAGCTCAGGGCCCCTCGACCAAGCGTGGATTCTAAAGGTGCGGAGGGACCAGGTGATCTCACCTGTAGTGGCCCCCCACCGTGTATATCAGGCTCTGGGTGCCCAGGAGATCGACGGGCGAGGAGTCAGCCACTCGAGGTGGATTGCGGCGTGGTGGCCGCGTCTGGTGATGATAGGAGGATCAATCGGGTCCGCGGTGACAGCTGGCGATGCTAAACCTTGGAGGATTGGGCTCTGTTCCACCCTAATGGGCAAGCAGACGGTGGTGCCCTCCGTCTCGCCGACAGAGATCTAGGTTCCTTAAGCTGGCCGCCGGCCCGTCGTACCCTCCCCCATCTCGGATTTTTGTGGCCCGTCGTTCACCGGCTCTCCACAGACGGGGAGGCCAGCGCACAGGTATAGGATGGTACACCAAGGGCTGTACCGCGGTGTGACGGGGCCAGTGCCAACGGGGGGGGGGTCTCGCTCAGCCAGACAGGGGCGCCGCCGCTGGGGTAGGTCTTGGGCCCAGGAACCCGACCACGGGAATGCGGTCCCAAGCCGCCCAGACCATCAACTCAGTCCCCCCCAGCGGCCGCTCTAACCCCCCCACGCTCCCGTACCTGGTCAGACGCTGTAGACCCGGGCTCCTCTGTTGGCAGCTGGTTGCCACTAGGCAGCAAGTTGGCGGGATCACCCCTGGCCGCCGAGGCCCGGCGGGTCGGTGCACCGGTCAGTAGCTCCGGGGCGTCTCCGGGCCTCCCTCACACTCCGGTAGCAGTGGGGGAGCGCGGGATCAGACCTCGATCGCCCCGAGCGCATCCAGCGCATTCGCTCAGGGTCCGGGCTGTTAAGATG
Organism: Calotriton arnoldi; assembly: GCA_963921515.1. Lineage (NCBI taxonomy): Eukaryota > Metazoa > Chordata > Amphibia > Caudata > Salamandridae > Calotriton > Calotriton arnoldi. The sequence continues at coordinate 755,225 of CAWUFW010007098.1, forward strand.
GCGGCCGTCTCTTACGGCTCCTTGAAATCGGGGATCTAGGCCCGGGCGGCGAGGCGTCTGCAGCGTCGAGTCCCCTCCGGACTCTGCACTCTCTTCTCTGAGGCCGTGGGGCTTCTCCGGTGCTCCTGGGTACTTCCAGGGGTGCTGGTTGTTGACACCCGGGGTCGATGCAGCTAAAATGGCGGGCGGGTCACCGGGTCTCAGGCCTCCCTCAGTCCGAGTCTCCTCTGCTGATTGCCGCCAGCTGAGTTCGAGCCCCAGAGGCACTCGAGTCGCTCCGCTAGCGTGTACTTCCACCCGTGTTTCTTTTCGGGCCGTAGGAATGCATATATTCGCTGTGGTTGGCTGTGGCGGCCCGGAGCTCAAATGGCGCACTTCTTACTCCATTTGCAGCGAGACCACGCCCCCGAGAAATACTTTTAACATGCACACACTCGTGCATCCAGGCGTTCTTCAGGTGGAGTAAATCAGGATGACATTCCTGGTAGGGTTTACATATTGCCCTACAGGGATGGGGTAGTAGGTCGTCGCTGTGGTCAAACATGTATTAAGGGATTCGATTGGGTACTGCACCAGAGAGTCTCCCACCCCTGCATATTCAACAGAGCAGAAATATTCATAACTAGAATGAACAGTGCCTTCAATGTTTTTACTGCACTCATTGTGCCAACTGAGGCATGTACAATAGCAGTGACTACAATGGTGGTTTAAACTTATTGTTTTATTTCTAATATGGCTGAAGGAAGATGTTCACAATGGTAACACTGCTTTTCATTTTGATTCGCTTTATTTTTTATATGAACTGAACATTCAATAATAATTACTTTATTATGTAAGAGGTTGGGTTGTTGGTTGACTGGGGTGTTGGGCCTGGTCAAGCCGCGACCAAAATCCTTGTCAGGGTAAGGCACAAGCAAACCCCAAATTAGCCTGTGCTCACCCCCTTGGTAGCTTGGCATAGAGCAGTCAGGCTTAACTCAGAGGCAATGTGTAAAGTATTTGTGCTCACCTCAAACAGTAAAACAGTAAAAACACACCACAAAAAGAGGCCACAACAGATTTATAAAAACAGAGTAATTTTTAATAAATAAAACAAGACCAAAACGACAAAAAAACATTTAGTAGAACCGGAGATATTGAATTTTAAAGTTTTTTGTGAAAATATCACCAAAAAGCACAAAGCGCCAACTGGGGATATCTGGTTGCACAGGACCGGGACAAAGTCACAAGTTCAGGCCGACTGTGATAGAGTGCGGGCCGGCTATAGGGACCCAGTTAGGCATGCTGAACAGAGTACCTTAAATCCTCATTGCGGAGCATTGCGCGGCTTTGAGTCAAAGATGGGCTGCGCAGCCGAAGTGATGCATCAGTTACGACAGGTGATGCAGCTGTGGTGCGAGGTTAGTGAAGTCATCGTCGAGGATCGTGTCGACGGAGCTTGCGATGCGAAGTCAAGCATTGGGTATGCGGTGCTCATCGGCAATTCAGTTCCGATGAGCTGCAAGGCTGCGATGCGGAGTCCGGCGTTCTGATGAAGGCTGCCGTCGACTAGAGATGCGAGGTCCTGGGCTGCAGATGCGCCGTGACGTCGGGCAATGCATCAGTTCCGAGGACTGCGCAGGCAATGCAGGTTTTTGTGATGGATCCCATCTACGCAAAAAGAGTGATGCATCAGTTCTGCTCGGTGATGTGCCGCTCAGCACAGAAAATGCATCAGTTCTGCTCGGGGATGCATCACTCAGCAGAGAAGATGTGTCGGTTTCGCTGGCAAGCACTTTAGGCACACTACCAAGGGTCATGGACTGGGGTGGCACCACTTGGCAAGGTAGACTCACGGATGGCAGAGTCCAGGTGCAAGGTTGTTTGGAAGCCTGCTATGTCCCTGAGGCTCAGATCAGGAGGCCAGCCAACTAGCCCTGGGAGTCACTCTTGGTTCAAGACATGCAGGTCCAGTCCTACTCACCCATGCAAGAAGGCAACAGGTCAGCACAGCAGGGCAGCAGTTCCTTTAGAGCAGCTGTTCAGAAGAGTAGCAGTCCTTCAACAGCACATCAGCCCTTCTTCCTGGCAGAGTATCCACAGGACCAAAAGTGTATGGAAGTGGTGGTTTCTGAGGTCCTTCTTTTATACACATTTGTGCCTTTGAAGTGGGGAGAAGCTTCTAAAGGCATGCCTTTGAAGTGTACAGATGCCCTACCTTCCCTGTCCTAGCTCCAGACTAACTACAAGGGTATACAGCCCTTTGTAGGGAGATAGGACACAGCCTATTCAGGTGTAGGTGAGGCTGGGCACAGCTCCTCCCTCCCATCCTGCCAGTAATGGCCCACTAAAGTCACACCTAAGCTCGTATTGTGTGTGGCTGTCTAAGCGGAATACACAAAGCCCAACTGGCAACTGCCAACTACACCGAGTCATGTGACCAGAGTCAGGCTGCAGGCACCAAACGGCTAAGGGAAGAAAATGTCAACTTTCTAAAGTGCCATTATCAGAATAGCACATTAAAATCCAACAGGATTTTAAACTGTGATTCCAGAGACACCAAACCTGAAGGGGCTATCTCTTCCCATTTGGAAATTACACTTATAAAATGTAATAAGGCAACTCCAAAATTATCGTATGGGAGAGATAGGCCTTGCAGTAGTAAAAAACGAATTTAAGAGTTTTTCACTACCAGGACATGTAAAACTTAACAAGTACATGTCCAGCTTTTTAAATACATTGCACCTTGCCCTCTGGGCTGTCCAAGGCCTTCCCTAAGGGTGACTTATATGTATTAAAAAGGATCGATTGGGCCTGGCAAAATGTTTATTTTGCCAGTTTGAAATGGCAGTTTAAACTGCACACACAGGCTTGGCAATGGCAAGCCTGACACCTGTTTAAAGGGCTACTTAAGTGGGTGGCACAATCAGTGCTGCAGACCCATAAGTAGCATTTAATTTTCAGGCCCTGGGCATATGTAATGCACTGTACTAGGGACTTATAAGTACATTAAATATGCCAAAAGGGTATGAGCCAATATCACCATGTTCAGAGGAGGGAGCACATGCACTTTAGCACTGGTTAGCAGTGGTAAAGTGCTCAGAGCCCAGCAAAAACGTAGTCAGACAAAATAGAGGAGGAAAACAAAAAGTTGGGGGGAAGACCACCCTAAGGCTGACGGATCAAACAACTTACTATTTGGAGCAGTGTGTGATGAACAAATACCTTGAAGAAGAGCCTCCTCTTTGAGAGAGGTTTAACATATTGCTCAATTTGACTACTACCATGTCAGAAAGTGGGTCAATGCCCTTATGTTGGGTCAAAGTTTTCATGTTAAAGTTAGACACTAGGCCAACCTGTTCCATTTTCTAGTGACTGAGGGTTTATGGATTTTTAGAAAACTACTGTAGACTGGGGAATGGTCAAACAGGTGAAGGGAAAATATATTTCCTAGTATGAGAACAAAGGATGACTATACATAACTACTTGACAAGTTTAAGAGAATTGCAGGTTCCAAGCAAGCTTGTTAGAAAAACGATGAATACTTTTGCGGCAACAAGGTCGTGGATAGGCCCGAGGCCTTTAGGCTCATGCAGGAATGGACTAGGAGGAACCTGCAGAACATACATTGAATATTAATTGATGCTTGGTGCTTATAATGGACATGGGTAAGAGTAGTAAGGAAGTTGATAAATTGGTATTACTTACATGTCTAAGGCATTGAAGAAGAAATTGATGAGACATACCTTGGGCCCACCGTTAGAAATCAGAGGAGCTAATTGACTTTGGGCTATGGCCCATTTTCAATTGTACCAGGGAGTTGATTATAAAGGTAGGGAAAATCACAAACCGCTTGTTCAGTGTTTCATCTCTAGGAATATAACTTTTTGACAAAATATCTGCACTATCAGCAGTGAAAGCTGTTTTGCGGATTGGTTGTTAGGAGTGAGAAAGCCAGAATGTTTTGGTAAGTAAAGCCGATGAAAGGAGTAGAGGGGCTGTGGCACTAATGAGTGGATGCTGCTTTTAATGAAGAGGAGTGGAAGAGAGATTCTGAAGATGATGAGGAGGTGGAAGTGGAAATGGTACTTTTTTGCTGTAGAAGTGGCGATCCCAGAGTAAAAATTATATTTTGCCTCAAGCACATAAAACCATTGAATAGCTCATGTTTCCCAAGACCTATTAAGGAAGCTGAGATAGCAGTTCGTGTCCAAAGCCAAAATGTAGTTAAAACAAATATAACAAGTTTTGAACCTATGCAGTTTCTTGAGAAAACCTGGTGTAAACTTGTCTTGACCATTGTGGGTCTTTTCCAGGAACTTGAGAGTGGGGTAAGTATGTAAGGGTAAAGGGTGAAGTTTGCAAGAGAAACCTCTATAAAAAGGGCCAAAGACCATAGGTTTAATAAAGAGGGGTTCCCTCTGTAGCTTGTAACAGACGTGCTTTCAAGAGAATAATCAACTGAAGATTTAGCCCACAAGTACTGTGTTCTATATTCCCGGAGTAATTCATTGGATTCAAGGTTTAAACCAGACAGAATGATGAAGGGTAGCTAGTAATTGGCAAGAGTGAGTGGTTTTCTAGCAAAATATCTGCGGAGGGGATGTTGTGGGCTTTCAGATTGGTGGCGCATTCCAAAACTGGGGTCAGTTAATTCATACGGACCTTGGTAAAAAAGGCCAGGTCCAAGTTGTGTCGAGAAAGAAGGAATATAAATGGAAAGGAGACTGAGGAAATGGGTGCTGTGTGAATGCTTGATGGTTTCGTTGGAGTGATAGTAATGGTGTACCTAGGTATTGATCTCTTGCAAAAAAAAAAGTGGTAGATATTAATTTTGTTTTTGTATACATATTTAAATGCAATATTCCCCTCTGCATGTGTGACCTATGTGGCTTAGACTTTATTACATTAAGATCATTTTAGAGTGACTGAAAATAAGGGGTGTGTAAAATTCGCATAACTTACTTTTATGTAATTATGCGAAATGGCCGAAAAATTATGTGAAATGCAAATCTGGCATTTAGAGCTACATTTTAGCTGGAAATGCATTCTTGCGCCTATTTTGGATGCAAGGATGCACTCTGTGCTACAAAAGTTGTGCAAAAACACAAATACTGTGAACAAGCACTCAAGCTTGGTTAATGTGCGTTGTTCCCCAGCTCCTGCATTAGGATTTTTACTCGAACAGAGTAGAAATTATGCAACGCGGCATAATTTGGGGCATTTTGCTTTACAAGCGTAAAGCAAAGTGCCAGAAATTACTCATGATTATGCTTAAAATTTCTTTTGGGCCTATTATAAACATATTAGAATGACTCTCTGCTAAATATGAATTACAATGGGTGAGAAAATACTGGCAGTAAGCACCATGTTCCAATAAAATGTTGTTTACTATTTAGGTAAATGTCAAGGCATTTCTCTGGACCCTAATAGATTTTCAAAAAGGTTACAGTTGGTGTGGGGGACAGAAACAGAACGTTCCAGCAATATGTGCTCACAAATATATCCATTATAAAAATCTATCATCCTTTTGCCAATGTACTGCAGGTCTACGCAGGCTTCATTAAACACATTAGATTGATTTTCTGCATTTTTGCCAAAGGATAATGAGATCACAACACAATAAGAGTTTAAGAAAAAAAATTCTGAAAAGTTCCTGATGGATACAGGGTGAAGAAGAGGAGGAAATGTATACATGTACAGTTTACCATATTTAATTAGACAACAAAAGAGATGGTATTTTGCCTGGAATGGCCTACTAGAAGATTACAATTATTTGCAAGATCCATTTCCATTAAAGGGTTAATGACAAAAAGGTTTCTAAATGTTATTATATTGGATAGTATATTTGGGTATTACTATAAGAAGTCCATACAGATAGTACAAGAACTGTCTTCATTGCTTGACTACATTTGTGCTACGCACACTCTCCCTTGGGGGTCTTGGGTGCCCATCGGAGGGGCATCTAGAAGGTAGTATCAAGCAGAACAGGTGGGTCTTAACGTTTTTTCCTAAATGACAGATGGGACGTGGGCTGCGTGATATCTAATGGCAGTGTGCTCCAGAAAGGAAGGCCCTGGACAGAAAAGGATCGACCCGCTATATACATCTTAAAGCAGGGGTTAACCTCTGAATGAAGAAGTAAGCTTTTGAGGTCCCTGGGACATATGTTGGGGTGGAAACCCTGACATGAGAGGGGGCTAAATCGTGGATGCCCCTGTAGACTAGGCGGCCTCCAAGATCCTTTCTTTACCCGGTAGCCAATGAAAGACCCTTCTTTAAGCCAAAATATAATCTCTTCTGTGGAGGCCTTAAAGGAAATAAACTGCTGCATTCTGTACTATTTGCAGCCAATGTAAATGATAGGTATGTAAATCAGCATACAGTACATTGCAGTAAAATAAGCAGGTGTACAGTGTGGCTCTCACCAATTGCACCCCATTTAAGTTCGAAGTTAGGTCAAGATATGCTTGGGCTTCAATAGTTGTTAAAAAGCAGCTGCTAACCAAGAGTTGACCTGTTGGTCAAGGGTCGTATCGAATCAAAGACCACACCCAAGATTTTTACTTTCACCAAAGGAGGATGTGCTCTGGCCAATACAGACTCTGATGATTTCCATGATGTTTTGGAGAGAAAGGGTGGAAGTGGGGTCCTAATATAAATTAATGTACATCTGAGTATCATCAGCATAGGATTGCATGAATACTGACTGCCACTCAAAGATGTTAGAGTGGGATCAGGTCTACAAGGAGGTAAACCACAAGAGAGGAAGACCTCTTTGGACACTGAGGACCTTAGCTTCACCCCTTTATGCTCTGTCTGCTAGAAACAAGTGAAAGCAGGCCACAGTCGGCCAAAGCTACTCATTCCAATCTATCTAATACGATATCATGGTCTGTAGTGTGAAAGGCAATAGAAACGTCCAACATCACCGGTATGCAGGCAGCTCCTTTGTCAGTCATTCTGAGGGCGTCATATCAGAAGCCCAAGAGGGCAGCTTCAGTCCAATGATTAGGTTGAACCAGTTAAACATGTGAAAGTGACAGGACAGGGTCATTTTCCAGTGAAGCACTTGGGTTATTTAACCTTGATGTTTTCGACGTGGGGCAACTGCTTAGCAGTCTTGGAGAAGCCCACCCCTATGTTGTTGATGTTATAAATAAAGTAATGTGCACGTAGGGTCTTAGTGGGAGGGATCTTAATGCCAGTGGAGGTAGGGCTTAGATCTGTGGCCTAATTTAAATAGGTTGCAAGAGGAGACCCATAAGTTACTGCTTTATACATTTGTTTTTATGGAAGTTAAACGCATAAGATAGTGATCTGACCAAATAACTGGAGAGGCCACAGAGATGTTTACATTTTTGTGAGAATTGTATCCAGGCTATGGCCCAAGTAATATGTGGCTTCACTAAAGTTACTAGTAAACCCTAGCTCTCAGTGCTAACCCATGCCTAACAGCAAGATAGAAGAGAACCTAACAACCAGTATACTGATATTATAAATAAGTCTTTAAAAACTGGCCTTATTAACTCCTTCAGCGATATGGCAGGTGGCCTAAACATCAGCGGCTTTGGGAGATGCTGCGATGATAAATACTAGCTCTTCAAATTGAGGGCAAAATGCATGGACATAGTGGATCACAACATTGAGAGGACCCACTGCCACTCATCTCCTTACCTTAAGAGTGATATACTGATGGATCAAAACTCAAATAACAGCACACGAGGAGCGTGTCAACCTCATTTATGTTAAACACAAGATGTCTGATTATTCCAATGAAAGGAGATCACATAATTCTTGATAATATTTGACTGTTGATGTTGTTGTGAACAGAACACCAATGAAAGGTGGATGGTACAGTTTTAACAGCTCTTGGTTTCAACAGACCAGATGAGTGCTTGTGTTCTGGTGTATATTTCTTGAAAGCAGTAAAGTGGTAGCCTATTGTAAAATGGGAAGGCCATGGGCCCAGTAGCAGAAGAACATGGTTAGGAGCAGAACTGTTAGGAGTGAGTGGCAGTCACACTGTGCTTCAGCCAGCAACCAGACTCAAATAGGTTAATGCCTTGTGCTGCACAGTTGTTGCAGTTCACCTAGGAGGTACTGTCTTACACATTAATAAACTAACTGGAGGAAGAAGGGCAGGGTTTCCCAGATTCTGGCCGATGGCCTTTGAAGCCTGAGCATGATCTGGGGCTCTGGAAGCATCTGCCCAGTACAAGCACTTAAAAATATACCACTGCTTGTCCCAGTTTTCCAACTTCCCCTAAAGCTGCATTTCAATTCTTTTAAATTAAACACAAGGCGTTAGATTGAACAATACTGTGGATGGCACACTATAATTAAAAGTAAAAGAGAAGGAGAAACATTTAGGTGACCTATAGCTTACATTATCCATCCAATGGGAAAGTGATGAAGATGAGGTACTTGAAGTACTGGGGATATGGTTCCAGTCCGGGTTACGTTCATCTCTAACAGATACATCTGAGATTCTGGAACCAATGATCTCATTACCGTCTATGTCCTTAAGGGGAAAGTGATCTCCATAGAAGACTAGGAGATCGACCAATTTGCGATCATCTTTTTCCAAATTGTAGATCTCCCAGTCCAATCGAATATCTAAATTAAAAAAAATATAGAATCAATACTTTTCATAAATTGGGTAAAAATACATTTCATGAGTTAATTGATCATGTTCTGAGAGAAAAATGTCTTATCTAGATACCTCACTGGGTATGTCTGGCACAAATCACTCTCTTTGACAACAGGACTCACAAAAAGTGACTTAAGTAGAGAGTATGGAAGAACTGTATAAACTTTGATAGGGTTCAACAGAGGTGAACCAGATACAGAGCAATGCAGCAGTTAGTAAAAATGAGACAAGAATATTGGTAATGTCATTGGATAACATTGATGCTTTCAAACTAAAACCAAACTTCTGTAAACCTATGGTGTGGCAAGACAATCAGTATAAATGATGATGAGTCAAGTCAGAGGCAAAGTACTTAAAGGAGCCATCCCGTGCAGAGAAAAAAAATGTTCTGTTTACCTAGTCCAGTACACACTAACAACAACGAACAATGGGCATTCTAGAATGTTGCTTTGTTTGATGATGTCTACTTAGGTTTTGAGATGTATTGTAACATCATTACAAGATGGCCCCTATAAAGAGTGACAATTTGAAAGACAGTAAACTGAATTGAGACGCAATGCATACACGATAGAACAGCAACTCATGTTTTCAGTGGGCAATAATAAACTAATGAGCCAAAGACCGAGCTTGAGTGAAAACGCTGGGTTCCATTTTATTATTATGATATCAAAAAGTCTAGAAGCTTTCATGGGTGTTTGCATTCCATGTTTTCATTCATACTCCCTCACTTATCAGCCTAGCTATTAAAAATGGTACCAATCGCTAACAGTTCACACGAGATTGAGATGCAGACTGATGGAGCAAGGTTTCAAAAATGAAACTTGCTTGTATGCAATCCTCCTCATAGTATTAATTTATTAAACTTGTACTGTCAATACTAATCTTTGCATTCACAAACACAAAAGGGATAGACGCTTGCGTATGTGTTTTACTAATGAATAACGCTTGTCTATAAATCAAGATGGCCGCTAAAAGCGCGGGAACCTAAATGCGCATGTCGCAACCTGATCACATGGTGTGACGTCTTTCTTTGCTTGGTGGGAAACTTCTGCTTCTGCGCAGTGTGCATTAAAATGGCCGCTACATGTTTTCACATGCTTAAGCTTGCTCTCATGTCATTATTAAATTGTCGTTTTCTTAACGCTACTAATGCAGGATAGTATTATGATTAAATGGGAATAGAGTAGGGAAAGTGGGTATACAGTGAAACTTTTTATTTGTGATTTTAATATTTTCTTCTTGCACTTTTAGTAATTCGTAAACTTGGGCCTGGGTTGGTGTCTTGAAACTCGAGAGACAGAGGGTTCTGCGCATGTGTCCTGTATGCCTGCCAAGTGAAGTCAACTTGGCGTCTCCCAAAGCCACGACCTATTGGCCGAAGATGATGTACCCAATGTTTCCGGCGGACAAATTGTTACTTTTCCCCTGTAAAATGTATAACATTTGTCGTGAGACGGGTGGGAAATAAAGCGAATGTATTCATTTGAAGGGGCGGGAACGTAAAGACAATAGGCTTCACAATTTAGGCCAAAATTGACATGGTGCGAGAATCAACCCCTGTCCCTGTCCAATCAGAAGTAGTGGTCCCATATTTTAGCAACATTAAGGGGAGGTACATGGGCGTAGAAGGGTATAATAGAATATAGCATTAGTAAATTAGTCAGAGCATGCGTTCACGAAGAACAGGCGTCCATACTGCCAGAGCGCTCTCAACTCCAGACTGCCCAGCTGATCGGTTGCTGACTGAATTCCTGTCCGGAAGAGGTCCTGAGGAGGGGGCGGCGGAGTCCATTAGACGGGAGAATCGAGAGAAGTCGAGTATCAGAGAGGGGAACGGCGCAGGCGTCGTTGTAGAGAGGTCACCGGTCCTGTCCTGATCCTGGAAGAAGTCTTTGCTCTTCATCCTTCCTGGGTCCTATCTTTTCCAACTCCTTGGCTAAGGGGCTTGGTTCTCGCATTTTAGGTAACTATACGGCAACCTTTAGTTGCGCTGCTGTCTCTATCTTCTCCTCTTCCTTAAACACCGTCATTTATTAGCAAAATCATTTCTATGCTTTTTCTTGGGTATTTCAATCAAGTACCGTGTTTTCTGTATTTTACTCTGCTAAAACTTTAGATAAACATTTTAAAACTTCCTGACTCAGCGATTATTTCAGGAAAATGTACTATAATGAATGTCACTCATTTTAAACTTCCCAATTAGCAAAGGATCCATTTGTAAGTCATTACTCTTCAATCAGAAGGTAATTGGTAGCAGGGACTTTGATAAAAGAGTACATCTGACACCCAGCGTAAGTATTAGTGTAGTGTGAATGTATGGGCCCAAGTGAGTATATGGTGTATGAATGCTGTTGGCTAATATAGCGCTGGATCAGTTTTCAATCCTAGAAGAGGCAGCCGCTTGAAAGCCTTCACTACTTATTAGGACTTTGGCGTGCCACTCTTTAGCTCAAAAATAACTAAAGAAAAAGGCAAATTTTCCAGTTTGACGATTTTGACTCAAATTCACAATAAATGTTATCTCATAACTGCCCATTTAAAGATATGAAAAAAAATTCTGGCTCCTCAAATTCCACTCCATGTCTATTCCTGATTCTCTGACTTTTTCCCAGCTTGTTTCCCATCTTTACTCACACTCGCGCCTCCCAGTGGGTATTCCCGTATTTACTGCCTGTTCTCAACTTCTCTTTTCCCCAAAACACACTTGTTCCTGATGCTCCATTTTGCATCACCATTGTGTTTGCTCTTCCCTGACTGATATTATACAGTCATACCTAGGAAACCTAACACACACTTAATACAGGGCGAGAATTTTTTTTTACCTCTGAGACACTTTTCAATATAGATGCATAATTTGCCATGCCATTTTAACACTCTAAACAGTATGATTACACCTACCAATCTTTGGGTTGCCTCTCAAATCTTCTTCTATAGTGACATTTCTTATATCAGATTTTTTCTTTGGTGAGTCTAAAATGATAGCTATCTTGTTTTCACAAAGTCCCTTCCCTTAGCATGCCTCTTCCAACACAAATTTACAATACACTGTCCCCTTCTACACCACACAATCCTTTAAAAAAATGTATATCTGTAAACATTTTATTATTTCGAGTGAGAGAGTGCAGCTAAAAAGAGTATGTATGTGTCTGCGACTAAGAGATCCAAAACCCTGGTAAGAGCTCCTGGATTAAGCATCAACTAATGGTTTGCTGGGCTAAAGTCACCATCTTCCCACCTTTCAAGAACATGCAAAGCTCAATAAAAGACATTTTTAAAAAATGCCACAGTTTTAGCATTTTTCAAAGAAGCAGGCCACAGTTTCTATTTTTTGTGCGCTCAACCTACTTCCAGTTTGTGGTGGAAACCAGTGTGAAACCCATGTGGGATCCAGAAAAACTATAGATTTCCAAAATGTAGACACATTTCCAAATTCAGCAAGGGGTCATATGTGTCGATCCTTCAACGTTTTCCCAAAGAAACTAACTGCTAAAGAAATACTGAAAATGAGGAGGAAAAAACGGCCATTCGTGACAACGTTTTCATCTGTAACTTTTTGTCACAATAGTCAGTTTACAAATGCAATATACCATTACGTCCACCAGACCCTTCTGGTATCAGGGATATATACGGTTTGTAGGTTCTCCAAGAACCCAAGGTACCCAGAACCAACAACTGAGCTGCACCATGTAATGGTTTTTCATTGTGTATCGAGTATAGACCAATTCATATGATGAAATATGTGAAGTGAAAAATGGGTATCAAGGAAACCTATGTATTTCAGAAATGGGCACAACATATGGAGTACAGGAGCAGTGGTTATTTGTACATCTCTGAGCTTGTGGGCAACCATACTAGCATATGATTTAGAGGGTATTTTTCAAAATGTCTTCTTTCTTACACATTAACTTACATTTGGAAGGCACAAATGCAGCAAAATCCATTTGGTAATAACAAATGTTCTACTATTCTATGCCCCCACATGTTTGCCAATAAAAGTGGTACCTCACTTGTGCGGGAAGGTCTAGTGCCCGCAACAGGAAACTGCCCAAAATACAACATGGATGCATCACATTTTTCCACTGAAAACTGACCCTTTTTTTGCAAAGTGGGTACATGTGTATTTTAGGCCCTAGCTCAGCCGGCACCTAGGGAAACCTAGTAAACTTACACATATTTGAAAACTAGACACCTGGAGGAATCCAGGATGGGGTGACTTGTAGGACTCTCACCAGTTTCTTTTTTTACCCAGAATCCCTGCAAACCTCAAACTATGACTAAAAAACACATTTTCCTCACATTTCTGTGGTGGAAAATTCTGGAATCTGTGGGGAGCCACAAACTTCCTTTCACCCAGCATCACCCCAAGCCCACCAATAAAAATGGTACCTCAATTGTGTAGGTAGGCCTAGTGCCCATGACAGGACACGGCCCAGAAAGCAACATGGCTACATCAAATGTTTTCACTCAATACTGACCCCTCCTTTGCAAAGTGGGTAACTGTGGATTTTGGGCACTACCTCATCTGGCACCTATGGAAACCTAGCAAACTTGCACATTTTTTAAAACAAGACACCTGGGGGAATCCAGGGTGAGGTGCCCGCGTCAGGACGTTTCAAGATTAGGTCTGTTTGGTACCCATTCAGCCAGTACAGTGTCTATATCTAGTGAGTGATGTTGAAGGGCACTGATGAAATAAATGTGATAAAGTACCCCCTGTGATATATTATAAGGATATTGCAAGCCACTGAGAAGTTCTGTGACCATATAGAGGAACGACTCTGGAGACTGAGTTGCTTTATAAGGTCACTGAATTCTGAGGTGACATACAGTATCTATATAATATATGGCAGGGGTACTTTGTTCCTTATAATGTGTGGCCACACCATCACCCTCCCCACAAAACGCTTAATCCTTGTTGTGTTGCTTTTTCATGTGAAAGAAATAGGAGAGTTGTAAACCTGAAGAATAAAATTGGAATCTCTAGGCCAAAATTAAACACATCAAAAGCTGTTACATTTTTGTTGCAAAAGATATTAGAATCAATTTAATACAAGTCATATTTTTTTTAAAATCTGTACCTCTGAATGTGTAGAAACATGCATAGAGATTCTATCTTTCCTATAATTACCTAAAGCATGGAAAAAACATGTTGCCATAATTATATCCTTTCTGTCTATCATTGTTCATCTACAAAAAAAGAGCAGAAGAAGGAAAAGCCACTTTTCGTTTTTTGAAACTGAAGCTTTAATTATGCTCTATGACCTGTATTTCTCTCTGGCTGCTGGCTTTGATAGCTGGCACTGTGACTTCAGAACTCAACTGTAATAGTTTATTATAGGTGAGAGGCTATGTCACTTCTTTATTACAGGTGACTAGATGTGTCATAAGTCGGTTGTAATAAGAATAATCAGAGACAGGAGTTTATACAGGGATTGCAGGCTCCCATGTATTTTAATACAATTGGTTCCCAAAGTTTTACCAGGGAAAAAGTGGGAATACGTCCAAATAAAAAGCGGTCTGATAACAATGGAGACTGAAAAAAGTTTTTAGTAACTCTGCATCTTTTTCTGGTGATCGAAAGATTGAGTAGCTTGATCTTGATGATTTCACAACTGTGTGATTACAATACCGAGCAGCGATGTAGTTACCAAAGATGCACTGATTCCTGAGCTGTTTATGGGTATAGGACAGGTCCTCACTGTGACATGATCATGAAGCTACAGTCTTTCAAGTCAATGACAACAACTTTCATACTGTGTATCCAAACATCAGTGTGTTGTAGAGTTGTAAACATTGGTCCACTTTCTGGGATCCTTCAATTTTCTATAATCCAGGAGCATTATGGTAGTTTTAAGATGTACATTACATAACGGATTTCTTAGCACTGTTGTGGTTTTCCAGTAGTGTGAAGACAGTCACTTCCATAGAAACTCATGGAAGAAAATGGTTTGATGTATATATAGTCCACCCTGTATCCACCTCTACAGTAGTACCATAAAACTGGCAAATCTTCCACATCAGTCCTTTAATCCACACTACCTTTGTTCACTGGTGTCTGTCTTAATTGTTTTATTGTTATTGGGTTTGTACTAATCACTTCTCTTGGTAAACATGTCAATGCATTACCCACCCTTTTACGTTAAGATTCACTTGTCTCAGGAAATATTTTTCCCAAATGAACATTGTGGAGGAAAACTGTCATGACAGAATCAAACTTAATTTGGTATACAGAGTTTGGAAACAAAAAAAAGTCGTTTTAGAAAGATGTTCAAATAATCACAATTGAGGAGAGAGAAACCTCAAAGCCTAGTGCCCAGAGTCAGATGTCCACTGACTCCACACCCAGCGACCTAGAACCACACCGTCCTTTTTGCTTAGATAGCGCACTGTGGCAATGTTTTCTCTGAGGATCTGAACAGCTTTTCCACCCACGGAAGGGCAGAAGGCTACTAGGACCATCTCGGCAACCATCAGTTTCAGCAAGTCAATATGGTGCTGTTCCTTTGCTGAAGACCAAGCTCTGCTGATTAAGATGTCATCCAGACTCATCTTCAGCCCTACAGCATAAATTAATGGAAGAGGTTTGCCTTTCCAAGACCTTCAGGCTGGGGCACTAAAGTGAAAAACAAATGTACTAACTGCCCCCACAACCATGAATCGATGATTAGTGAACCAATGTGTAGTCTCCATTAGTACATCAGAGGATACTTATTTTATCCATGTTTTGGATATTTTTGACTGCTATACATTACCAGTCACTATTCATATCAACATCAGCAAATGTTAATACAATAAGAGAAGGAAAATGCTACTTACCCAGTATGCATCTGTTCTTGGCATGTAGAGCTGTAGATTCATATGCGTTAGCATAGATCGCCATCTGGTGTTGGGCTCGGATGTTTGCACTTTGTTTTTCTTCGAAGAAGTGTTTGTAGTCACGAGGTAGGCGACTCCTCCTTACGATGACAGTGCGCATGGGCATCGACTCCATCCCCAGATCGTTTTCTGATGATGGAGTTAGTAAGAATAGAAAGAGATGTCCATGTGTGTTGTATCTAAGTAAGATAATACTGCAGCAGATAAAGGTACCCGGGGAGGCGGGTGGGTGCATATGAATCTACAGCTCTACATGCCAAGAACAGATGCATACTGAGTAAGTAGCATTTTCCGTTCGAGGAATATGAGCTGTAGATCATATGCGTTAGCATAGACTATACAGCAGTTATTTTCCCAGCGGTGGCTGACCTGTATCTGCTGCAGTAGTTTGAAAAAGTGTTCTTAAGACAGCCTGGCCCACACTAGCTTGTTGTTTTGCATGCACATCTACACAGTAGTGTTTTGTGAAGGTGTGAGGTGTAGACCAAGTTGCAGCCTTACAGATGTCATCTGAGGGTACATTCCCTAAGAATGCCATAGAAGATCTAGTTTGCGTGTGGAATGCGCTCTAGGGGGAATAGTTAATGTGCGTTTGGCTTTAATGTAGCATATTTGGATGCATTTAACTATCCATCGTGCAATACCAGTTTTTGAAATGGGATTGCCTTTATGCGGTGGTGAAAAAGCAACAAAGAGTTGTTTGGTTTTCCTAAAAGATTTAGTTCTTTCAATGTAATAGAGTATTGCTCTTTTTACACCTAGTGTGTGAAGAGCACGTTCTGCCACTGAGTCTGGTTGAGGGAAAAACACTGGTAGTTCAACAGACTGATTGAGGTCAAAGGCAGAAACAACTTTAGGTAAAAATTTTGGATTAGTCCTAAGAACCACTTTGTTATGGTGAATTTGTAAAAATGGTTCTTGTATGGTTAGTGCCTGGAGCTCACCAACTCTTCTAAGAGATGTGATGGCTATAAGGAAGGCTACTTTCCAAGTGAGGACTGTAGCTCACATTTGTGCATAGGTTCAAACGGTGGACCCATGAGTCTTGTAAGGACAATATTAAGGTTCCAAACTGGAGAGGGTGGAACTCTAGGGGGAATGATTCTTTTGAATCCTTCCATGAACGCTTTGATAGCGGGCACTCGAAGCAAAGACAAGTGTTGTCTGGTTTGTAGATAAGCAGCTATTGCAGCGAGATGCAATTGTATAGATGTGTATGCTAAGTTACAGCGTTGTAGGTGTAAAAGATAGCAAATGATGTTTTGAAAGGAAGCATCCAGTGGATTGATTTGATTGTTTGTACAGAAAATTACAAATCGTTTCCACTTTGCTGCGTAGCATGCTTTTGTGGTAGGACGTCTAGCTTCTTTAATGACGTTCATACAATCTGGCGGAAGATTGAGGTAGCCAAACTCTAAGATTTCAGGTGCCAGATCGCAAGATTGAGTTAATTGGGATCTCAATGTCTTATCTCTCCATGGTTCTGAGTGAGAAGCTTGGGTGAGAGGTGTAGTTCTTGATGAGGAACTACAGATAGTTCTAACAGGGTTGTGAACCATGGTTGTCAAGCCCATGTGGGAGCAACCAGGATAATTTTGAGTGAATGCTGTTGAAGCTTCCGAACCACTAATGGAATGAGCGGGAGAGGCGGAAAAGCGTAAGCAAATGTTTCTGACCAGTTCATCCATAGCGCATTGCCTTTGGATAATGGGCGTGGATACCTGGACGCGAAGTTTGGGCATTTTGCGTTCTGGTGTGTGGCGAACAGATCTATTTCTGGGTAGCCCCACATTTGAAAGAATGGAAGGAGAACTTGAAGATGTAAGTCCTATTCGTGGATCTGTTGTCGCTGACGACTGAGCAGATCTGCAATCTGATTGTCTATTCCTGGAAGGTGTTCCGCAAGGAGATATATCTTTTGAGGAATGGCCCATTTCCATATGCTTTGAGCTAGCCGCGAGAGCTGTAGGGAGTGTGTACCTCTGTGCTTTTGTATATAGTACATTGCTGTCATGTTGTCTGTACGGACTAGGACAGCTTTGTGTAGTTCATGGGCTTGAAAGGCTTTTAATGCTAGAAAAATTGCCAGAAGTTCCAGGTGGTTTATGTGGAACTGTTTTTGTTGTGGAGTCCATAGGCCCTGAATGGTATGAGCTCCCCAGCCGGTGAGCGATGCGTCTGCTGTTAGCACTATCTGTGGAACTGGGTCGAGGAACGGCTGCCCTTTGGAAAGGTTTTGTGTGTTCCACCACTGCAGAGAGCGATGGGTGCGGCTGTCTACCAACACCAGATCTGTCAATTGGCCTTGAGCCTGGTTCCACTGACGTGCCAAGCATTCCTGCAGAGGACGCATTTGGAGTCTTGCATAAGGGACAATTAGAATGCAAGAGGCCATCATTCCAATTAATTGCATGAACACTCGAGCTGGTAATGAGTGTTGAGGTTGAATTTGTGATATTAGAGGTTGTATTTTGCGTATCCTGACTGGGTTGGGGTATGCTAGAGCTTTGCAAGTGTCTATTGTAGCTCCTAGATATATTTGTGTGTTGGACGGTTGGAGGTGGGATTTGGTGAGGTTTACTGTGAATCCCAAGTGGTGAAGCAACTGAATTGTTTTGTGGGTGTGCTGAACACAGTTTTGTTGTGATTTGGCTTTTATGAGCCAATCGTCCAGATAAGGAAACATGTGAATATGTTGTCTTTTTAAGTGAGCTGCAACTACTGCTAGACACTTGGTAAAAACTCTGGGTGCTGTGGTTACCCTGAACGGAAGGACTTTGAACTGGTAGTGTTGACCGTCCACCACGAACCTGAGATATTTCCTGTGAGCGGGGTGAATGAGAATGTGGAAGTAAGCGTCCTTTAAATCCAAAGTGGAAAGAAAGTCGCCTTGCTGAATCAATGGGAGCACCTGTTGGAGGGTGACCATGTGGAAATGATCGGATTGAATGTAGAGATTTAGCTGTCTGAGGTCCAGTATTGGTCTGAGAGAGCCGTCCTTTTTTGGGATGAGAAAATAGAGTGAGTAAACCCCTGTGCCCTGATGAGCTAAGGGGAGTGGTTCTATTGCATGTTTTTGTAACAGGGAGAGAACTTCTTGTTTTAAGAGGGTGAGATGTTCTGAAGACATCGCACAATGTTTGGGAGGAATATTTGGTGGAGTGGAGGTAAGTTCCAGGCAATAACCATATTGGATAATTTGTCTTACCCACTTGTCTGTTGTAATGGAATTCCAGACAGGTAGGAACTGTGAGAGACGTCCCCCGACAGGAGTGGAATGATCGGGGGGTAGTGGAGGGAAGTCACTGTTTGGTGGTAGGGGAAGTGCGGGTGGAGTTACCTCTGCCTCTTCCTCTATTGTTATTTCCTCTGCATCCTCCCCGAAAATATTCTCTGGATGAGGAAGATTGATTGGGGCTTTTATAAGCTGAGGAGGTGTTTTCTGATGCAGTTGTCTTTGAGCCACCCCTATAAAAGGAGCGACGAAAGGAGCCCCTATTAGAAGGTAGTTGTAATGCTCCCATGGATTTAGCAGTCTCTGTGTCTTTTTTCATTTTTTCCAATGAAGAATCGACTGTGGGGCCAAAAAGATGTTCCTGATGAAATGGCTGATTAAGTAGCGCTGATTGTACTTTTTGTTTGAATCCTGAGATTCGAAGCCAAGCGTGTCGGCGTAGCAAAACGCTGGTGTTAATGGCACGCGAGGCTGTATCAGCTGCAGCGAGGGCACATTTGATGGAAGTGTTTGTAATGAGTTTACCCTCCTGAATGAGGTCGTGAGCTTTAGCCTTGTATTGGTCTGGTAAGTGCTGCATCAGTTTTTCTAGCTTGTCATAGTGAGCTCTATCATAACGCGCCAGGAGAGCTTGTGCATTGGCAATACGCCAATGATTGGCAGCTTGAGATGCCATTCTCTTGCCTGATGCATCTATAAGTTTGGACTCCTTGTCCGGAGGAGGGGCGTCACCTGTTGTTTGAGAATTTGCCCTCTTGCGTGCATTTGAAATGACAAGAGAATCTAAAGGTACCTGACCCCTGATGTAAATTGGGTTTGTAGGAGCAGCTTTATATTTTTTATCTACCCTTGGCGTAAGTATTCTAGCTCTAACAGGGTCCTTGAATACCTCGCTGGCGTGCTTTATCATACCTTTGAGCATGGGCAAAGTATTAGTGGTTTTTTGGGATGGAGCGAAAGTTTGCACTAAAAAATCCTCGTCCAAGGGATCAGCATGTAATTCCACCCCATGGTATTGAGCAGCTCTATTAATAAGCTGTGCGAAACCAATATTGTCATCGGGTGGTGATGGTCTGGAGGGATATAGATTGGGGTCATTAGTATGATCCGGGTCCTTATCATAATCATCCCAGGGATCTAAGTCCCCGTCCCCATCCCTATCCCCGTCATTATCATCCTGTGGCCCAGGTGAGAGACGTGGTGGTGGTGAGTTTGCTGGTGAAATCAGTACATTTGGGTTAAAAGGTGGAGGAGAGGGAGGTATGTAAGGGGGAGAGGGGTTAGTACCCATGTCTTTTCTCTTAAGAGGTATATAGTAGTCTTCAGGGAGATCCAGCTTCCGTTATTTAGGAAGTGTTGCTCGAAGTTTTCCAGTTTGCGGGTCTATATGCAACTGTTTTTGTTTGGGATCCAAAGATTCCTGTGGAGGAAGTTCTTTGGATGGAGTCTGTTTATATTCCGAAGGTTTAAGAGGGCTTCCGTGCTTTTTAGGTTCGGTACTCTTCGGTGCGGAATGTTTCGGCTCCGAAGGCTTGACTTTTCCCTGTTTCGGATCTGAAGGCTTTTCTTTAGGTGGTTTCCGCTCTGAAGATTTCTCTTTAATCGGTTTCGGCTCCAATGCTTTCGGTTTAGCCGGTGTCGGTTCCGAAGCTTTTGGTTTTGGTGGTATGGGCTCCGAAGCCTTTGCTTTATGCGAATCTTTCGGTGCCGAAGATGTCTTTGGTGCCGACAGCGGAGCGCCAGGCTTAGCCTTGTGTTTCGGTGCCGAAGATGTGGGTTCGGCACCTGCATGGGGTCGGCTCGATCCCGAGCTGGAAGACTTGTCTCTATGTTTCATAGCCGGGCTCGAAGGCGGGGCGTCTGAAATGGTATCACGGTGTCGACCTGAGCCGGAGGGCGAAGGTGTAACCGGAGTCTTTGGTGTTTTTGTGGGCAGTTGGGGCTCGTTACTCACTGTTCGTTGAGCCGGAGGGATGTTCGAGTCCTCTTCCATGTCGGAGTCGTCGGCTTCAGACACGGAGATGTGTTCTTCGGCGCCGGATTGGAATTCCGACTCTTCTCCGAAGATGTCTGGCACCGGACTAGTGCTGCGTCTCATCTCGTGACATCGAGCCCGACGGTCACGAATGGTCTTATTCGATCGGAATGATCGACAGGCCTCGCAGTTGATTTCTTTGTGCTCCGGGGATAGGCAGAGGTTACAGACCTCATGCAGGTCCGTGTGTGGGAACTTAGCACCACACCCGGGGCATTTTTTAAATGGAGTCCGTTCCATGGACTGCTGGCGTGGTCGGCACGGGTAGGCCTCACGGCCCGCGTCGAAACACCGATCGAAGCTGTTGGATTTTACGATGCGCATCAAAAGGGAAAACGCGATCGAACACAAGACCGTTGAGTGGTAAGGATTGCGCGTCGAAAAGGTTCGAAGACGATACCGAGCCGGAGCGCCGCAAGACACATCCGAACCAGATGGCGGAAAAAAACAATCTGGGGATGGAGTCGATGCCCATGCACACTACCATCGTAGGGAGGAGTCACCTATCTCGTGACTACAAACACTTCTTCGAAGAAAAACAAAGTGCAAACATCCGAGCCCAACACCAGATGGCGATCTATGCTAACGCATATGATCTACAGCTCATATGCCTCGAACAAATAAGCATTTTGATTTATGATGCAGTGAAAGCTGTCCCTTCTTTTCTTTTCCTTTGCCTTCCTTCCTTTGCTACTTTCTTTCTTCCTATCCAGTCATTTCTTCTTTCCTTTATTTCCTTCCTTTCTTCACAAATTCCTACCTTACTAGAGAAATCTATTCATTCATGCTGTAAAGGTGACTGCAAAGATATTCATCTGTAGAAAACTATGAAGTCTGCATATGCCATGCAAATTGGATGATAGCTAATAATGCTAGTTAAGGGTGCAATGTATAAGCTGAAAAATAACTTTTGATTTGCTTGTTTGTGGACATCAACCTCATTTCATGACAATTAGTCGGACAGCGAAAATGTTGCCTGCCCTAGCTTTCAAAATGAGAACAGTGACATCCTTTGTACTGCATGGAAATGAGACCACAAGCCAAAATGAGACATTCACCTCTCATAAACAAGAGCAAATGGACAAAACCAATGCTTGAGAACCCCACAGGTAAGCCTTTTGTGATACAGCTCTTTGGGTTCGCTCTTATTGTATTGGAGTTGGTTCTCCACAAATGTTTAGGATGATTACTTGCTTAGTGACTAATCATATCCTTTTTGTGATGTACAGCGCTCTGATACCCTTTTTCGGGTCATGTTCGCGCTTTATAAAACTCTTCAAATAAATTAATAAATAAGCTCTTGTGTGTGTGTTAATGCTGTATGCTCACTGGAGCGTGCTCGGGGTCAACCAATTACTCGGCCTGTGTATATTTCACAAATTCCAAAATTAGGCAGTAGCTCCTGGAGGGTTTCAACAATAAGAAGTATATCTCACTACAGGAAAGGTTGGAGACCTCTGGGCTAGACATTCTCTTTAGGGGCAGGCCGGGACTGTTCTGATTATGATTGGTCTTAGATAAGCTGAAAAAACACCGAATGATTGAAATGTACCAGTGGTTCAGACTGATTTAAGCATTTTAAAAAGGAGCCCTTCAAATGTGATGCAAACAACAAAATAAAGAGAGGCAGTGGCTTACCGAAAGGACTAGGGTTATTGATCCTCAGGCAGCGGGATACGGTATCCCCTCCAGAGACATGCGTGCCAAACCTGAAGAGGAGAAAAGACGAATATTTGGAGAGGAATATCTAAACCAATTTATAAAAATCTTGTTTGTTTTTTCTGCACAAGGATGCGAAGATCACATCCTGAAGGTAAACAACACTCTCTTTCTGTTTGGACAGGTAAACTCAATTCAGCCGCAAAATCCATTTTGTGCTCGAATCAGGATTAAAATGTATGCAAAATTAACAAATGGACACGGAGCTTTGTGCAGAAAAACACAATACTCCAAGTTTTACATCCCAGAATGGAGAAAACCGGTATTAACACATTAGCCCACATTCCAACTTGTTGAACTCAGAGTGGTGGAAATACTTCACCAAAAATGGTACTGTCACTGTTCTTGGGAAGGTGGCGTTTATAGGGTCTGCAAAGCTGTTGGTATTTCAAGGCTTAGTCGTATCTCATTGGTTGCCAGAGGAACCATCTTTGCATTCAGCATGGGAAAGTATGATGGCTTTAGGTTGAGCAATGGGAGCTAGTAGGTTATGTCTCAGGTCTCAGCACGTGCTTTAGTGCACTTTTCCAGGCTTCAATAATCATGGGTGTGTTAAGAAGCACTATGGAACATGGAGGAAGGCGGAGGGGGCGTGGGGTCTGGAAGAGTCTATGTCTACAGCCATCTCTCCCTTCGGGGATACCTTCTGCCACTAGGTAGGTAGATCAACTTTAATTGTGTATGCAGGACTGTCCTATTGTGGGCGGGTACTCCGGCAATTTCATGCCTGCCGGTAGACCTTTTGTCCAGCACAGTCAATGAAACCATGGTGATCCTGGACAAAAAAACTTTCAAATGCTCCCTCAGATGCTGGTAGACCACACCAGGCACAGTAGTTATGGAAATCCGGGAGAAGGACCCTCGCTTTGGAAACCATGCCCAGATATAAAATATGTGACATACCTTTTAAAATGGCATGATGGAACTTTTCACCTGAAGCAGCTTCTGTAGTGCATGCAAGAGACATTTTGGCGGGGAAATGTCTGCCTGTAGGTTTGCAGATGACCTGTGTAGCAGAGGGGTTTGGATGAATGATCAAGCACTCTGAGAGGGCAAACGGAAGTGAGTGAGCATAAGCCAAAGTGTCCACCACGCAGGAGGAGGCAATGGGATAATGTGTATGGGGAAAGGGAGTGTTGGTAATTGCACCGTCCCTGACAAGGGGAGCAGAAGCCAGAAGGCCTCATCCAGCCTCTGTGGGTGTGAAAGAATAAGGAGTGGTGGCTTATACATCTCATCTTTTCAAAGGAGGAGTCACACAGGTAAATTGTATTCAGTGGCTACACAGGGCAATTCATTGTGCGGAGAGCCAGGGCACCCACGTTTCCCCTGAATCAAGGTGAGGTTTACGCAGCTTTTGTAATCCACTGGGGAACTTACTTTAGACTACACAAAGGAAGGCGTGTTTGTGGCAGTTCGGGAAAGCGGTGAGCATGGCAATGACTTTGGACATGGATGTGCCCCAGGCTGAAAACAGGATCTCAGTGAATAAAACATGTGGTTGCTTTTCATGACAGCCAAGAGTGATGTGGTACAAGGTTTGAAATAAGATGGGGAGGAGCTCATTAGTGGACCATCTTTAAATGTGAGTATAATCTGGAAAAAGAGAAGATTGGGCACACAGCAGAAAGGATATTCCCTGACGGGCAGATGTCAGTGTGAGTAAGGGCAAGGGGAAATGATGAACTATGAATGAATGGTGAAATGGCCTACTTGATAACAGGGGCACTTTTGAACTTCATACGTGTCAGCTTCCACTCAATTCATGAGGAGGCTCCATATTTCCAATGTATAATAATAAAAAACAGGTTTGTATAGGCAGGCAAGGCAGAGTTCAATGGTGGGTGAAGAATTCAATATGGGAGATCTGAGGCAAAAGGCAAATGTGGTACCACCATATTAAGTGGTTGCACCTACCCTTGAAAGACGAGATGCGAAATGGACTCGAGGAAGCAACGTAGGTGGGGGGACAGAGAGAACACTGTATTGAGAGGCTTTTTCTGGGCTGGCACTTAAAATGCCAAACAAAGGAAAGTTTGGTTTAATGCTGTATGAAGTATGTTCATTTTGTTGAGGAGTAGAGATGTAGGAATAGAATTTTCAGATAGGGAAGCACTGGTCCAGTCAGTAGGCAGGCTCGCCAGAGAAACAGTAGTTCCAGGTAAGGAGCAGCTCCAGTACTTCAGGAGGCAGCACCGGCTAAGTGAGCTGTCAGGCTTGCAGGAGGACAGGGGATGCCAAGAAAATAAAACCGGATGGTAGTCAGAACTGGGGCCGTAAGTGGCCAAGCTTGGAAGAAGCCCAGTAGGTTCAAAGGAACAAATGCCCAAAACGTCAGTAGAAAGTAAAACAGCTGATTGGCCAGCCAGGGGACCAGGTGGTCTAGAGAAAGGAGAACGTTTGAATACTGTAGATATAAGGCTGGCGTGGAGTGTTAGAGCTAGATAGAGGGGTGGATTTGTTATTGGTGGCGGAGGTGTCAGAGAGAATGTTATAACCATTCAATGCTTACAGGTTGGCGTTAGTGTGTTAGGCGATGGGGCACAGTATGAGTTTTCATGAGTTCTATCCTGCGTCGACAATAAAAAAAGCTTTGATCAAAAGAAAGCTTGTGTGTAGCTCCCCACTGTATCTCAATATCCTGAGGAAAACACTGAAACAGTCTAACATTATTAGTGCTTTTGTTAACTTATATTTATTAGAGTTGAAATCATTAGACACCACCCTGTCAGGGTTTTTGTACACCTTAGTAGTCTGTTACACCAAGATTTACAGACAATATTTAAACAAAGCGAGCATGCTTGGTACACAAACCTGATCATAGGTCCCTTTGTTGGACGTTTGGGCTGAGGCCCTGTCATTTGGAAATAGAGTGGACAGCCTGTGACTGACATCCTCATGGGAATAATTGTGGGTGTTAGATCGCCAACCTATAAAAATAAAAACAAACTTAAATCATCTCCTACAAAGATATACTGTTCTAATTTAAGACTGATGCACAATAAATCCCAAAGCCCACCTACACACTGAACAGCCCTTTGCATCCTTTTATCAAGGGGATCACCACAGAATCAAGGCACGTGCAGAAGTGTTGAGATCAACATCTTCGCCAAAGGACATCCAGGTTTCACCTTCACTAATGCTGGGAGAAAGTTCTAGAAAAAGCCATAATCTAAAGTCTCAAAATAATTTCACAATCACAGACAAGTAACTACTAACAAGGTTCATAAAACATACATTTACTTGTATACTTACAGGCGAGCCATTGACATTGAAAATGAATTCCATTCAATTTAGAAAGGATTACAGCTCATCGATTCTCCTTCCTTCATGTTTAGTAATGAGCCCTGACAAATGCCACTTTTTAGTATAAATGACTAGGAAGAAAATGGTGTATGAGCAACAAAACAGAAATGGCTGGTACTATCTGAGGAGAAATAGTTATGCACTGGTCCCCTGAAGGCAGACTGTGCTCAGGAGAATCCAATCCTAATCACAATTTACACAGGGAGCATTTGCACTTTGGCACTGATCAGCAGTGGCAAAGCGCCCAGAGCACCTAAACCAGCAAAATCGAAGTCCAGGACACAGTCAAAAATGCAGGCGGCAAAGGCAAAAAGTCAGGAGAAATCACATAAAGGATGCCAGGTCTAACACAGACTTATTGAAGACAGTAACGGACAGTGCTGAATGCAACAGACAGACATCATGTGAGGTCCGGTGCTGTACATGTATACATAAACATGATATATGTTAAACAGTTTACAGTTTTCAGCCTTTCTTCAGTGTCTACTCTCCCACACTTGCAGTAATGTCCAATCGTCCTTAACCTACATTATGATGTCACATCAAAGCCCTCCGTTAGTATTTATATGATGTAATGGAAAGTTGTGTTAGATTTGAATTGATGTTGGATAGGATCGCCACGTCCAGCTTCCACCTGCGTGTGGGCCTTATTCTTGTTATTTATTTAATAAATAACTTCAAATTCATCCAGGCTCCTTGTCTTAACAAGTTGGCGACAAGTTATTGAGGCAAGGCCCACAGCAGAACCACTCACAGTATTTTGAGGAACTTTTGCGGAAAAAAGCAGTTTGTGAGCGAGAAAAGTGAAAATTCATTAATGGGAGCTGTGGGTTAAGATTTCTACACGGCTTATTTGAAGGTACTGTCGTGTGTGAGGCATTTTAACTATATGCAGTGCGCGTGAAGAAAAAAAGAAGTCTTTTGAAATATTTAATTCTTACCCTTGAACTTCTACAGTAGAACGTTGAGTGCACGCGACTCAGTTTCTGTGTAGCCTTCACGCGCGCACAAGCCTGTATGACGTAACGCAGCGAAAAGCGTTTCGGAAAGGAGGTTTGGAAAACTGGAGACACTGTACCTACGCTGCACACACTACGTATCGACGTGCAGCCATTTAAAAAAAAACTTTAATGGATTTTGAGGTGATTTCACACGTTATCACCATACGGAGAGCTATTGCTTATGAGATAAAGGAAAATCGGTAAGAAAAGTTTCTTTTGAAAGTAAAAAAATATTTCATTGCACATTACAAGCGGCAAAAGAAAAATATTTACAAAAACAAAACTTAATCTCAGTACATGAGTGAAGTAAAAGTAAACTGTAAAAAGGAGATAAAAACAGACACCATGGCACAGAGCAGTACAATATGCGTACCAGCATTTTTCCTTAGTGAGCCAGGAAAACCAACTGTGCGCTGGAAGAGCTGGCATAGGGCATTTGAAAATTATCTGGTGGCAATTGATGGAAAGGAGTATAATGCTGAAAGGAAAAAGGCTATTATGTTTGGTTTGCTGGGCAATGCAGGGCAAGAAATTTTTGACAGTTTGCCTGAATTTGAACATGCACCAGGACAGTTTATTCCTATTAATGAATATCATGAGGCTGTGAAACGCATGGAGAAGCAGTTTTCTGAAGAACCAAACATTATGGTTGGCAGACATAAATTTGCCATGTGTAAACAAATGGAAGGAGAAAATATTGAAGAGTACATTGCGGCTTTAAGAGTACTTGCCACAAAATGTGAATACAATGAGATAGTAGATATATATATCAGAGACCAGTTCGTGTTTAGTTGTTATTCTAAAAAATTCAAGAACGGTTAATGGCATGCAGAAATCCCACTTTACAGGAAGTGATAGACATCGCTAAAGGGATAGAACGCTCTTTATTGTCGTCAATTGAAATCTCAAAAGAAAGTATGAATACCACTAATGTTTTTGCCTTACAGGAAAAGAAGAGATATGAACAGAAGTTTGGAACAAAGAAAAAAGGAGAAAAGAGTTTTGAAGATAAAATATGCTTGTGCTACAGGTGTGGATCAAAAAATCATTTGGCAGACTTTCAGGGATGTCCAGCCATTGGAAAGAGGTGCGTAAAATGTCAAAAAATTGGTCATTTTGCTTCATCTTGTAAAAATTTAAAAAGCAGTTTTAAAAGCAAAGTAAAGATTAATTCAGTAGAGGAGTTCGACGAAGAAATTTGCTCAAATATTGTTCTATCTATTGATGCACCGGAAGGTAGGATCAGAGCACCATTAGGAAGTGTATTAATTTGTGAGGTAGAGTTACAAAATATGGCAGATTCAGGATCGCCTATTACTATAATATCTGACACAACCTTTGAAAAGTTTTGGCAAAATTGTAATCTTAAAGAATCTGATGTTAATCCCAAAGCCTTTGGGGATTTTGAAATTGAAATGGTAGGTTATTTTGAAGACACTTTAAAGGAAGAATTATATATACTAAAATTTATGTAGCAAAAAGGGGACGCAATATTGTAGGTTGGAAAGACTTATCCAAACTGAGTGTAATATTAAAACCAGGATCAGACGAACCTATTGTTTTGGACGAGAATTTTGTTGATTGGCTTAGTTTAACTGACCAACAACATACTCTTGAGGCAGTATTAAACAATAATAAAGAAGTTTTTGGAGAGCACATTGGATGTGTAAAGGGATTCGAGCATAGGATCAAATTAAAAGAAGGTGCAATTCCCATAACACACAAAGTAAGGCCTGTTCCTTTATCTGTAAGAAAGAAACTCTGTGAGGAAGGCGTTATAGAGGCAACTGATTCTTCTGAATGGGTTTCTGCCATTGTTGTCACTAAAAAAAGGACTGGTCTTTAAGCAAAAACATTGTGGTGGATTGCCATCCTTTGCCTAAGATACAGGAGATTTTGGCATCCACTTCAGGTTCAAAAATATTCTCTTTGATAGATCTCAAGTCAGCATACCATCAAATAAAGCTGGCAGAGGAGTCATAGGATCTCACTACTTTTGGGACACCATTTGGAGCATACAGGTATGTGAGATTACCATTTGGACTAGCCTCTGCCACTAGTGTCTTCCAAAAGTTGATGGACATAATTTTTAAAAACTTAAAGGGAGTTGAAAAATTTCAAGATGATATTTTAGTGCATGCTGGTACAGAGAAAGAACATAACATTTTAAATGATGTTCTTACAATACTCAAAGAAAAAGGTATGACTGTAACTAAAAATAAATGCAAGTTTGCACAAAATAGCATAGAATATTTAGGACATCAACTCACAGCTGAGGGAATTAAACCAAAAAACGACTTAGTAAAAGCAATTAGAGATGCACCTAAACCAAATGACAAAGAAACATTAAAGTCATTTATGGGGCTGAGTGAATATTATTCATGATTTATTGAGTGATACCCAGACAAAGTTGAACCTTTGCGCAAACTTTTACGCAAAGGGGAAAAATTTGTGTGGAATGAAGAACAAAATTGTGCATTTGATTTTATAAAGAAAGCAATTGTAGATGCACCAGCATTGTATCCTTATGATGCTAACAAGAAAAATATAACTGTGGATGCCAGTGCAGTAGGCATTGGAGCTGTGTTCAGTAAAAAAAGGTGATGAAGAGTTTACAATAGGATATATTTCAAGACGACTCAAAAATGCAGGGCAATTTTATAGCACCATTGAGCGTGAAACACTTGCAAGTGTTTGGGCTGTGGAAAAGCTTGAAATGCATTTATGGGGTAAAGAATTTGAAATCATTACGAACCATAAACCATTAATATACATGATGGATGGTTGTGGAAGAGGGAATGGAAAAGCTTCCTCTAGATTAGTAAGACTCATTGCAAAGCTACAAGAATTTAATTTTAAAGTTAAGCAAATTCCAGGGAGCTTAAATTGTCGCGCAGATTGCCTTTCAAGAATGCCACTTATTGAATGTGAAGATGAGATCAATGAAGAAATGGAATGTGTAGTAGCACCAATTGATGCAACCCTTTTGAGTGAAGGAGGAATAACAGAAAGTGAATGGGTAGAAACTCTAGAAAAAGATTGTATTTTACAAAGAGTAAAAGAATATGTAATAGGAAAGTGGCCACCATTACGAAATCTGAGTAATGACATGAAGAGTTATCAACAGGTATCTGACGAACTAACTGTTGTAAATGGTTTGCTTATGAGACATGATTTATTCATACCACCTAGTGAACTTAGAAAAAAACTTATTTGTCTAGCACATAGAGGTCATCCTGGATCAACTGCAACCAATAATATTTTTAAAAAATTATTATTGGTGGCCAGGAATTAATTCAGATGTAAACATACATGTTGACCATTGTGCAGAGTGCTTAAAGGCTGATAAGCATTGGAAAGTGTGTAAAAATGATATGCAGTTGGTAGAAATACCTAATGGACCTTGGTCTAAAATTGCTATTGACTTTTCAGGTCCATTCAAAGGTCTAGAAAGCAACTGCAAATATCTTGTTGTCTTATCTGACTATTACTCAAAATGGATTCATTATGAATTTATTCCAAACATAACCACTGAGATCCTAATTGATTTTTTAAACAGAATATTTGCAATTGAGGGACAACCAAAAGTCTTAGTATCTGATAATGGTACACAGTCAGTCTCAACTAAAATGTGTAATTTTCTAAAAATGTTAGGAATAAAGCAAGAAAAAACACCTTTATATAGTCCATCCTTGAATGGACAGGTTGAACGTGTAAACAGATTACGAAGTCTGGGTCTGGAGGGTCAGTACTTATTCATATTGAGGATACAGATGTGAGTGAGTCCTGAAAGGAAACTAGGAGCCAAGCAGTTGATGAGAAAATTTTATATTTCAAAACACAGCCACCTAAACCGAGGAAGGAGGGAGAAACAACTGGTGAGCAGGATGTGTTGTGAGATGTCACTAATCAGACATTCCATTTGGGGTTGAGTTGGTCTATGGCTAAATTTAGGGTCAAGGCTGCCCAGAAAGCCAGGTGTCTGGTCTGACTGTGAACTGCAGCCCATAAACCAGACAATGATTGATTATATTCGGGTATCAGGAAATGTATTTAGTAACAGAGAGGAAGTTAGGGTTCACCGCATGGGTTTTAGTGACCACAACTCCATTTCTCTGAGGCTGTGGAGGACCCTCCTGCATTAAAGGGTTAATCCCAAGTCCAATACCATAGGTATAAAACCAGGTGACCAAGGGAGAAGACTAACATGGTCAAAAGTGGCCCCGGATGGCCTTCCATGCACACTTAAGGGAAGTCTCTACCCTGGAATTAATCAATGTCGGAGGGGTTCAACTAACCCTTCAGAGGTCCTAGAGGCCATTCGGTGATCGTAAAGGTGGTCTACTCTTTGCTTATGATTCCTACACATGTTGGCCCCTCCAAGAAACAGAGATGGTTTGATAAAAATTGTACCAGGGTGCATAGATCACTTCGACAGGTGCTGAGAAATAATCCTAAGGATAAATACCTGATCGCTAGCTGTAGGAGGGACTATAAAGCCCAGATCTTTAGGAGGAAAAAAGAGATTAAATATGAAGCCTGGCAGGACCTACTTTCAGCTTCCTCACAAAATAACAGTGCCAAATTCTGGGAAGTTGTTAATAGCCCTTTTTCAAATAATTAAGACCAGGGGCTGATTTCTACTCATATTCCACTGGAGGGAATCACTTTGAAGCAATTTATAATATGGATTTCAATACTTTGCCTGAAGACACCCCAAGTGGTGTCTCCACCTTGTTTGTGGGCCTACAGGAGGTCAAAAATGACATTTTGGCCATGTCTAGTAATAGGGCTCCAGGCCCAGATGGGATCCCCGCTGAACTCTTTTTGGGTGAACCTGAATTTTGGACCCCAATCTTGGCTAAGTGTATGAATGCGGCAGTGGTGGATGGCTGACCCAAGCCCTGGTCAGCCTCAGCCTTTGTCCCTATCTTCAAAAAAGGTGATAGGGCTGCTCCCCATTGTTATCGCCCCATCTCCTTAATAGAAGCAGTAGTCAAGGTAGTGGGGAGGGTGATTCTCAATAGACTTTTGACTTGTGTGAAGGTAAATGTAATCCTCTCAGACTTGCAGTTTGGTTTTAGACCAGGTCTCAGCACTGATAAATGTCTGAACCTACACTTGATTGTGAGTGAACAAGTGAACACAAGGTCTATGGGGTGGACTGTAACATAGTGTATTTTCTACGTGACACCTGCACCATGATATGTCTTCAATGGTGCATTTCAATAGTGATGTCTCTTGTACAAAGTCTTTTAAAGTTAGGTGGGGTATGTGTCAGGGTTGCATACCGGCCACATTCCTTTTTACGTCATATATTAATAAGTTGGAACACTCTCTACTATTGATGAACATCGACTTCCCGCGTCTGTGGTCACATTTCATACCCACTCTATTGTACGCTGACAATGCAGTCCTGTTGTCTAGGACTGCTGTGGGACTTCAGCATTTAATAAACTCATTTGTTGATTTCATGGCAGATCGAGACTTGTCAAACAAGCTTAGCAAATAATACGCTATGACAATAGGCCCCAAGTTCATGAAATCCAGGCAGTTTTTAACTGCTGGTCATGTTTTTCGAGAGGGTTTCCTCTTTCCTGTACATAAGGGTTACCTATGACTGTGCCAATAGTTCGTCTCCCCTTTTGACGAATAAGGGAATCAACCTGACGAGGATAACTGGAGCCATTTTTGTGTTAGGCTGGGTAAAAAACCTCCAGGGGTCATGTTAAAATTGTATCAGGCTAAATGATTTTCAGTTGCCATGTATGGAGGGGATTTGTGGGGATATACAGGAGTTGGGTCACTTCAAGCTATTGAAGACAAATTTTGCAAAAGATTGCTGGGCGTTCCACAGAGTACACCCTCCTATATCATCCACCAAGAATTGGGCCTACCCTGTTTGAACATCATTGGTCTGTACCCTCTTATAAGGTGGATCACCATCTGGACCAGACCATAATGCAAGTTTAATAGGCTGGTCCTGAAGGATTGTCTCTCACTAGACAGATGGAATCTGATCATATGGCTGAGGTACATGAGCCAATGTTACTCTCAACTAGGGACGGGGGGGGGGCTTTTTGAAAACCCAGAAACTATTATGAATGCTGATCTTCCATGGATTCAAGTGAATTATTTCAAATGGAGATGTTCCATTAAGGAACAGAAGGCGTTTAATAAACCCACAGGTAGAACTCATGCCATCTGGCAGACAAGACCTTGCATGGAACTGTACTCTGGGATGGTTTTAAATGCTCACCATCGGTTCTTATTGACCTGTTTTAGACTTAACATGTTCGATCATTTTCTATGGCATCAGTCTTTCTAAACCAAATAGACAACTTGGCTCCTGTGAATATGATGGTTCTTCCTCTCAAGATACTATGCACTTTATCCTCTTTTGTATATTTTATAGAAAACCCCGACAGGATTGTT
Organism: Calotriton arnoldi; assembly: GCA_963921515.1. NCBI lineage: Eukaryota > Metazoa > Chordata > Amphibia > Caudata > Salamandridae > Calotriton > Calotriton arnoldi. The sequence goes on from CAWUFW010007098.1 coordinate 788,464, forward strand.
TGGTGCCCCTGCTAAGAAGGATGAATTTTACGCAAGTGCACCCTGCCTCGATGTAGTTGCAATTATTACCAGATATTTATGGTTGTTTCAGCGTGGCAAGTTTTTTTAGAAGCCACTCTTAAATTGAGGAAATCATTGACCTGAATATGCATGAATACACTTTTATAAACTTTTTATCTTTCTTCTTGTATCCGTGATGTATTTGCCAAGTATTTTGAAACAATTTTTAATGTATTCAGCAGCTTTGTCTGTTTTATGTACTTTTATGGTTATGTTTTTATTAACCGAATAAAGTTTAATTGAATTGAACATTTATTTCATATAAAGAAATTGTAGCAGTGCTTTGAGTGAGCAGGGGTTCAAACTGGTGAATGCTTTTTAACCTAAGATGAAAAAACCTGGAGACCCTTCTATGATTGGCAGAACTTCAACAGTCCAAAAACAGGTCGACAGGCTGTACATTATATGCTGAATGTGGGCAGCTATACTGCTTGTGATCATTAAACATAAGGAACATTATTTATGCAGAATCTGAGGAAACAGCCTTAAAAGCATGCAAATCTATTCAAAACCTAGTGCTTGAGAAGAAACAGTTGTAGTTTCAACCCTGTTACAGAGATTTTTCTTCAGGAGGATCACTGAAGCACGTAATTTCTGAATCAGATGTTTGAACACTCTGACTTTGTTTTCAATTTGTTCACATTAAATACAGAATGTGAAATTCGATGTGATTTCTTCCTCATCCATTAATCTTCTTGATGATGCTAACGTGTGCTCAGTATATGCACTTATGGTACAAGTAGACAGAATGCAAATAGTACCTTACAGATGACCTCGTCTTGGTAATCCCCCCACATGCTGTTATAGGCGGTTATTTCAATGATAAGCTGCTGGAGAGGTCCGAGCATCCCCGCTGCAGGCTGGACAGAGAACGCTGCTCCCTTCCCGTCAGATAGCAAAGATGCAGCAAAATCTAAATAGAAAACAGAAGAAATATTTAAATAAACTATTTCCTTTAAAAAGAAAAAAAGAATTGCATTTGTCAAAAGTCTGTTGAGATCATCTAAAACACTAGTGCTGTCAAGGGACTTTCATCAATGACAAGGGTTTTTTACTTATAAATGTTTATTCTAATCAAACAGTTTCTTTCACCATTGATTGTTTATCTTAGCTAAAGGTATAGCAGATGCCCACTAAAAGAAATGAGAACTTTTTGGAATCATTCATTTGAAATTATTTTTTATTATTCAAGACTAAATGCCACACAACCTCAAATGGACAAATTAGAGATATCCTCTCAGAATATTCCATTAAACATCAGAATATGCATATAAGTACCCTGCCAATTAAAAATACAATTGCACTTTAGTTGATCTACAATTAATCTCATGAAAAGCAGTGAAGAGCAATCTGTATAGACACTTACTAAAAGACAGATCAGGGCAAGACAAGTATGGCATATACAACTACCACTCTAATAATAAACACACCAGCCATTAAACATGGACCCTGTTCTCCCATTCAGATGTATTACTTCATCAGTATAGAATTCTACTCTCTCATTTTCAGCTACTAACACAACATCAGATAACCAATTCTCAAGAGAGGGCTTGTGTATGAACTTTCAGCATTTAAGTATCTGTTTTTTGCTTAGAAAGGAACATACACCATCGGCAAAGAATGAGCAATGGTATAAGATCATAAATATAATTTAATGCAGCCAAAATAATCATTTTCGCTTAGTTTGTAAGATTAACTTCATCAACTCAAACACCCCTTCCCAGATAACATTTACATTCTGACAATCTAAGAACTTATCTTTGGAAGCCCCAGACTGAAACATGCATGGTCAATACAGAGCCAAATTGCAGAAGGCTTGCTTGGTCATCCTAACCAGCATTCACACAAAAAACTAAAAATGACTACCCGGAACTCACTCTATAGTCAGGTTTACTTAGGAAATGGCAATTGCAATTTCAGTCAGAGTGATTACATTTTCGCTTCTTACTTTGTCCTTAACTTTATATTTAAATTTCAGAAATGTAAATCAACTACTGAATCTCCTGCGCACATATGAACTGTAAAAAATGCTCACCATTACTTTAAGCACCTTTTCCAAAATAGCTTTATATTAATAAATTTCTCTGATAGCCCCAGCCCCCCCCCCTCCCCCCCCAAGATGAGATTTTTTTCGCATCATGCAGTTTGTTCTCATCTTTACACCACACATATTCCACCTTCTCTGGGCAAGGGGAATAATTCAGAAATCACACCATTGATAAAGCTCTTTTCCATCGAAAAAAACAAATTGCGAAATAAATCCAAAAGGCCTTTGCTCTAATTACACAGCAGGGTTTAATTATCTCCCCAATTATCCACCATAAATGAGAGGCCCTTAAAGTAAAGGCTGAGTCAATATCTTTCAAAGTAGGCATTTAAAACCCTCACTCTGCAATTTTCTAAAAAAGACTGGATTTAACATTCATCTCGGGCTCACCGCTGCCATTAATCCTATAATTCCATGCATTGCCTACACCACATCGAGGAAGCTGCTCTATAAATTGTAAGACAACAGTAGATGTGTTTACTTTACTAAATTCTGATACATCTTTAAGGAATCACCTACAGTTTGAAGCCCGGCCAGAATGTGGCCATAGCTGTATGATGTGTGCCAATGAGCTAGGGCGAAGGTGAGATGAGAATGTTGGATGGGCATGAGTGTTCTATGCTGCCTCTCGGGTGCTGGAGAACACAATGCAGTTCGAGTGCAGGCTGCTCATCCTCGAAGCATGGAGAGATCTGATGAGTGAAATCCTGCCCCGAGGTGTCATACAGGCTAAAAAGGTAAAAGGCCAGCACTAGGTAGTGAAAGCAGTCACTTCTGTGTGGTGTAATGGCCTCCTCTTACCCCCTTGGGTACGAAGGAGGCTAATTCCTGGGAGTGTTACAGAGTCCCCCAGTGGCACCAGTGGGCGTGGAGCAGAGTCGGTGGGACTAGATTGCCCACTCTTGTCTTCAGAGGGCTATCACCTATCCTGATGGCCCTTATGTCAGGTATTGGGATAGATTGTGCTGTTATTTTGCTTTCTCTGGTAGTTTGATGGACACATTTTTGGGCTACAACAAGTTAACTGTGAATTACAGGTCCTATAATGCTCCTCTGAAATAAAGAAGAGTGGTGCCCCCAGCTCCTAACTCCACTTTAGAGGTCCTGGCTCCAGGTCCTTTTGTAGCTTCTTACCATGACTTTTGGACTGTTTGGGAAAGCAGTCACATGTGCTCTCTGGAGGTCTTCTGGGAATGTGATGGTCTTCTGGGAATGTGATGGTCCTTTGAATACTTCCTGGATTCCACCATATTACATTTAAAATAATTTTGTGTACTTTTCTGCAGGATTACATGTCAAGTGGTTCTGCGCACAAAAGAGGCAAGTAGGTGAGGTTCAATCAAATCAGAGATAGCAGTTTGTGAAAGGTAAACCCACCATTAGAGCTGCATATTTTCAAGAAAGGAAAATGTATAGCATCTGGGTCCCTGATCCCCTCGCAGGGAGCAGATTCAAATGCTGATTTGAGTGCTCTCATACCTGAAGGCAAGAAGACGCTTGTCATTACAATGGATAATCTATGTACAGCCTTAGGAGGGGAGAAGCAGCGGAAGTTTGAGAGTAGCGACAGATCTTAAAGGGAGGGTCTAAGGAACGAGTACGAGGTCTTCACAGTAATGGCAGAATTGAAGACTTTCAACTGACATGCGGTCTCCAATAATACCTGTACTTTTGTAGCTAAAAGTCATGCAATGCATGTAGACATATATGACATTTTTTTTTTTAATGCAGGCGTGGAGCTTGCTGGGCTCCCAGACAGTCGTCTTTCCTGGGAACTTCAGCGTTGCTCCCACTGCATGACCTGAGATGAAGGCCTCAAATAAGGCAGGTTCTATCGGGTCTGCTGAGAGCTGGTGAAGACTGAGGAGTGTTGAACGGGCAGGTCCTACATTTTGAAGCAGTGTTGCCAATCCCACACTCTGCTATTGTATGCGCAGAGGCTAGAACCTCCAGCCGGCACCTGCGGCAGTGAAAGGTGCTGCAGCGCATCGAGGAGCAAGAAAACAAATGCGCTTGTAAACAGACACAGACATTGGAGGGTGGAGACTGCCATACTACTCTGAGACAGGCCTTGGAAACTCTTGGCTCCAGGTTCACAATGGAAATGTAATGAGCCCAAGGAGAAGCGTGACAGCCATTTTTGCATCATCGTGTGCTGGATTTGCCTTGTGTTGAGGAGGTAGGTCTGCTTGGGTCTTGGCTGGTGGAAACTCCCCTCAGGACCATTTCTGGCTAAAGTGCCAAAAGCTGAGAATACAAGTAAGGCAAAGGATTTTTGTAACCTTCGTCAAACAGCTTTATTTCCACATGAAGAAGAATTGAAGATGAATTGATGGACCCTCACACTGCAGTCTGATCCAAGTTGAGGCACTGATCCATAGTCTGCTGAAGGACATGAGTGCGACAATTGGAAATATTGACCATTAAAAATTGACCATAATGTCACTGTCATTGAGGAACCTTTAGGGTGAAAGTCTTCAACATGAAGTGGAGATGGGTGGACTAGAACAGAACTTTGCCACTGGATTTAAGCTAGCCTGGCTGATGAGGGGTGTTTCCCCAAAACCGGTCCCAGGATGCTTGTTTCCGGTCCAGGGAAAACCTGGCTTGGCAGTTCCTGCTGAACTGTTCCCATGAGGCACAGGGTCAAGACTGATTTTCATATAGCTGGGTCTGAACAGGGGTTGCGAAGTGAGCTAAAGAACGATGATGGATTCAACCCAGATCTGTGACTGGGGGTGAGTGTCTGAAACGTTTCAGCGCTCCGTCCATCATCTCCTTGTGTTTGCTTTAGAACAGGAAATCCCAGAAATAGAGGCTCAAGTGCACGAACAGGCGGGCGAACCGGAAGGTTTTGAGTCTTTCAGAGACGTTCTATGTCCACCAATGTTTGACTGGAACATGAAGTGCAGGTACTAGATAATACTGTAAGGGCAACATGTTTGAGGATTCTGGGTCTTCCCTCAGTGTAGGCAACTGATCATCTCAAAGAGACTGTGGGACATTTCCTACAAAATGCCCTGGGATCACTGGGGTCACTGTAATGATGGAAATCCAAAGGATGCTCCGACTGTCAACACTCTGTCCTGAAGGAAAGAAACCAGAAACTGGAACTGTATTGGTTGAGCTGTGGACTCAACAACAGTGGGAGACTGTTATTCGTGCGGCCTCCAAAAACAAAGGTTTATCCTACAGAGGCAGTATTGGTGCTCCCGACTTCAGCAGCACACAGAATAGAGAACAGGAATCCAGACAGTTCAGAAGGACCTGGAGCCTTGAAGCATCTCTCTGGTTATTGGCAAAACTTTGCACACAAATTGAGAGAAGACATATGCCCTCACAAACCCCTTAGGCAGTGAGGATTTTTTGTAGAGTATTAGAGTGAGTCCCCTGGCTTAAGGGACAGGGAGGAATTCGGAGAAAGGTTGCTGAAGGTTGTTGAGAAGCGGCTGAAAGTTCCAGCCAGTCATCCCGGGCTTGAGATATAACATTCTTTCCATAAAGGGTGACATGCTTTTTGATGGTCTGTTTCCCCTTGCTTTACCCCTATTCGCTTTATTCTTATTGTGGAGATTACATTCTGAGTACAGACTCTTTTTTGATTCAATGTTTGGATTCTGAGAGGATTCATTGGTCAATTATGGGATTTAACTTGCAGAACTGTAGAATATAATTTTACCTGTGTCCATGCCCAATAAAAAGATTGAAAAACAAAATAGAAAAAAATTATTCCATATGTGATAAATTAATAACATTTAAAAATATATATATAATTTACACAAACAAAAAGAAATCCAGCCCTTAGGAGTTCACTGCAAAGGAGCAGCTCCATGGAGCAGATTTCTAGTTTTTAACCGTGCAGAACAAATATGCCATGCTACTGAAATATGCAAAGCTGGTGAGACAACATTAAATACAGTGCAGAGGCATTTTTATAGTTTTTAATGCCATAGGATCTCGAACAAAGGCAGCAACTTTTTCCTATGCAGCATGCTTGTTTTTGTGCAAAGCATCTTAAAGTGCATAATAGTTCCACCCAACTTACAATCACAGGCACAGTTTGGCTCTCCTTTGGGTAACATTTTGCTATGTAGGTATGCACTTAGAGCATTTCCAAGACTGAGGTTGACGGACCAAAGATGCTGCATCTGAGGCTGGAACTCATCTATGTAGTGTTCAAACCCTACTTCTTCCTTTGGAGTTAAATACCCAGATGACAGGCAGCCCCCTTTAGTACAGTGAAGTAGTATCTCTTGCTTAGCTCGCCAGTAGCATTCCTTGATGGTCCTGGCAGTGGTCATATTACTGAAGCTATGGTTAACTCAATATTCTCTGCACCCAATCTCCTATAGTGTTCTTTAAACGTGGTTAGGAATTGATACGTTTATAGGGAATCATGCAAAGATCTGAGCTAAATGTCTGCCTGGGGGGCTCATATAAAAGAAACCCCTGAACAGAAATGGGCACAGGGCGATTATATCTGAAACGCAGCTTGTGCCTAACTCCACCCTTATTGGGATTTGTGGTGCTCCTGGGACGAGATGTACAATTCTCTTCTTTTTGGATGTCAATAGTGTTAGAAAATTCCTCATATTTATGCTCCATATATTGTTGCTGCAACTACTTTCATTTTGTATTCCTGGATAATTACACTCAGTGAGATGCAGACAATTCTGCTTTTACATCTCTGAACAGCTCCCATGTTCTGTTTCTGACGTCAGAGCCATGTATTGTAAGTGCAAGACCCATAGATGCAAACACAGTGGTTAGCAATCTCTTCTTTTCACACTCTCATTTTGGGCAGGGATCCAAGAAGGACAGAATGGCGCTCCCCAATGGAGACAACAACCAGCCTCCCCTTTCTGCCCTACCAGTATGAGATGTGTATTTGCATTTGAGTGGCAAGTTCACTTTTGCACACCAGTCCATCCTCTTTACTGGGCAGGACAGCCATTTCAGCACCATTGTGTCTAGGCATGTGTTCAACTACGCAAAGTTGTTACACAAAGGAGCTGGTTACCTAGGTGGCACATAACATAAGGTAGGCTACCATGGGCTTAATTAAGGTGCTTCACATTCCATACATTCCAATTCTCCTCTTAACACCATCCATGTTCCACTGTTAAGACATTACCATCGGCCAATAGGATAATTGCAGCCTTGCATATGTACCACCCAGGATATCAAACACTCTTGGCATCTGATTGTTTCCCTCAGGATCTTGCACTAAACGCTGTGCGCTCATTACCTACTGGAATCATATCAATTTCTCCACAATGGGAGGGGCCTGGCTTAGTCGTCCCTAATTCCACATATCTTGAGGTGGTTATTTCCTTAAGGTCGTGAAATGCTTGCCTGAACTGCCTTCCATATAAAGTTGTATTCCCATCTCAAGCACTACCTGCAAGTAATCGCGGCCTAGCCTCCTCTCTTTTAGTCACTCGACTTTTGACCTAAGTTCTTTGGTTCCTAAGTACTGTAGGTCAATCTCCCCTCACTCATCTGGCTCCCGCCTTTCATACGACCCTGATGCCCAAATTAGCTCTCATCAGTACCTCCCGCTCCCAATTTACTTTGCTTGTCCTTTATGAATATTACCTGCCTACTCTTGTCCTATTTGATATATAAACTTTCTCTCACCTCCTTATACTCCTAACTGGGCTCCCATCCCTACTAGGACACGCTCTCAGAATGGAGATAAATCCCGACCCCAGAGGATCCAATGCCTTCATCATCAATTACCCGTCTAACCTCTCCAAAAAAGCGGCAAAAAAACACAAACACCGCATACTCAAAGCCAGACCCGAAACCTTAATCTCAGACCCCTACTTCTATGCAAACAAGGGTACTCTTGTTAATGACCTCATCTTCTACACCAGAAAACGGGCATGCTGGCGGACCGTGTTCTATTCCATGCTTCGAATATCAGGCACTAGGAAAACCCCACATGGTCACCCTCGTCCACCCTCAAAGCTAACACCACTAACACCCTCTACAACAATGGTATCATCTTAATCCAGCAAAACCAAAGGGGATGATGGACGGAGTGTTGAACATTGCAAGCACTCACCCCCAGTCAACTGATCTGGGTTTAATCCATCATCATTCTTTAGCTCACTCCGCCACCCCAGTTCAGACATGGCCATATGCAAATCAGTCTGACCCTGTGCCTCATGGGAACAGTCCAGCCCGAACTGCCAAGCCATGTCTTCCCTGGACCGGAAACAAGCATCCTGGGACCGGTTTCTGGCTTACAGCCGTCATCAGCCAGGCTATCTTGAATCCAGTGGCAAAGTGAGCAAGGGACCCACTTCTGGGCATACCCTGCCAACTTAGGGCGAACATAGCAAAACCAAAGGGGATGATGGACGGAGTGTTGAACATTGCAAGCACTCACCCCCAGTCAACTGATCTGGGTTTATCATCTTAATCCAAGCCTCTAATATCAACCTAGCTAAGATGGTCAATTTTTTCTCTACACTCAGAAAAGCGGTGTACGCCAAACCCACTGACCCCTACCCATACCCTACAAATACGCTGGATTTAACCAGTACTCCCCCTATCACAGCTGAGAGTACCCCACTCTCTCTAAACTCTACTCCTCCTTTAGTTGACCTCAGAGCCTCCATGTCCCCGGTCGGTTTATATCAATCCACTCGACCACCTTCTCAGCTGATTGGTGGACCTATGGGCTCACTCTCCTCTCGCCGACCGCTAGTCTGATACAGGGTGACCCTCGAGCTGAGAGGCTCCTCACACCCTACCGTCTTTACTCCTAACAGATGATCCCTCTTCCTTCATCCCTATAACTACGCCACCTGCTAGGCAGGAGACTTGGCAACAGTCCTCCTCGGATCATGATCAGCCAAACTCACTCTTCTCGCCGACCGCTAGTCAGATACAGGTTGACTCTCGAGCTGAGAGGTTCCCTCACGCCCTACCGTCTTTACTCCTAACAGATGATCCCCCTTCCTTCATCCCTATTCCTACGCCACCTGCTAGGCAGGAGACTGGACAACGGTCCTCCTCGGATTATGGTCAGCCAAACTCACTCTACCCTCATATGCCCACCCCCAACATACAGGCAATTCGTCCACCCGTCCTATCACTTTCCCCAGCCCCTCTTTCCAAGCTTTCGGGTACATTGCAAATCCTCAATGGCCAACTCCCCCCTCCTGAACTTAGCAGTACCGCCTTAGACCTCTCTGGCTCCCTTCGTGGCCCCACCTCTCTACCTGATCCCCCTACACATCCTCTAACCCTCACCCAGCACTCAGACCTGGTGGCGCACCTTGATGATTTATCTCTCCAGTTGTACCTTCTTACGGCCGAACTTCATGTCTTGAAAGCCCTCTCAATTGAGCATCTCCCTTGATCAGCTCCCTCCTCTCCCTTCGAAATCTGCCCAGAGTCCCCTCTAGCGTGATATCTCGACCTGTCCAGCATCCTCCCCTCTCTACATTTAATACCTTACCTCTCCCTAACGCCCACTCCCGGCCCAGAAGGACAAAGACTGATCTTCCGTCTAAGGATATCAATGATCTGCTCTCCTCTTATTCCCCTAACTTAGACACCATCAAGACTCCTCTCGGTCAAATTCAAGCCATTCACGCTAACCCGAACAGAGAACCCCCACACAACCTCAGACTCATAAATAATGACAACCTCAAGCGAGTTAACATCATACAGACATCTCCCCCCCCCACACACCGGGACGACTTAAATGCATACTGCTCAACTGCAGATCAGCCAGTAAACACGCCTCAGATATCTTCGACCTCATCCAATACAATGAGATAGATATCATCATCCTCACTGATACTTGGTTGAATCCCTCTTCCACTCCTATCCTAGACCTCCTAGTGCCTCCTTCCCATGATATAATTCGTCTCGACAGAGTGAAGAAGCTGGGGGGTGGCCTAGCTTGTATACATCGGAGTACACTCTCGGTCTCTCACTCTGAGTCCTCTACGCCTTCCTCCAGTAAATATCTCTGCCTCAACATCTCAAGTAACCACCTCCCGGTATGTAAACTACATACATTCTATCACCCCCCGGGGGACAATCTCTCCTTCATCGAACAATTAATGGAAATCATCTCCGGTAATGTCGATTCCGTAGTGTTCCAAATCTTCCTCGGTGATTTCAACCTTCATCGGTCTAACCCCAATGACCAAGCTGTTACATGCCTTAAATCTTTCCTAGATGATCACGAGCTGATTCAATATTGTGACCGGCCAACGCATAATAAAGGAGAAATCCTTGATCTCATCATCTCCAAAGGAAACACCATCTCACTGGATAACATCTCCCCTTGTGACTGGTCTGACCACCACATCATCCTCTTTTATATTAACCGGGAGGTGTCCCTGAGGAAGGCTCAACCGAAGAAGCTGAAGATATGGAAAAGGGACCTTAGACATATTAATACAGCTGAACTAGCAACCCAATGTAAATCTGCCCTTTCCTCCCAAGCTGACATGTCACAGGTTCATGTACTCACTGACTTTTACAACTCTACGATCTCAAGTATCATGGATGCCATGGCACCACTCCAACAAAAAAATGCCTCAACAAAAATCTCCAAACCACGGTTCAATGACAACCTAAATTCTGAACGACGCAACCTAAGGGCAATTGAACGATCTTGGAAATCCAAACCTTCCTCGAATCAGCTAAAAGTCCTTAGAATGGTAAGGAGCTCCTATAACAAACAAATCAAGAGCGCCAAGGCCGACTACTTCAGATCCCAACTTAACCAAGCCTCTAATCGCCCCAAGAAACTTTTTGAAATTGTTAAACAACAATCGGTTGTTGCACCCATTCGCTCTGACCCAGGCTTCAGCCCACCCTCATGCGACGTTCTGGCTGCTTTCTTTACCGAGAAATCAAGACTCATCAATATCGAACTGGATTCTAAGAAAGCTTCTTTGCCATCCTATTCGTTTGCGCACCCTCCCTCCCGCTCAGTACAGCTCGAACCAGCTAGTCTGAGCACCAAGAACAATTCCTCATGGGGCAACTTTACTCCTTTCAGCGAAAGAGACATTAACATGATTCTTCAGAGTATCAACCCATCCAATCATTTTAGCGATCCGTTACCACCCTCCGTCTTCAAAGAAATCAAGGAAGTCAACACCCCCCTTTGGACAAAGATTATCAATGCTTCACTGTCTCAAGGCTCGATCCCTGAGTGCATAAAAGCAGCTCAGGTTTCACCTATTCTAAAAAAAACTAATGCTGATAGTGCCGACCTTAACAACTTCCGCCCTATCTCCAACATCCCTACTCTGGCCAAACTCCTTGAAAAATGCATCCAATCTCAACTCTGCGCTCACATTGAGAATTTCCAACTCCTTGACCAACACCAATCTGGCTTTCGGAGTGGACACAGCACTGAATCGGCTCTCATTCACGTTATCGATGACATTTTAAAAATGCTCGACCACAATGAATCTTGCCTCCTAATCCTCCTTGACCTGTCCTCTGCATTTGCCACTGTAAATCACGACAACCTTTTATCTATTTTGGAGCACAGGATGGGCCTCTCCGGTCTGGTGTTGCAATGGTTCATCTCCTTCCTCCACCACAGATCCCAAAGAATAAAGGTGAACCACTCTCTATCCCAGCCCACGCCAGTATCCATAGGGGTTCCACAAGGGTCCCCCTTATCCCCCATACTATTCAATTTATTCTTGGAACCACTGGCTAATGCACTAAACTCAATGAACATTCTCTTCCATATGTACGCAGATGACACGCAACTCTACCTGAAAATCTCCTCCCCAGAAAATCTTATATCACTCAACACTACCCTCATGAATACTCAAAACTGGCTAACCGAGAACCACCTCCTACTCAACACCTCCAAAACCGAATTTCTGCTAATTTCTCCTCCGAATCATACCCCCAAGTTAGACCTCTGGATGAACCATCTCACTGCCTTCAACTGCTCCCCCCTCATTATAGATTCTGCCAAATATCTCGGAATCACCCTGGACTAACATTTAAATATGAAGAATCATATTAGCAAGGTGTGCAAGGGAGCGAATCACCAGATGAGATTACTCAGGAATCTCAAACCTTTCCTTCCACAAGCCGACTTCAAGCAGGTGGTCCAAGCACTGGTTTTGCCGAGGCTAGACTATGGCAGTGCTATGCTCTGTGGCCTCCCTAAATATACCTTGGCCCCACTTAGGGCTGCATTGAACGCTGCGGCCAGACTGACCACGGGCACAAAAAGAAATGCGCACATTTCCCCAGTCTTAAAATCTCTAAATTGGCTGCCTTTTGAAGCAAGAATACAGCTAAAGATTGCCTGCCTGTCTCACAAAGCTCTCCATTTCCAAACCCCCAAGTATCTTGTCCAAAAGTTAGAATTATCGGGAGGTGGTAGACCCTCAAGAAGTGCTAACTCCTTCCTCCTGAAACCACAGATATTTCGCAAAAAGAGAACTTGTCAAAGAGCTTTCTCCGGCTCTGCCCAGAGGATCTGGAACTCTCTCCCTCCTGAAGTTCGCAGACTCACCTCCACGGTTGCTTTCAAATTGGAAGTAAAAAGATTCCTTATGAGCAAGTTCTTACCTTAATTGGGTTTGGATCATCTGCTATAAGATACTGGACTTTTACCTTCACGTCTTGTGCTGATTTGCTATATTTCCTTATTTAATCTTTTCTTCCCCTCCCAGATCCGCTATTTTTAACCACTGTGATGCTTTGATGCACCCTTTTGTAACTGGTTCGTTGATTTGTATTTGACGCTTGTACATCCCTGATCATCTGTAATTGTGAAGCGCTCTGATATCCCTTGGGATCATGTTCGCGCTATATAAAACTTTATAAATAAAAATAAAAATAAAATATAAATATATGGCACATGGCGCTGTCACCTGGTGACCAGATGAAGCTTTCTTCCTGTATTGCACTCCAATGTATTAGTATTTGTATAGCGCTGTATGAATCAGTGAGGTCTAAAGGCTTTTTGATGGTCAAGTAAGTAGATGCTCCATTTGTTATGCATGGTTTGTGGGGTGGTTATTGGGATGATCTAAAAAATAATTTTGTTGTCCTGAGTGAGTCTTGGAGGTGTGCTCCGAATCTGTTGCAGCAAACCTTCAGCTGTGCTAATGTATGGCATTTAGCAAAAGGTGTGATGGATAGGGTTGTATTTGCATAAACCCACCAAAATTACTAATCAGTTTACATTTTTTTCTGCCAACTAGATGTGTGGATGTGAGGAACAGGGTCCAGGCTCAGCAGTGGCGCACCCATGAATGGCTTGATACTACAGTAGTGGGTATTTGGCACCCAAATAAAAGTAGTGACGGTGCAACTCATGATATCTGCGGACACCAAGGTAGTAGGATTAAGGGGTCTTTCCTGAAGCAGAGATTATACAATCCATGATAATCAGACACCGCAACAGGGGATCTAGGGAGTCCATAAAAGTAGTGATGACACAGCCTTTCAAACAAAGCAAAAACAGTACTGTTTCTACGAGGTGACCCAGAAAAAGATGTGGCACAACCCATGAATTGTAGGTACTACAGTAGTGTGTCTACCTGCTCCACCCCATGAAGCAATGGTACAACCTAAAGATAACCATAGACACCGCAGTAGTGGGTGTGCAGGGTCAAGCCCGGATGACAGCTCATTAATCAAGTCATAGACACCACAGTGGTTGGTTTATGGAGTCCACCCACATGCTGAGATGGCTCAACCTAATTATAACCACAGACGGCACTGTAGTGAGTTTATAGAGTTGTGCCAGAAGGACAAATGGTTCAACCAATGAATAAGTCACAGATACACAGTAGTGGTTTTGTGTGGTCTAAGCAGAAGTGGAGATGGCATGCCCTTTAACCAGAGACCGATAGTCGTGGGTCTATGTGGTTTGCACATTAATGGATGTAGAGCAAACTACAGATGGTCAGACACTATTGTGGGTGTCTATAGGGTTCACCTAGAAGAGGAAGTGGCACAACGCAAAGATACTCAGACACCACAGTAGTGAGTCCAAGAAATAAGGAGTCCACCCATAGCCAGTGAGACACAACTGGCCGCCTGCTATCATATCGTGAGTAAAGCTTAGAAAGAGAATATAGTAAGGCTACTTAAGCAGATAAATAGCAGAAACATTTGTATAAATCACTCTTGTGGTAGACTAGTCTTATTGAAGTTGTGAGTGCTGGCAGTTAAATCTGGCAGCAACTCAGATATATCGAAGGAATGGCTTCTCTTGGACTATCAATGCCACAGTCCAGTAATTTGTCTGCAATGTTCAGTACAAGTCCATGGGACCTATCAAACTAGGTACTGACAGCCCTGTAGGGCCATTGCTCCACCCTCTCTGGTGGAAGTTGCTGTTATAGACCATAAGCCTCAGGCTGGAAAAAAATAAGTTGTGAGTTTATTTTTTAGGATTTTGATTACTTTGTTAGTACCTCCAGCAAAGAAGCAGAAGATGATAATGACCCAGAGACTAGGGAACGGCCAGACAATAATCCTAGATTGGAGCCCTCCATCAAAAAACAAGAAAAGGTATTGAGGAAGTGAATAACCAAAATTAGAGGACACTGTACCAACCAGCCTGGAGATAAAGTTGAACGAGGTAGATGGATCTATTTTTGACTAAGGGGCATCCTAGATCTTCAGAGTGGTGTGCATATGCCCATTGTGATGAATTTCATGCCAGCGATGGAAAACTCTAGATAAAGAACAGCTCGCAGGGACAGTGCCACATATAATCTATTAAGGGGAAGGTTGTAACAAAGACCCATTAAAAGCATGTTTAAAGATTCTGAAAGGACCAGCTGCTGAATTTAACAGGTCCATGTAGCAAAATATTCATTATGACCAGTCCACAAAGGAAACTAGAAGCCGAGTCAGCAACGGTAATTGGAGCCTAATTTGATCCAAAGGTTTGACAGGCTGGAACATAGAGTGATGTGCCTCCTGGTGAATCTCTACCGAGAGGAATAGGTCCATCCTGCAAAACATAAAGAGTTGGAAGGTTGAGAGGCATTGCTGATGGGGGGGGGGGGGGGAGAATTAGAATTTGACAGGAGTGGTAAAAGTTGACTTCAGATGCAGCGGTACAGTAGGACTCAGGTTGGAATTGTATGGGGCTCTGCTCTAGTCCACATCATCAAAACCAAGATAGTTATCTGAAGATCATGTACAATAAACCTGTCATCGTATTAGGTAACTACATCACAAAGGAGTGATAGAAAGTCTCAACAGGCACCCCATCAGCTTTCTCAGCAATATGAAAATAGTAAAAGACAGGTGGCCAGTCATAAATCGAAGGGAGTCCAGCTTCTGGGTGGTTTAGAGGCACATCAACATTAAAGGAATTCACCTTCTCAGGGACATCTTCTTGAAGAGTGACTAAATTACACATCAAAATATGAAAGATGCAACTCAAGAGGTACCTATCTTTGGACTACACAGGAGATTCCTTTAGCTTGCATTCCTATCCTTTGGTCTAACATCTCTGTGATTGATTGGATGATAGAAATTTTGAGAACATGGGACCTGGATAATTGTTTATCTGTGTTATACGAGTTTCATCTTGGAGAGACAAGAATGTTGTGGCAGCATGTGCAGCAATCCTTTAATCTACTGAGTTTTGGTCCTGTGATAAACTGGGACAAATCAAACAGGACTTTGAAGGTACATATTAATTATTTTTGGCGTATTCAATGATGGCAACTCAGAGTTTCCCAAAGGTCAAGGAGCATACTAAATAGATTATACGTGATATAAGCCAACCTCAGATCTACTGGGGATTTAGGCTGGATGGTGGTGTGAATGATCAAAGCGATATTCTCCACACACTTTCATTACAGGACTCTACAGAGACAGATAATAAATGTCAAGAATCAAGAACATTGCCTGGTATATTGATCATACTGAAAGCACGGCTAGAGTACATGCGGGAACTAAGGCAGTGACAAAGACAATAATAGGGACGGAACAGGCAGCATACTCCGATAAGGTGCAATATTGTAGGTGTACCCAATATATATTGAGAGCTTTGATGTATGATTAACAAAATATAAATATTTGAGAAATTCACATTTTAAGAAAATGTTGTTTTCATACCAGATTGAGCTTTGCTGGCTTCATGTGCTGCGAGGTGTGGTGACTTTTTCAAAATCGAGCCTGTGGAGCTGAGAGAGAAGGTAAAACATATCACCACATAATCTGTATTATTCATAAACTGATTACATTTCATAATTTTGATTCACAAATGCTGACTTGTGGAATGGGTTGGACCTCTGTAGCATTTATTTAAAGTATATGTATATTGAATTTTTTACATCACTCAGTTTAAGGGCTTCGCTATCCAACTGGAGTCCTGGTGATAAAATGAGGGTGTGTGCGGCAAAGTCCTGCAAATGTCCACAACTGGCCTCTCACTCGAGACAACTAATAGTGTCTAGAATGTGAGCTGTGAAGCACATTCCTAACTCACCACCCAGCTCAGATTCATAATGCTCCAGCAGTCATAATTTAATATGTTCAGCTTTTGTTTTGTACTTCTGCAAGTCTATAAAGTCTCAGTGCAATCTGTCAATGTGAAAAGTGTGCGGTTGGTGTGTAGTAGGAATACTTTATTGACAAATCCATTAGGACAAAAATGTCCTATTGAAAACTTGCAAAACTAACCCAAACTGACATTGCTCTTTATATTCTTATTCCCTAATTATGAGCTCCCCTTGCAGAATTCTACTCTGATCAATCATAGGTGGTAGGAATTTTGTGAATCACCGCAGACTACGAAACTTCTCTCACAGAAATCTGAGGAAAGTGAGTGATTTTAGCCAAAATTCAACCTTTACAGGGCATTCTGGGTACGAACACGTAGTGCCATCCATGCAAGTAGCACCACCTTGTATTCCTCTATATGTCCAGATTCAGAAATGTCTGCTACTAATAAGTTTCCTTTTGTTGGCAGTGGAGTCTGGGCCAAATACAGCTACCACATCACCACAAAGGGTCAATTTTCAAGGTGAAAACTTGATGTCTCCATGTTGCGGTTTGAGGCCGTTCCTATTGCCAATGGGATGGAGGTCACTGTTATCGATAACATAAGTCTGCCATTTAACTTCCTTCATTGTCACCGTCACCCA
Source organism: Calotriton arnoldi (assembly GCA_963921515.1). Lineage (NCBI taxonomy): Eukaryota > Metazoa > Chordata > Amphibia > Caudata > Salamandridae > Calotriton > Calotriton arnoldi. Next base: position 805,708 of record CAWUFW010007098.1, read on the forward strand.
GATGCAGAAGTTTCTCACTGTCTGTATTGTGTTTAGTGCAGGAAAACCCAAGCCAGAACCTATGTCTAAGGGCAAAACGAGTCAGCAAGGACTCTAAAACCAAAACTATTCTAACAATGCCTCTGTGTATGTATATCTTTTATTACTCTGTCTCATCATACTGAAGTAATCACATACACATAAGTTATGGGTAGTCATTTGTCTATCTCAATTACAGTTTCAAACTTAGTCATAGGGACCGGTAACTTATCCTTCACAAATTGAACAATTTAGGCTATGATTTAAATAGAAAAAATGTGATATAAGTTATGGAAACTAACATGACAAACTCACACATCAAAAATGTGCCTACTTGTTCATAACGTGCTATCTAACTCATCATATTAATTCATTCCTACTTACATTTCTCGTGTATAACTTATCAATCTAAATTATAGACTTTAGTATTTTGCCATATCAAAAGCTCATAACTTACACATAACAACCTATTTTACAAAAAAAGAAGCACACAACCCTTGGGGTTGTTGTAGGGATTCTGCACATACACAGAGCTATGCACAGGATAATAGGACCTCGGAGTATAGTGGTGAACCAACCATGCACCTTAGTACCCACAATCCCAATCCGACTAGCTTTAGCGTCTCATTAGCAGCGCAGCTACCAATGATTAGACAACCCAGAACACGGTCTCTCTTTCTCAGGACTCGCGGGAGCAAGAACACCCTTTCATAACTCACTCATACCTGTCCACAACGTGCGTAATAAGAGACACAGTATAGTTTAAAATGTTTATTTCAACTATCGTGCTCTAAGATACAGTACACGAGCCAGTACTATCAGCATAATGCATAAGGATAAAATAATAAGCATAGTTACAATTCCATAGAATACAAACGGGGAAAGCATTTCATAAAGCAGTGGATGTAGGGCTAAATGACCATACCACCCTCTCCGTGCTATTAGCTAGTTTATTATAAAAATAGAAGACCTGTGGGCTTTGTCGGGCAGACCCTCATACCTCAATATCTAGATGCAAGGTTTACATCATCAGACAAGCACAGCTCTTCTCTCTGGAAAGGTTTTTCTCCAAGTGCCTCCAACATCGAAATCACAATATTAAAAGCACACGAATTTCTCCAGTGCAGCTGCATTCAGTGTTATGCCTAAGTGCGAGGGGCTGACCATATCAGCAAGAACAAGGGACATTGTTTTTCAACCTTGTACATGTTGTGCAGACGAAACCCACAGGGAACAGGAGAAAGGGTGAAAGGCAGAAAGTCAGACAGTTCTAATATAGCCGGGCACAAGCAGAGGCTGGAAAAACAAAGTAACGTGCGCAAAAAGGCATCATGGCAGCCAGGCCTAAGCTAACTTAGCAATGCAGACCATGAGGCCACAAACCACATGACAGGGTGTTGAGTTTGTAATAGCTCTATTGCTCAGGTCTCACATTGTAATAATGAGATGCCTGACCAGCTTACCACTTAGCAAATCTGACATTTAAGTTGCGTTACACGCTTCATTTCTTTATAATGTTTGGCCATTAACAATTTCAAATTTTCAAGTCTTTCATCGAATTTACGAATACTAGGTCTTACTATCATTGGTATTGATGTTTGGCCAACATACATTTTGTCAAGTGCACTTCAAAATGTAGATAACATTCACATTTTTAAACAGTGCATATGATCTTAGAAGTATCTTCTTTCCCTGAAATTGGAAGGTGTATATCATTGATGGAGCAAGGACTCACAATGAGACTTGCTCGAAAGCAATCTTCTCACAGTATTAATGTATTAAACTTTGTAATGTCTATAATAACCAATGCACACACGAATACAAGTAGGAAGAAGCTTGCCTATGTGTTTAAACTAACAAATAACGCTTGTCTAAATCTAAAATGGCCGCTAAAGCGCGGGAAACTTATTGCGCATGTGTCAACCATATCACATGGTGTGACGTCTTTCTTTGCTTGGAGGGAAATCCTTGCTTCTGCGCAGTGTGTATTAAAATGGCTGCTTAATGTTTTCACGTGCTGCAGCTTGCGCACATGTTACAATTAAACTGTGGTATTCTAACGCTATTAATGCGGGATAGATTTATAAATAAATGGGAATAGAGTAGACAAAGTGGGTATACAGTGAGATCATTTTTATTGTGATTTTAATATTTTCTTCTTTGACTTTTTATTAGTTCGTAAATTGGGCCTGGGTTGTTTGAACTGCAGCTCGAGAGACATTGATTCTGCACATGCGCCCTGAAAGGCTGACCAGAAAATGCGATGAAGTCAACTTGAAAGCTCTCCAAGGTCGCGAAGCCTGGTTCACAAGTTCACTCGAAATGTACCTGCACTCGATACAATTGTATATAAAAGTTGTTGCTGAATTCAATGAGAGACGGGTGGGAAATAAAGCCAATGTATTAATTGTGATGGGCGGTATTATAAAGACAATGGGCTTAAAGAAATTGAACTAAATCGACATGGTGTGAGGATCAACCCCCTGTCCCCGTCCAATCAGAAGTAGTGGGCCCATAATTCTGCAACATTAAGGGGAGGTACATGGGCGTAGAAGGGTATAATAGATATAGTATTAGCTAATTAGTTAGTTCGAGGTTCGAGATCCCTGACGAGCTGATCGATTGCAGACTGAACCGCTGTCCAGAGAGGTCCTGAGGTGGGGGCGGCGGAGTACATTAGAAGGAAGACACGGGAGAAATCGAGGAGAAGCGAAGTATCAGAGAGGGGAACGACGCAGGCGTCGTTGATAGAGAGGTCACCGGTCCTGTCCTGAACCTGGAGGAGGTTTTTGCTCTTCATCCTTCCTGGGTCCTACCTTTCCAACTCCTTGGCCAAGGGGTTTGGTTTCTCGCACCTTTAGGTAAATATAAATGCAACTTTAGTTGTGCTGCTGTCTCTATCTTCTTCTTTCTGAGGGACCGTCATTGATCGATAATTGACTATTATGCTTCATCCTTGATATACGATTAAGTATCATGTGGTTCTGTATTTTACTCTGCTAAATCTTTAGATAAACATTTTGAAACTTCCTGACTCAGTGATTATTTCAGGAATTATGAATTGTATTGAATGTCACTCATTTTAAACTTCCCAATTAGCAAAGGGTCCATTGGTAAGTCATTACTCTTCAATCAGAAAAGTAATTGGTAGCAGGGATTTTGATAAAGAGTACAACTGACCCACCAGCGGAAATTGCTAGCGTAGTACGAATGAATGGGTCCAGGTGAGTATTCGGTGTATGAATGCTTGTTGCTAGTAACCCGCTGGATCAGTTTTCTGGTTATCAGAGGATGGTTGCACTTTGTTAATTGGGTAATGAGAATTTTTATTTTTATAAACTAACATCTGTTTGTTCAAAGTTTGTTTTATGTTGTCCAGAATTCCCCGGGGGAAAATTGAATAGCGGATGGTGAGTGGAAACCATACTGCAGTGAGGTTATCTGTCAGGCAGAAATAGTACTGAAAAGTTAAGCAGTGCTATCAGTACTTGTTAGGGACTCTATGAGTGTGAGTAATAGCAAAAGGAATATGCTGGTCAAAATTTGATGGTATATCACCTAGAAAGGGTAACATTGAAGAAGTAGCAGGTATTTCTGAAGCTTACGTGAAGAGTAAACGGAAGGGTTTTACTCGTAGTGTATGTTTAGTAAACGGAAAGGTTTTACCAAGTGTGAGAGAAACTATCCTTTTCAAGTTAGCGAAACTGGCACGATAGCGAATGTTTTATGTTGTTACTGAATTTTAATAAGAAGAAAATAAAGAAAATAAAGTTTTGCGTACGATTTTGTAAAGGGAGGGTCAGCTGCCGGAGAGGAAGCTGACGTCACAAAACGCTGCGCTGGGATTGGTTGAAACCGCGGGCGTAGAACTATCTTGTAAAAGAGGGGTCAGTAGGCAGGAGTAGTATTGACATCACAGGTGTCGCGCTGGGATTGGTCGAAACAGCGAGGGACAGAGAAGCGCAGATTGTAAAGGAGGGGTCGTCAGAAAAGACGTCACTGAAAGGCCGCGCTATGATTGGTTTAGAGACAAATGTTAGCTGGAATTTAATTGGTTGTCAGCATAGAAATCGAAATCTTAGTGGACAGTGAAAATTATATGTTGAAACACGATCCGACTTTAATAGGAACTCGTCCAGACAAGAGATTCCTAGGGTTTGCAGAATATAATTCGATACATAGATATTTACCCAAAATGTATGGAGAAAAGAGAAAAATGACATTTCTACAAAGGGTTAAGAATTATTTTTAAAAGGATAAACCCATCAAAACTAGAGAAGGAATTATCATTCCACCAGCAAAAACGCCCGCTTCATTCATGATGATGGAAAGAGGTTATCATACTTGCGTATGGTTAGAAAACTGGATAGAATATACCAAAAATGATGGAATATTAGCCTTCCCAGAGAATGGTACTTTCAATGGGAGAATTCTTCAAAATTTAAGATTGAGGATGAATGATTTAGAACCCAGACCTAGATTAACTCAATACGAAGCCTTAGAAGAGTGGGAAACCGAGGCATTCGAACGTGACCGAGCAAGAAGTAGTAGGGGTTATCGGGGATTTTTTCCTAGATACCAAAATGAGTCAAGAGACGGTCAAATGAAACAGTGGAGAAGAGCGATGCTTACAGAAGGTTTGTATCCAATATTAATGGCAGAAGAATCGTTTGGGAGCAAATGCACAGAGAAAACAAAACATTTGACAGGATTTGGAGATTCCGAAGACGGATTTATGGAAGAAATATTAAAGAACACGCCACCATATCAGGAAGGGACAAGTGGATGCACCCCAAGTGCACCACTGTTAAAGACACCATTGGTACCGCAAGTATTGCATAATCCCCCAGTTAATAGGGTACTTCAGGATAAGGAAAAGGAAGCTATAGACAGAAACAGAGCAGAATTGATACAGAAAATAACACAGTTGAATGCACATCCTGATTCCCTGACCATACCTGTAACGATTGGTCCAGTGGTTCCCTTATATGGTGATAAGGTGAATTATCCGAAACCATTAGCAATGCCCACACCGGTAGAAATTCTTAAACCTGAACCTGTAATAATTGATGATCAAATCAGTGATTGTGAAAGCATGATATCCTTAATGGATTTACCTATTCGAGGATCGGTAAATACCACTCCTAGAAGAGTAACACCTGGTTGCTCCAAAGATGTAAACATAGTAACCTCATCTGGAACTAAGAGTGCCACAGTAGTTACACCAGAAGATTTAGAAAGATGGGCACAAGGATCAGACAGACAGAGTTCATCCCCAAAGATCATGGACATTTACAAATTAAAGGTTGAGTTAGACGAAATGATAGCAGGCAATGTAGGAGGAGATCGGCTAAATACCTACGATGAAGAAGAACTATTGTTCGTATGTAGAAGTATCACTAGAAATGTAAAAATATTTCACGAGAAATTATCAGATTTGGCCTTACAGATGGGAATTGAAATAGGGAAGTCAAAAGTGCTACAGAAACCCTATAGAGCAGACTTCTCTGACAAAGATTTAGAAAATATGAATGCCTCTGGTCGAAAATTACAAGTAAAAGAATTAATGACAGTTTTACAGAAATGGGGAGACTTAGATAAATGGAAAGCTAGATGGACAAAGAAAAAGGAAGAGGCACGGTACAGTAGAATCACTTCTGAATACCTGATGAAGGAAACAGGAAAAGCAGATCAAATGTATCCGATGCGAGAAGTTCCTGGAGGAGGTTATGTTCATGTCCCATGGAATAGACAGGATATTTTGTCATTTACGAATGATTTTCCAAAATTGAGAGAAAAACCAATTGAATGGTACAAGCAAGTTGAGAGGTTTGTGAAAGTGTCAAAGGTATTGTTGAAGAACTTGGATGGTTTATTCGACATAGTGGTACCTGCCGATTTGTGGACAGATTGTAAAATCACAGTTGATTGGCCGAGTGAAGAGTATCCTAGAGATCCAAAGACAGGTGCTCCATCAAGTGATGTAATGAAAAAGTATCAGCAGGTAATAACTTACTTGAAAGGGAAAATACCACCGAAAGAAACAGATTGGGTAAAAATAGACAGAACTACCCAAGAAGCAAGTGAATCGGTTCATGCCTATTATGAACGTTTATTGCAGGTATTCAAAGAGTATAGTGGATTTGAGGACATTGGAGACAAAAACATGAGTCAGTTTGTTTACCGATTTGTTTATGGTTTAAAACCAGAAATTTGTCAGATGATTAAGCAGCACATGTTGTGCTGGCAAGGGAAACCCATAGACGAAATTTTGAAATATGCGAAATATTGTGGAGACGATATTGAGGATAGGCACAACAAACTACAAGAGAAAGTGATGTGGGCTCAGGTGAAAATGGCTGAGCGACAGGGAATTAATTTGGACAACCCAAATGATAATCCGGGAAAAGATTCTGGAGTGAATGGTGACAAAGTGAGAGGACGAATGAGTAGAGAAGAGGCTAAAAAGAAATTTCCTTGTCATGGATGCGGAAAATTGGGGCATTGGAAGGATGAATGTAAAAAGATTCGAAATAATAATGGCCCAAATCAAAATTTAAATCCACAGACGCAGAATGACTCACAGCAGGGTGCAAATCCTCAGAGTCAGTTGCCACCTGCACCTATACAGGGTAATGTAAGCAGAGCAAAGCATGGTACAGACGTCGGATATCAAGGAGGAAGTGGTAAGAATGAGTATGTAACTTCACAATTTCTTTTACAGGACGACTTTTGTCCATATAGTCAATGACGGTGCCTAGGAGAGGGGGAGAAGGAGTGCGTACTTGGCGCATCCTTGCCGGTAGACCAGTCAGGTCCATATGTTGAAGGGAAGGTAAGAGGTAATGATATTACTTTCCTTTTGGACACTGGTGCTACCAGATCTACTGTGAGAACAGCAGACATCCCAGACCTTCCTCTCTCTGGAGAAGCTATCCAAGTTGTGGGTGTGGCTAATCGAAAGATTAGAACACCTCTTACCCAACCAATGGAAGTAAAAATTGGAAATTTTAGAGAAATGCATCAGTTTGTAGTATGTGATTCCAGTCCAGTAAATTTATTGGGCCGAGATTTGTTGTGTAAAATGAACTGCACAATTATTTGCACACCGGATGGTGTTGCAATTCAGACCCCGGATGAAGACCATGTATATAAAATTATGATTGCAAAGCAAGGTTCAGAAGTAGATGAAATGTTCTCTTTGATAACTAAAGACGAATTGCCAGAAGAATTAAAAACTGCGGTAAACTCCTTGGTATGGGATTTTACAGGAAAAGAAGTAGGACTTATGGCCAAAATAGACCCAGTTAAAATCACTGTAAAGGAAGGTGCAATTTTTCCAAATACCAGACAGTACAAAATGAGTGCAGAAGTAAAAGCAGGAGTTATTGAAGAAATTAACAGAATGGTAAAACAAGGCATATTAAAGGAAGTAATGAGTAGCCCTTGTAATTCACCAATAATGGGTTTGAAGAAACCTAGTGGAAAGTATAGGATTGTTCAGGATCTGCGCAAAATAAATAAGATTGTGGAACCTTGTTGTCCTATAGTGCTGAATCCTGCAGTAATTTTATACCAGATTCCCTGGAGTGCAGGATGGTTTACTGTGATTGATTTATGCCAAGCATTCTGTTCCATACCATTACATCCAGATAGCCAGTATCTTTTTTATTTAAATTTGAGAACAAAGTCTATGTATGAAATCGTGTTCCTCAAGGGTACACAGAGAGTCCTTCCATCTTTAATCAACTATTGAAAAAGTGCTTAGAAAAACTAGTGATGCCAGGAAGTTCAGTCTTAGTACAGTATATAGATGATCTGCTAGTGGCATCTAACACTAGAGAGGACTGTGTTGTCGACTCCATTGCACTATTAAATCACTTGGCAGAAGAAGGGCATAAAGTTTCACCTGAAAAATTGCAGTTTTGTACAACAGCAGTTAAATATCTAGGACACCAAATTGAGAGGGGAAAAAGAAGGATAACCTCCGAAAGAGTAAAATTAATAAAAAGAATGCAAATGCCTGTAACTCAAAGAGAAGTGAGAATGTTCCTTGGAATAGTGGGCTATTGTCGACAATGGATACTAGGGTTTTCTCTACTAGCAAAGCCTTTAATTCAAATGACGAAAAAGAAGGCAAAGGACCCAGTTGAGTGGGATGATGAAAGTGTAGGAGCTTTTGTAAAATTGAGAAGTGCTTTGTGTGCAGCACCTGCCCTAGGCATGCCTGATTATAAAAGAAGATTCGCATTATTCTGTCATGAGAGAGAAAATTGCGCACTTTCAGTCCTAACCCAGAGACATGGTTTGGACAGACGTCCTATAGCATACTTTTCTGCTACATTGGACCCAGTGGCAGTAGCATTGCCAGGCTGCTTAAAAGCAGTAGCTGCTACCTGTTTGAGCATTGAGCAAAGTGAATCAATTGTAATGGGACATCCTGTAAAGGAGTTTGTTCCACACTCAGTTGTGATTCTGCTGACAAGAACCAGAACTCAGCATCTTACTCCTAGTCGGCTGACTAAATATGAAAGAATAATTTTAGGTGCTGAAAATGTAACTATTGTCAGGTGCACAATTGTAAACCCTGCTACATTATTACCAGACCCGTATCATGAAGAAGTTAAAGATGATGAAGAGGAACATGATTGTTTACAAGTCACAGAATTGTGCACTAAACCACGTCATGACATACAGGAACTACCCCATAGAGAGCCAGACAGGGAGCTGTTTGTGGACGGTTCATGCCAAAGGCATAAAGATGGTAAACTAAGTGCAGCATATGCAGTATGCAAATTAACTGGAATAGTCGAAGCATCCTATTTACCAGGAGTAAAATCTGCACAAGTAGCTGAATTAATTTCTTTGATAAAAGCCTGCAAAATTGGGAAGAATCAGAAAGTAACTATATTTACAGACAGTCAATATGGTTACGGGTTGTGCATGATTTTGGCCAATTATGGATGCACAGGGATTTCATGACTTCTTCAGGATCCCCTATTAAAAATGGACAGTTTGTAAAGGAACTGCTGGAAGCAATACAATCACCAAAAGAATTGGCTGTGGTGAAATGTGCCGCACACCAGTCAGGAGATGACTGGGTGGTAGTCGGTAATAGATATGCAAATTTGGTGGCTCAACACTGTGCTAAAAACAGGTTGTCAGTCAATAAAAGGGTTGAAAGAATGGGAATCAGCTGCCAACTTATGCTGTATGCACCTCCTGAAACATGGAATGATGTGAAACGACTGCAAGATGATGCTGATGAGAATGAAAGAAATGCATGGATTAAAATGGGACGTTCTCAAAGGGCAGACAACGATGTATGGATTTATACTGATGGTAGACCAGTCATGCCCGACTGTCTAATTTCACAAATGGCCAGAATGTATCATGGAGACACACATGTAGGAAGAGACGCAATGATTAGGCTCTTCAGACAAAATTGGTACAATCCAAGGTTTAGGGCCGTAGCAGAGAGTCTTTGTCAGAGATGTCTAACTTGCCAAATGCATAATCCAGGAAGAAAAACAATAATTGGTTTTGGGAAAAAAGGAAAGGCAGAAGGTCCCTTTGTGAGATTGCAGCTCGATTTTATTCAGTTACCCCCATGTAGAGGACTAAAATACGTACTTGTCATAGTGTGTCTGTTTTCAAAGTGGGTGGAGGCCTACCCTACCAGAAGGAATGACAGTAATTTTGATAAAGAGTACAACTGACCCACCAGCGGAAATTGCTAGCGTAGTACGAATGAATGGGCCCAGGTGAGTATTCGGTGTATGAATGCTTGTTGCTAGTAACCCGCTGGATCAGTTTTCTGGTTATCAGAGGATGGTTGCACTTTGTTAATTGGGTAATGAGAATTTTTATTTTTATAAACTAACATCCGTTTGTTCAAAGTTTGTTTTATGTTGTCCAGAATTCCCCGGGGGAAAATTGAATAGCGTATGGTGAGTGGAAACCATACTGCAGTGAGGTTATCTGTCAGGAAGAAATAGTACTGAAAAGTTAAGCAGGGCTATCAGTACTTGTTAGGGACTCTATGAGTGTGAGTAATAGCAAAAGGAATATGCTGGTAAAAATTTGATGTTATATCACCTAGAAAGGGTAACATTGAAGAAGTAGCAGGTATTTCTGAAGCTTACGTGAAGAGTAAACGGAAGGGTTTTACTCGTAGTGTATGTTTAGTAAACGGAAAGGTTTTACTAAGTGTGAGAGAAACTATCCTTTTCAAGTTAGCGAAACTGGCACGATAGCGAATGTTTTATGTTGTTACTGAATTTTAATAAGAAGAAAATAAAGTTTTGCGTACGATTTTGTAAAGGGAGGGTCAGCTGCCGGAGAGGAAGCTGACGTCACAAAACGCCGCGCTGGGATTGGTTGAAACTGCGGGCGTAGAACGACTCTTTTAAAGGAGGGGTCAGTAGGCAGGAGTAGTATTGACGTCACAGGTGTCGCGCTGGGATTGGTCGAAACAGCGAGGGACAGAGAAGCGCAGATTGTAAAGGAGGGGTCGTCAGAAAAGACGTCACTGAAAGGCCGCGCTAGGATTAGTTTAGAGACAAATGTTAGCTGGAACTTAATTGGTTGTCAGCATAGAAATCGAAATCTTAGTGGACAGTGAAAATTATATGTTGAAACACGATCCGACTTTAATAGGAACTCGTCCAGACAAGAGATTCCTAGGGTTTGCAGAATATAATTCGATACATAGATATTTACCCAAAATGTATGGAGAAAAGAGAAAAATGACATTTCTACAAAGGGTTAAGAATTATTTTAAAAAGGATAAACCCATCAAAACTAGAGAAGGAATTATCATTCCACCAGCAAAAACGCCCGCTTCATTCATGATGATGGAAAGAGGTTATCATACTTGCGTATGGTTAGAAAACTGGATAGAATATACCAAAAATGATGGAATATTAGCATTCCCAGAGAATGGTACTTTCAATGGGAGAATTCTTCAAAATTTAAGATTGAGGATGAATGATTTAGAACCCAGACCTAGATTAACTCAATACGAAGCCTTAGAAGAGTGGGAAACCGAGGCATTCGAACGTGACCGAGCAAGAAGTAGTAGGGGTTATCAGGGATTTTTTCCTAGATACCAAAATGAGTCAAGAGACAGTCAAATGAAACAGTGGAGAAGAGTGATGCTTACAGAAGGTTTGTATCCAATATTAATGGCAGAAGAATCGTTAGGGAGCAGATGCACAGAGAAAACAAAACATTTGACAGGATTTGGAGATTCCGAAGACGAATTTATGGAAGAAATATTAAAGAACCCGCCACCATATTAGGAAGGGACAAGTGGATGCACCCCAAGTGCACCACTGTTAAAGACAGGTACTGCAAGTATTGCATAATCCCCCAGTTAATAGGGTTCTTCAGGATAAGGAAAAGGAAGCTATAGACAGAAACAGAGCAGAATTGATACAGAAAATAACACAGTTGAATGCACATCCTGATTCCCTGACCATACCTGTAACGATTGGTCCAGTGGTTCCCTTATATGGTGATAAGGTGAATTATCCGAAACCATTAGCAATGCCCACACCGGTAGAAATTCTTAAACCTGAACCTGTAATAATTGATGATCAAATCAGTGATTGTGAAAGCATGATATCCTTAATGGATTTACCTATTCGAGGATCGGTAAATACCACTCCTAGAAGAGTAACACCTGGTTGCTCCAAAGATGTAAACATGGTAACCTCATCTGGAACTAAGAGTGCCACAGTAGTTACACCAGAAGATTTAGAAAGATGGGCACAAGGATCAGACAGACAGAGTTCACCCCCAAAGATCATGGACATTTACAAATTAAAGGTTGAGTTAGACGAAATGATAGCAGGCAATGTAGGAGTAGATCGGCTAAATACCTACGATGAAGAAGAACTATTGTTCGTATGTAGAAGTATCACTAGAAATGTAAAACTATTTCATGAGAAATTATCAGATTTGGCCTTACAGATGGGAATTGAAATAGGGAAGTCAAAAGTGCTACAGAAACCCTATAGAGCAGACTTCTCTGACAAAGATTTAGAAAATATGAATGCCTCTGGTCGAAAATTACAAGTAAAAGAATTAATGACAGTTTTACAGAAATGGGGAGACTTAGATAAATGGAAAGCTAGTTGGACAAAGAAAAAGGAAGAGGCACGGTACAGTAGAACCACTTCTGAATACCTGATGAAGGAAACAGGAAAAGCAGATCAAATGTATCCGATGCGAGAAGTTCCTGGAGGAGGTTATGTTCATGTCCCATGGAATAGACAGGATATTTTGTCATTTACGAATAATTTTCCAAAATTGAGAGAAAAACCAATTGAATGGTACAAGCAAGTTGAGAGGTTTGTGAAAGTGTCAAAGGTATTGTTGAAGGACTTGGACGGTTTATTCGACATAGTGGTACCTGCCGATTTGTGGACAGATTGTAAAATCACAGTTGATTGGCCGAGTGAAGAGTATCCTAGAGATCCAAAGATAGGTGCTCCATCAAGTGATGTAATGAAAAAGTATCAGCAGGTAATAACTTACTTGAAAGGGAAAATACCACCGAAAGAAACAGATTGGGTAAAAATAGACAGAACTACCCAAGAAGCAAGTGAATCGGTTCATGCCTATTATGAACGTTTATTGCAGGTATTCAAAGAGTATAGTGGATTTGAGGACATTGGAGACAAAAACATGAGTCAGTTTGTTTACCGATTTGTTTATGGTTTAAAACTAGAAATTTGTCAGATGATTAAGCAGCACATGTTGTGCTGGCAAGGGAAACCCATAGACGAAATTTTGAAATATGCGAAATATTGTGGAGACAATATTGAGGATAGGCACAAGAAACTACAAGAGAAAGTGATGTGGGCTCAGGTGAAAATGGCTGAGCGACAGGGAATTAATTTGGACAACCCAAATGATAATCCGGGAAAAGATTCTGGAGTGAATGGTGACACTGGGAATGGTGGTAAAGTGAGAGGACGAATGAGTAGAGAAGAGGCTAAAAAGAAATTTCCTTGTCATGGATGCGGAAAATTGGGGCATTGGAAGGATGAATGTAAAAAGATTCGAAATAATAATGGCCCAAATCAAAATTTAAATCCACAGACGCAGAATGACTCACAGCAGGGTGCAAATCCTCAGAGTCAGTTGCCACCTGCACCTATACAGGGTAATATAAGCAGAGCAAAGCATGGTACAGACGTCGGATATCAAGGAGGAAGTGGTAAGAATGAGTATGTAACTTCACAATTTCTTTTACAGGATGACTTTTGTCCATATAGTCAATGACGGTGCCTAGGAGAGGGGAGAAGGAGTGCGTACTTGGCGCATCCTTGCCGGTAGACCAGTCAGGTCCATATGTTGAAGGGAAGGTAAGAGGTAATGATATTACTTTCCTTTTGGACACTGGTGCTACCAGATCTACTGTGAGAACAGCAGACATCCCAGACCTTCCTCTCTCTGGAGAAGCTATCCAAGTTGTGGGTGTGGCTAATCGAAAGATTAGAACACCTCTTAACCAACCAATGGAAGTAAAAATTGGACATTTTAGAGAAATGCATGTTTGTAGTATGTGATTCCAGTCCAGTAAATTTATTGGGCCGAGATTTGTTGTGTAAAATGAACTGCACAATTTTTTGCACACCGGATGGTGTTGCAATTCAGACTTCGGATGAAGACCATGTATATAAAATTATGATTGCAAAGCAAGGTACAGAAGTAGATGAAATGTTCTCTTTGATAACTAAAGACGAATTGCCAGAAGAATTAAAAACTGCGGTAAACTCCTTGGTATGGGATTTTACAGGAAAAGAAGTAGGACTTATGGCCAAAATAGACCCAGTTAAAATCACTGTAAAGGAAGGTGCAATTTTTCCAAATACCAGACAGTACAAAATGAGTGCAGAAGTAAAAGCAGGAGTTATTGAAGAAATTAACAGAATGGTAAAACAAGGCATATTAAAGGAAGTAATGAGCAGCCCTTGTAATTCACCAATAATGGGTTTGAAGAAACCTAGTGGAAAGTATAGGATTGTTAAGGATCTGCGCAAAATAAATAAGATTGTGGAACCTTGTCGTCCTATAGTGCTGAATCCTGCAGTAATTTTATACCAGATTCCCTGGAGTGCAGGATGGTTTACTGTGATTGATTTATGCCAAGCATTCTTTTCCATACCATTACATCCAGATAGCCAGTATCTTTTTTCATTTAAATTTGAGAACAAAGTCTATGTATGAAATCGTGTTCCTCAAGGGTACACAGAGAGTCCTTCCATCTTTAATCAACTATTGAAAAAGTGCTTAGAAAAACTAGTGATGCCAGGAAGTTCAGTCTTAGTACAGTATATAGATGATCTGCTAGTGACATCTAACACTAGAGAGGACTGTGTTGTTGACTCCATTGCACATTAAATCACTTGGCAGAAGAAGGGCATAAAGTTTCACCTGAAAAATTGCAATTTTGTACAACAGCAGTTAAATATCTAGGACACCAAATTGAGAGGGGAAAAAGAAGGATAACCTCCGAAAGAGTAAAATTAATAAAAAGAATGCAAATGCCTGTAACTCAAAGAGAAGTGAGAATGTTCCTTGGAATAGTGGGCTATTGTCGACAATGGATACTAGGGTTTTCTCTGCTAGCAAAGCCTTTAATTCAAATGACGAAAAAGAAGGCAAAGGACCCAGTTGAGTAGGATGATGAAAGTGTAGGAGCTTTTGTAAAATTGAGAAGTGCTTTGTGTGCAGCACCTGCGCTAGGCATGCCTGATTATAAAAGAAGATTCACATTATTCTGTCATGAGAGAGAAAATTGCGCACTTTCAGTCCTAACCCAGAGACATGGTTTGGACAGACGTCCTATAGCATACTTTTCTGCTACATTGGACCCAGTGGCAGTAGCATTGCCAGGCTGCTTAAAAGCAGTAGCTGCTACCTGTTTGAGCATTGAGCAAAGTGAATCAATTGTAATGGGACATCCTGTAAAGGTGTTTGTTCCACACTCAGTTGTGATTCTGCTGACAAGAACCAGAACTCAGCATCTTACTCCTAGTCGGCTGACTAAATATGAAAGAATAATTTTAGGTGCTGAAAATGTAACTATTGTCAGGTGCACAATTGTAAACCCTGCTACATTATTACCAGACCCGTATCATGAAGAAGTTAAAGATGATGAAGAGGAACATAATTGTTTAAAAGTCACAGAATTGTGCACTAAACCACGTCATGACATACAGGAACTACCCCTCCGAGAGCCAGACAGGGAGCTGTTTGTGGACGGTTCATGCCAAAGGCATGAAGATGGTAAACTAAGTGCAGCATATGCAGTATACGAATTAACTGGAATAGTCGAACATCCTATTTACCAGGAGTAAAATCTGCACAAGTAGCTGAATTAATTTCTTTGATAAAAGCCTGCAAAATTGGGAAGAATCAAAAAGTAACTATATTTACAGACAGTCAATATGGTTACGGGGTTGTGCATGATTTTGGCCAATTATGGATGCACAGGGATTTCATGACTTCTTCAGGATCCCCTATTAAAAATGGACAGTTTGTAAAGGAACTGCTGGAAGCAATACAATCACCAAAAGAATTGGCTGTGGTGAAATGTGCCGCACACCAGTCAGGAGATGACTGGGTGGTAGTCGGTAACAGATATGCAAATTTGGTGGCTCAACACTGTGCTAAAAACAGGTTGTCAGTCAATAAAAGGGTTGAAAGAATGGGAATCAGCTGCCAACTTATGCTGTATGCACCTCCTGAAACATGGAATGATGTGAAACGACTGCAAGATGATGCTGATGAGAATGAAAGAAATGCATGGATTAAAATGGGATGTTCTCAAAGGGCAGACAACGATGTATGGATTTATACTGATGGTAGACCAGTCATGCCCGACTGTCTGATTTCACAAATGGCCAGAATTTATCATGGAGACACACATGTAGGAAGAGACGCAATGATTAGGCTCGTCAGACAAAATTGGTACAATCCAAGGTTTAGAGCCGTAGCAGAGAGTCTTTGTCAGAGATGTCTAACTTGCCAAATGCATAATCCAGGAAGAAAAACAATAATTGGTTTTGGGAAAATAGGAAAGGCAGAAGGTCCCTTTGTGAGATTGCAGCTCGATTTTATTCAGTTACCCCCATGCAGAGGACTAAAATATGTACTTGTCATAGTGTGTCTGTTTTCAAAGTGGGTGGAGGCCTACCCTACCAGAAGGAATGACAGTATTACAGTCGCAAAGTTGTTGCTACGCGAACTCATTCCTAGATTTGGTTTCCCAGTAACTTTGGAATCAGATAGAGGAGGGCACTTCAACAATGATGTGATTAGAATAATATGTGAAGCATTCCAAATTGAACAAAAATTGCACTGTGCATATCGTCTAGAGGCTTCTGGAGTTGTTGAACAAATGAATGGCACAATAAAATCAAGACTGGCAAAGATGTGTGCATCAGCATCGTTAGATTGGCCGGATGCATTGCCAATTGTTCTAATGGGACTCAGAAGCATTCTGATAGAAATACCGGAATGAGTCCGCACAAAATAATCATGGGAAGAGCAATGAGACAAGCACATGTTCCTACAAATAAACTACTGAATATAACTGATGATATGGTTCTGGATTATTGCAAAGGATTGGCTGACCTAGTGGGTTCTGTCTCTCACCAGGTTGGGGAAGACGCAGTTTCCAGGCAGCCTGAACAAGAGCATGATCTGAATCCCGGAGACTGGGTGGTTGTGAAGCATCACACCAGAGAAACGTGTCTATCACCCAGGTGGGGCGAACCTTGTCAGGTCATACTAATTACGAACTCAGCAGTAAAATGTGCAGGATTGCCTAATTGGATTCATGTAAGCCACACCAAAAGAGTACCAGATCCTGAAGAAGAAAATCCTCAATCTGCATCGATAACTGAGGAAGCTGAAGGTTGCCCAGCTAAAGAATCTCAGGTGCGAGATTCCAGGGAAGCTGAAGTAGAACAACCGAGCACAAGTCAGGACTGGATACCAGTGGTTGAAATACCTGAAGTTTACAACAGAACCAGAAGCCAAGCAAATTTAGAAGAAATTGAAGAAGATCAGATAGGTGAAGAAGAAGCAGCTCAGGAAGAGGAAAATGATACAATAAGAGAACCTGAGCAGGATCAGATAGGGAGAGGAAATTGGGCTCAAATCAACAACGAACCAACAAATTTTGAGCAGGGACAGACAGGTTTAGAAGAACGCGGTCAGGCTGCAGAAGTACAAAGTGCAATAAGCCCTGATCA
This sequence comes from Calotriton arnoldi, assembly GCA_963921515.1. Classification (NCBI taxonomy): domain Eukaryota; kingdom Metazoa; phylum Chordata; class Amphibia; order Caudata; family Salamandridae; genus Calotriton; species Calotriton arnoldi. The sequence goes on from CAWUFW010007098.1 coordinate 823,002, forward strand.
GAACCAGTTAGGTCTAGGAAAATACATTCAAGAAGAAGATCACGAAAATCACAAGCATGAAGACATAAATCCTGAACAAGGTCAGTTACTTGAAACTCACAGTGGAGCAGCTGAAGAGAAAGCAATAAGACCTGAAAAAGAACAAATAGAAGAAACTAAAATTGAAGAAAACCAAATCGTGCCACAACTTGAAAATACAAGAATTTCTGAAGAAGAAATAAGAAGTGAAGAGACAGTGCAAACAAAGCAGGTCAGAAAAGGTGATCGTTGGCCTAGTGTCATTAAAAGAGTAAAATACCACAAAGCTACCAGAAGTGAAGATCCAGAACAAGTAAATGAAGTGACAAGCCTAACGGGACAAACCAGTGGAATCGAAAAACGAAAAAGCAAAAGACTGAAACTTGTGAACAACAAATTCAAAGGTCCCGATTGGACTTATATTATCCTTGAAGACTACGAGAGCTCAGAGTCAAGTGAAAGTGGTGACGAAGGAACAAGTGCGGAACTGACTTATGAGAAAGAAATAAAACCACTGTGATAACGTAAAGAGACTTGAAATAACGATAAGAAGAGAAATCTTCCTTGTCAAAAATGCCTGACGATAGAGTTTCTGGGAGACCAAAGCAGAAATGTTGTAAAAGATGCTGTGCTATATGCATATGTAGTCTGGTAGTTGTGCTTATAGTATGGTTAGTTGTGATCGTAGCAATTCCTTACCTTTTGATAATGGATAAAAAGATTAACAACGAAACGAAGGCAAGGACAGATAACTTGAAAGGTAATAGAGTAGAAATAAAGGCAGATGATGAACCAGAATTTCCTCATGAAGTAACAGATAACGACACTAGTTTGAATATTTTTACAAAATTATTGTTTCAATATGTAGATACCATGGAAGTTAGTAATTGTTATGTCTGTATGAAATTACCTGAATCAGTAGCAGAAGGGTTAACATATCATCATTTACCATTAACTTATGGCATATCATGTGGTGTTTTGGCTAGTCTGTTTTATAGAACAGGGAGACTTCAGTACTATTATTCAAATATAGATGTAATATTTTCTGAGGTTCCGATTCGAAAGAATATGAATCCAGTGCTTAGTAGTAAAGATGCACAGTTTATGGGAGAATTTTTCTTAACAATGAAATCAATAGACATAACACATGCACATAGAAACAATCTAACATGTTCATTACATGAAGAAGAAAAGATATTTTTGAACTTAGTGGAGAATAGAAGACAAGATTTCCAAAAGAAAGCTTCTGAGCATAAAGCTCATCTGCCACCTTGGGCTGAGAAAGAGGGTAGTTACACACCTGGCAAGGCTCAAGCTGCTATGGCTCTGGATTTTGTAAAGACAGGGAAAATTTGTCTACATAGGTTAAAGACTGAGTATAACAATATTTTCATCGGTACCAGTGAATGTGAACATAATTTCTTAATTCTTGGAGGTTGGGGACTACAAGGAGGAACGGATTCAGTTTTTCCTGGAATCTATTATGTGTGTGGGAATAAGGCTTACTTTAGGCTTCCTGCACGGTGGTATGGAAGTTGTTATTTTGGAATAGTATTTCCAAAGATATACCACGTAAAAAGAAACACTGGGAGCAATGAAAATAATAGTGAATTAACACGTAGTAAAAGAGCTAGTTTTTCTGAAATTGTAGGTGATATATTCGGTGCATTGATACCTTCAGTGGGAATAATTCTGAATTCAAGGAAAATATGTAAATTATCTACAGTGGTTGATCGTTTATCAACGGACACTGCTGGAGGATTTCTGATGATTAATGCGGAAATGGTTGCGATTAGATCTATGGTTATGCAAAATCGACTTGCTCTTGATATAATACTGGCAAAAGAGGGCGGAGTCTGTAAATTATTGAAGACGAAACACTGTTGCACTTACATACCTGATAAAAGTGCAGAAATCGGAACATATATACAGAATATAACTAAACTTGAGAAGGAACTAAAACCACTGGAAGTTGATAGTGTATGGGAAAGATTGACAAATAGTATTACGTCAATTGGTACCTGGTTTGCTAATATAGGGAAAGGACTTATAGGCCAAATATGAATACCCTCAGCAGGGATAGCAATAATAGTGCTGTCAATAATAATATGGTGCAAATGTTGTAGAAAGAATGAGATGTATAGAGTAACGGGAAAAGGAAAGAAACGAAAGTTTGATGAAATTGAACTAGAAGATCTAAGAAGCGAATTATACAGGAAACTAAAAGGAGACGTGAAAAATAGAAAGTGTAAAAATGAAGCTGAGACAATTTTATGCTAAAAGTTGGCTTCTGATTGTGGGTAGTATTTTGATGGCTCAGAAACGCCATCAGAGAGGGATTGATGGAGCAAGGACTCACAATGAGACTTGCTCGAAAGCAATCTTCTCATAGTATTAATGTATTAAACTTTGTAATGTCTATAATAACCAATGCACACACGAATACAAGTAGGAAGAAGCTTGCCTATGTGTTTAAACTAACAAATAACGCTTGTCTAAATCTAAAATTATCAGCTAAAGCGCGGGAAACTTATTGCGCATGTGTCAACCATATCACATGGTGTGACGTCTTTCTTTGCTTGGAGGGGAATCCTTGCTTTTGCGCAGTGTGTATTAAAATGGCTGCTTAATGTTTTCACGTGCTGCAGCTTGCGCACATGTTACAATTAAACTGTGGTATTCTAACGCTATTAATGCGGGACAGATTTATAAATAAATGGGAATAGAGTAGACAAAGTGCGTATACAGTGAGATCATTTTTATTGTGATTTTAATATTTTCTTCTTTGACTTTTTATTAGTTCGTAAATTGGGCCTGGGTTATTTGAACTGCAGCTCGAGAGACATTGATTCTGCACATGCACCCGGAAAGGCTGACCAGAAAATGCGATGAAGTCAACTTGGAAGCTCTCCAAGGTCGCGAAGCCTGGTTCACAAGTTCACTCGAAATGTACCTGCACTCGATACAATTGTATATAAAAGTTGTTGCTGAATTCAATGAGAGACGGGTGGGAAATAAAGCCAATGTATTAATTGTGATGGGCGGTATTATAAAGACAATGGGCTTAAAGAAATTGAACTAAATCGACATGGTGTGAGGATCAACCCCCTGTCCCCGTCCAATTAGAAGTAGTGGGCCCATAATTCTGCAACATTAAGGGGAGGTACATGGGCGTAGAAAGGTATAATAGATATAGTATTGGCTAATTAGTTAGTTCGAGGTTCGAGAACCATGACGAGCTGATCGATTGCAGACTGAACCGCTGTCCAGAGAGGTCCTGAGGTGGGGGCGGCGGAGTACATTAGAAGGAAGACGCGGGAGAAATCGAGGAGAAGCGAAGTATCAGAGAGGGGAACGACGCAGGCGTCGTTGATAGAGAGGTCACCGGTGCTGTCCTGAACCTGGAGGAGGTTTTTGCTCTTCATCCTTCCTGGGTCCTACCTTTCCAACTCCTTGGCCAAGGGGTTTGGTTTCTCGCACCTTTAGGTAAATATAAATGCAACTTTAGTTGTGCTGCTGTCTCTATCTTCTTCTTTCTGAGGGACCGTCATTGATCGATAATTGACTATTATGCTTCATCCTTGATATACGATTAAGTATCATGTGGTTCTGTATTTTACTCTGCTAAATCTTTAGATAAACATTTTGAAACTTCCTGACTCAGTGATTATTTCAGGAATTATGAATTGTATTGAATGTCACTCATTTTAAACTTCCCAATTAGCAAAGGGTCCATTGGTAAGTCATTACTCTTCAATCAGAAAAGTAATTGGTAGCAGGGATTTTGATAAAGAGTACAACTGACCCACCAGCGGAAATTGCTAGCGTAGTACGAATGAATGGGCCCAGGTGAGTATTCGGTGTATGAATGCTTGTTGCTAGTACCCCGCTGGATCATCATAAGGTTTAATAGTGAGACATGGATATATTACTTTGGATCTGGTAGTGAGGTAAACTTTTAATATGCTTAAATGTATCAGAATTTCATGTATATCTGTTTTAACTGCACATATCATCATGGGGTCCCTCAGATGCACAATTTATCATCATGGGGTTCCTCAGATGCACAATTTCATGCCATAGTGGCAGCACTGCTCTGCGCTGCTTGATATAGGACCCCCACATTGGGACCTTGGCATTCCTCCTGCTCGCCAAGGTAATTTTAGGGATATGCCCTACCTCGGTGCGATATTTGCAACTATCCCCTTTCTTCTCTGAAAGAGGAACCCATCTCCGTTTCTTCCCGGCCTATACCCCCGATATTACCTGTTAGGAGACTGATGCATGTTCTATCAGTTGTTAGTAACCTGATGCCTTGGTTTCTAGTTAATACTGGGGTGAGGATCTGTAAAGGGTTTCGTCTGAGTTATCCTACATCAAGAGGCATTGTAATGATTCCTGTACCAAGACACCATATTTTGCTACTTAGTAATAAATGTGCCTGTGTTGTCACTTCTATATGTGGAACTGAAAATACCTTGTTGCCAATCAAAATGGTTTTAAACAAAAAAATACCAACATGGGGCTTCAATTTGTGATGTATCTCAAACTGTCATCTTTCTCATAAAAATTAAACATTTGTTAGGTTCTGTTGGAAATTGGTTACTGGTTAGGGGTGTGAAACCCTACTCAAACAGAAACCACAATCTCTTTCAAGGTGAAAAACAAGCAAATACCCAAATTACCCTGTGCCTAACTCTCTGGTAGCTTGGCACAAAGCAGTCAGGCTTAACTTAGAGGCAATGTGTAAAGTATTTATGCAGCACTTCAAACATTAATGAAGTAAAACACAACACAAGGAAAATTAAAAAACAATTTAGAAAAATAGACTAAAATATAATAAAGTATTTGACGGCAAAATGACAAAAATACAATCATTAGAACTGGAAATATGCAATTTTAAAGAGTTAAGTAGAAATACTGCCTAGAAGCACAAAGCGCCAGCTGCGGTTATCTGGTTGTGCCGAACTAGGACAAAATCACAAGTTCAGGCCGACCGCATTGGCACACGGGCCGGATACAGGGATCCAGTTAGGCCGTTGAACAACAATACTTTGAATCCTGGTTGCGGAGAGCTGTGAGATCCCGTGTCGAGGATGTGTTGTGCAGTAGAGGCGATGCGCGCTCCTGGTGTGAAGATGTGTCGCGTAGAGGCGGTTTTGGGAAACTGCGATGCGGGGTCTGGCATTGCCGTTGAGGAGGCCATCGACAAGGGGTTTGTGATGCGAAGTACTATGTCAGAGATGTGGCACGCACTGACTGGTTCTGAAGAAGTTGCAGGCTTGCGATGCAGAATCATGCGTCGTCGGCAAGGATGTCGTCAATGATGGGCCTGCGATGCGAAGGCCTGGGTCAAGGATGCGTTGCGTAGCGGTGGGTCCGACGAGACTGTGATGTGAAGTCCTACGACTGAGATGCATTGTGCAGTGGTTTTGATGCAAAGTTTTGTGAGGCAATGAGTCGCGATGCGTCAGTTCTGCTGGGTCCACAGCTGGACTGGCAGAGCATCTTTAGGCCAGCTTAAAAGGGTCCAGGACTGGGATGGCACCACTTGGGAGGGAAGGACTCAGAGCAGACAGATGCCAGGTGCCTGGTTCAAGGTGGTTGGAGCCTTCTGTCCCTTTGGCTCTGGTCAGGAGGTAAGCATGTAAGATCTGACAGCCTTAGGGTGGTCTTCCCCCAAACATTTCGCTCTTCCTCCTCTGGTTTTTGCTTATCTTGTTTTTTTATTGGCCTTAGGACTAGGTAAAAATTGTCTCACACCCAATTGGCACATTTAACCTACTTGTAAGTCCCTGGTAAAGTGGCACTACATGTACCCAGGACCTGTAAATTAAATGCTGCTAGAGGGCCTGCAGCACTGATTGTGCCAGCTGCTTGGGTAGCCTTTTAAACATAGGCTGTGTGAGCAGTTTAAACTGCAAGTTCGACCTGGCACAATACACCTTTTGCCAGGCCTAAACCTTCCTTTTGAATACATATGTCACCCCTAGGGTAGGGCTTAAATAGCCCAGAGGGCAGGGTGCAGTTTATCTGAAAAGTTGGACCTGTACTTTTAACTTTTATATGTCCTGGTAGTGAAAAACTCTTACTTTCATTTTTCACTACTTTAATGGCTAAATCCCAAATAGGATAACAGTAAGTTAACTTATTACATTTAATAAGTGATAAATTGGAAGCAGGTAGAAATGTCAAGAGTGGGAGTCTAAAGAATTGTAATTTAAAGCACTCTATAATGGAAAAGACAGACTTTAAGAAAGTAGGCATTTTCTTTTCCCAACCATTTGGTGTCTGATTCCAGTATCCTGGGTCACACGACTGGGTGTAGCTGGCAGTTGGACTTTGTGTATTGCTCCCAGACAGTGCAACAAAAGGCCATAGATGTTGACATGAGGGACCATCTCTGACTTGAAGAGGGGGAGGAGCTGTCACCTACCACAGTTCTAACTTTATGGCAAATCTAGGGTAAATCCATTCAGCTCTTTCTTCTGTATAGAGGAGCAAACTTTCCTATGAGAATTAACATGGGAAATCAGTGTTTTGAGACATCCCACCCTCCCAATTCTTGTCCCTTACTATTGGTATCAGCGCAAAACTTTCAATGAAGGAGCCAATGTGGATGAACTTGTTTTTTGAACGTTCATCAAGCTGCAAAAAAGTTATTAGCAAAACAATAAACGCTTTTCCTATGAAAGCTCTAACCAAGCTATAATTAGAGAGTGGCGTCCTTCACTGTGAAATATAGATCTCTATATATTAAAAAAACACGCCTGTGCTGCAGTGCTGCAGTGGTTAAGGTCCATATAATTCACCATAGTCTGCTTCTACATTTTAATTTTTAATTTTTTTTTACAGTTAAGGCAGGATGTATAACTAACGCCATCCGGTAACCTAACCATTGAGGTGTATTTTAACCTTATTTTGGATTATTTTGTGGTGCACCCAACAGGCACATTGCATATTTAGGTTTTCTTTGTTTGAGGGTCAGTTTTCCCCTTCTCTCTTTCTCTCAAGGCCCTACCAGCTTCATTTTTCAGATGGTAAGAGTACTATTTTTATTTTTAGGTATCACCTACAGATGGATTTTAAGTTGTCTGTTAGCAAAATACCTGTTGTGGACTGTATTAAAAACTTACATTGGGCTTACAGCCCACCTACTGCTAGACATTGGTTGAATCTATTGTCACTCTCATTTGCTTGTTTCTTATTCAATGGTTTATCTTACTCTTCTTGTGTAAGCCACTCCCACTGGATCATAGCGTGCTTCAAATCTTTCGGATTTTGCTACCTTGTATCCATCAAACTCTCACATTTAGAGAAATTATTTTTTTCATTAAGCATTCCATGAGAGTACATGTGTTTTCAGCTCTCACCCTCATGTGCTGCTTTCCACTCAAATACTGACCCCCATACTGTGTTGCTCCCACCTCCCCCAACTCGATCTCTCTCCTTTGTTTCTGCTATTTAATACCAACCCCCACCACACGCTCCATGGCAATCCTTTTCTCACTCTCCACTGTTGTTGTTTTTTTAACCCTTCCTCCTCCCACAGCATAAAGCTTGTCCGTTGCTCTTCCACCCTTAGCAGTCCCTAAAATGCAGAGTTTACATTGTTTAGTTGTTGGAGTGCCGAGTAGCTCCCATCTGCTGCTGAGCCACTTCACTTTCAGAAATGTGTTTTTGCACAAGTGAAAATTCTAATTTTTATTTATTGCTCCAAATTCTATCCACTATGTTGGATTAATCAATTAGTAAAATGGTGCCCTCGTCATTTGGTAGGCGCACGCATGTGCGTGCCTGCTGAATGACACGATCGCATGACGTCATGATGTTTAGTGCTCCTGCTCATCTCGGATCACCACATCTTTTCTTTTTTTGTAGTTGATACTGTACAGCAAATTTTTGCTTGACAGGCAATGGTAAAGCCACCAGGTCACAAATGTGAGACCTGCGGGCTTTGCTAGAACTTGTTCTACCTTCTATATTTTTGACCTTGATGGTCACTTCAGCACCATTTGGGCTTGTCTGGGACAGACCAAGTCTGAAATTCAATATATCCTGTCCTTAGGATTTTCAGTTTGTAACTTCACTCACAGGCACTGTTTCCCTCTTCAGGGTATTATAGCAACCATTACTAGCTTTTTGAAGTACTTACATGATTCAATACAATTAACTGCTTGTTCGGTGCTGCAATCTGCAGTAGTCATGATCCTTGTTCCCATCCATTCCCTTTATTCAAGCCACGGAACTGAAAGATGTGACACCCAATTGTAATGACTTGCTTTAGATGCATGTTCTGATGGGCTTTTCTGATTGCTTCTAGCAGCTTAATTCAGTGAATACAATATAGCTAGAGACTACCATATCTAAAATGGACTTGAGTATAAGATGATCTTTTATCATCAATTGTTCGTAGAGGATGTACTTTGCTCTTGTGACTACATTTATATAGTACTTCACAGCCTTAGTGTGGCACCTTGGAAGGTGTGCAGATGCATGAATGTGTACTGGTGAAGTCTATACGTGGCGGGTGCGTTCAGACGTTCGCCTGTTGTGATTCTTGGAACGAAGAAGCATAACGTGACTGTTGTATTTTGAATAAATATGAGAGGCTGAGTATGTTTCTAGCATAGTGTAGGTGTAGCAACCAGGAGGCCGGATAACATATATAATCTTCTAATCCATTGTGTGCATGTTTTTGCGCTTCTAAGAGGAGAGGTACTTCAAATACACAAATGAAATGAAAGCTCAAACAAATTCTGTTAGAGTGCATGTGAAATTCTATGGGCAGCTATAGAAGAGTGACGTCAGCTTTAGGAGCTTTGTTCTGTTGCTCCTGGTGGGATGAGTTATTTGCTTTTAACCTGAAATAAACGCTTAAATCCACCTGTGATTGTTTCACTGATGAGTTGATAGTATTGTGTACTTTCTCCCTGCTCCTGTGGCGCCACAGCCTTAGTGTATGGCTCCCTTTTGGTGCTTCCCTGTGCCATCTCTTACCCTGTTCACCAGTTCAAGAGCCTGATGTTGAGCTATCTCATCATGTACCACTGTCAACTCTATCTCTGGGCAACCATTACTGAGCCTCCCTCCCCACAAGACTCTTTGGTGTCCCAGTGTGCCCATGCCACTCCATGCCTGCTTGTGCTCTTTCAGCTGATCCACTCTATAAAGTGTATGTGCCTCATAGTAACAGTGCTTAATTTGAGCCGGTGGTTTCCGGTGCTCGGCACCAGCACTTAATTGACAGTCTACCACATGGTGGGCTGTTCGTCTGATTTAGAGTTAGCACAACAACAGTTGTTTACAAATTCATTATACGTTAAAAATGACTCAGACTTGCTGCCCATGCTAATCTTATAGCTTTGGGGGCCTGGTCTAGTCTGAATTGTCACACTTGTAGGGTGTGATGGTTAGTAGCTGGTTTGGTACTTTCATTTGTAGCGCTAGCAGGGGCAATGGGTGGTGTAGGCTGCAGTGACTTCCTGATGAGGGCCCTGGCACCTAATGTTTTACAAATTAAGCAATGCATAGTAACCGCATCAGCAATCTGACAAGAGTGCTGGTTTTAATGCCACAGACATGTTCAAATAAGTCTGTGCTTTTTTCTTGTAGTGGATAGACAAATTGTCCTCTGGCTCGTGTCTTCAAACTAGTATCTTGCTGACTCCCTATTGATAGATCATCAACATAAGCAAGTACACATGTAATCAATCAAGGAATTGTTAAGCACACTACTCACCCGTGAGGGTCTCAAGGTGCTGTGGGGGGGGGGGTATGCACCTCCGGTTAATTGAAGAGCCGGTCTTGAGGGTCTTCCTGAAGATGTGCAGAGAGGGGGCGCATCTGATGTTAACCGGGAGCTCGTTCCAGGTCTTGGCCGCGATGTAGGAGAAAGTTTTTCCACCCGTTCTGGCACTGTGGATGCGCGGGGTTTTGGCGAGGCCGGCGGATCGGAGGTTTCGTTTGGGTACGTGGAAGGATACTCTTTTGTTGAGGTATTGGGGTCCGGTGTTGTGGAGGCATTTGTAGGCGTGGGTGAGTATCTTGAAGGTTACTCTCTTCTCGACAGGGAGCCAGTGGAGGTATTGCAGGTGTTGGGAGATGTGTTCTTGTCGAGCAATGCCGAGGACGAGTCTGGCTGCGGTGTTCTGTATGGTCTGGAGTTTGCGGAGCAGGGACTGGTTGATTCCGGCGTCGAGGGCGTTTCAATAGTCCAGTCTGCTGGTTATTAGTGCGTGGGTGACGATCTTTCTTGATTCACGGGGGATCCATTTGAAGGTCTTGCGAAGGATGCGGAGGGTGTTGAAGCAGGTGGAGGCGACGGCGTTGACCTGCCGGGTCATGGAGAGGGAGGAGTCGAGTATGATGCCGAGGTTCCGGGCGCGGGCGGTGGGGGTGGGCGGGCTGCCGAGGGTGACGGAGAGGATGAGCTGGGTGTCGTCGGCGTAGGAGACTATGTTGAGTCCATGCTGTCAGACGATGGCGTTTTGGGGGGCCATGTAGATGTTGAAGAGCGTTGGGCTGAGAGATGATCCTTGAGGTACTCCGCAGTTGATCTCTGTGTGTTCGGAGAGGAAGGGTGGCAGTCTGATTCTTTGTGTTAGCAAATGCATTTAATAGTATGTTGATGTGGGTATATGATTGTCTTAAGAGCTTTGGTATATCTGGATTATTTCTTTGAAAGTTTTCAACAAGCATTGGCAATGCCAATAGGTCTGACTTTAAAGGAATGCTGTATGGTAATGTAAAGCATTACAAGTAGATAACGTGAGAATGGATATGTATTTGTGTGGAAGCAAAGGACTTTAGGATAATATTGGTGTAGGCTAAATGGTCAGATGACAGTTACACTGTCAAGCCAGACCTAAAAATCCATATAGGTTAATGACTGCCCTCTTCCCGTCTGAGCTGCCACCAGAGAAAAACACCATAAATGATCTAGTTATCTAAGACACTTTAATAGCATTACAATGTCATGCGTTTGCATCCCTGAAAGTTCAAGCATGGGCAGCTGGATAAATAAACAAATTAATGATCACAGCTGTTTGGAGGTTAATCACTTTTTTGTGGAGGAATACAACTTCTGCCCAATTAATTCATGTACTCCTGATTCCCTATATGTGGATAGAGACAAAGCCCCTTTTCTGGTGATTCTCACATAACTGTCTGGCAACAGCTGCGCTGTGAAGCTAGACCATAAAAAGGAGTGAAGCACAGCTCCTGAGGGGTGAGGTACAGTTCCAAAGGAGTGAGTGACACTCAAAAAAGTATATTGGCAAAAAATGGTCTTGGGAGGCTCATGTACAATGCCTCATAATGGTGAGGGTGGATGGAGATTTTACTGTTTTTTTCCCCACAATCACAATTACCTCTAAATCTAGCGGTATTTTAGAAACAATTTCAGCACTAGGTTATGTTTTTGGTATGAGGGTGCTTAGCAGTCAACAAATGCTCAGGAGTGCATGGAACATAAAGTCATGAGAAATCGTGTGCTATGTAATGCCATTAATGTAGATGTTATCTGAATTTTGGAAAAGTTGTCAAAACGGCGGTAGAGCATCGGTTGGGCAAATAATGTTTAGAGTACACAGTGTAAAGATTTTAGTCGACACTGGGGTACCATAGACTACAATATTGAAAAGTAACATTAATGATAAAAATAATACCTTATTTAGTGCTGCAAGCAACAGAAGTTATTATTACCCAATTTAAGGTGCTCATTTTATGTATGTCAGAAAAGATCAAAGGCCTTGTCTACCTTGCCCTGGTTCAACAAGTGTTCTAGTTACTAAGCCAACTTGTAGACAGATACAGTGGCGAGAGTCTTTGGAGGGAATAGGGCTAACATGAAAATGACAGCTAATGCTGTAGGGTGGTATGATAAGTTGACCTACAATTTAGGAATAGGAAGGAAATGAGATGAGAGTTTTTAACAAATAAAGGCAAGGCATGTTTTTCACGCTTGGCCCTACTAGTTTATCTTTTGTGTTTAATCTACCATTTGACTTTCCCTCCCTGCTCCTATTCGACCCATTCTGTCCTCAACCTCTCTGTGACATCTCCTCCCTCTATCACCAGATCGCAGAGGCCCCATAAAGTGCTGCAATACAGACATTGTAACCCAATATAGTACATGCAAAAGACCAAAGCAGAACCAGGACTAATTAGCCATGCAAGAAACATTGTTCTGGTAAGAATTACTTCTGCAACATTCCAAAATTACAAGGATACACATTGTCCTCACACTGGGCAATCAAGGAAATGTATTAGTTTGAGGAGAATGAATTTAGAAAGCTGTAACAGTGAGACCTCCCTGTTAAACTGTAGTAAATGATATGTAATACTTGATTAACGATTATCTGTGCAGGCATAGTGTGCACTGTGCTCATGGGGACTACAGAAAAATATTGGAAACAGCAAAAATGAGTAGACCATTAATCACAAGAATTAGCCCAATCTAGGTAGTCTAACACATTAAGTAGCAAATCCTGGGCCTGATTTAGAGTTTGGCAGATGGCATACTCGGTCACAAATTTGACTGACATGCCATCCACCACATTAAAAGTGCCACGGGATATAATGCATGTGTAATACAGTAGACGGGATAACCTTCACGTTTGTGATGGAGTATCCCAACCTCCAAAAGCTAAATCAGGCCCTATATACCTAATATATTTGCATGTGACAATGACGTTTCAGCCTAATTGTGTTGGAGCATCATCAGGTTAAGTATATAGACTCTGTATGTAGTCTGAATCAAATACAAGTATTGAACATAAGTAAAACAGAAAATATAAGGTCTTCACAAACTATATCAGGTACCTAGCTTCTCATATTCCCTACCCCCTCAGGCAAAGAAGCACCCAGCTGGAAAATAGTTATTCACTTGCGTGATCATAGCTACAAATTGTCCCCATGTTATGAGAGTGACTTTCAGCCAATTTGGTTTTTCAGCAAAGAGCTCCAAGCATGGAGTAACTTGATGGTCTATACTTATAATGCAAAAAAGAAGATACAAGTCCAACCATGCTTAGGTCTGTTGGTTAAGTACAACCATAAGAATGTTTGAAGATCAACCTTATGACACATGGGCAGTTGTATGTATGTGTGAAATCATGCAATTTCATTTAATCAACAAATAATCCATTCCTACTCACTGACTGGTAATCTGTTTACTAGAGGCACTTGGAGAACCGCTGAAATATGCAACCTCTAGGGCGAATGGAGCCTTTATTGTTGTCTGGTTGGTGAGAATCAGCTGCCGTTTTACAGAGCTCTGCAGTAAAACATCAGAACCAAAATCCAAACAAAGGTCTTGAGGACTTGAAGATATTAGTTCTGTCCTGTGGAAACAAAAAAAAGATAAAAGCTAGGATATACTTATGGTCATAAATTATTCATGAGAGCAAACTATATCCACCTGCTATCTGATCCAGCAACATACGCTCCCACAACAACTTGTCACCAAATCACCTATGTAACTCCTGTAGATGATACAGTAAAGGATCCACATGCCTGAGCACCCTGGCTTTATTATCTGTCATACACTACACATAATTAAATTCACCAATACTGTGCACACCTGTATTTATCTGGAGCTCAGAGGAGCCTAAAGGACAGCATTATGCTGCAATAAAAAAACTCTGAAATAAATTAGTAGGTTTATGGGTGAGTATATGCTTTCCAGTCGAAAGCACAAATTTTGATTGTGGAATCTTAAACATGGCTTGCATTTCCAAATGATTTACAACTTCTAAGAAGCTATTGTGAAAGGTTTGACAAAACACTTGGGCCTTGATTATTAGTGTTCTAGTGTGGGATGCAATATAACTTGAACTTGATAAAACCCAACACTGCAGGGTTCAGAATTTCCCAGGTGCGATAAAAAGCACATATTCTGAGTTTTGCGAAAAAATGTGGCATAAGATTTGTGTTTTGGTGATTACTGGTTTGACCTATGGAAATTTATCCCGGGGTCCAGACTTTATTGCACCTGGTACTGGGCTGGAGCCTCCTACAACAGGATTTATGAGTGTAAAGTTGCTCCTACTAACTATGCACAAATAGGTGGAGTTTTTCACCATGCAGGCAGTGATCTCTTTGTGTAGAGGTAACAGTAAGTCTTACTTTACCAGAGGTTGTAATGTTTTAATATCCACACTTCAGATTACTCTGGTAAACTGGTCTCGGTGGAAAGGGACCCCTTCTGTAGGCACATATTCGTCATGAAGTGAGTCCCACAAGGAGCCTACAAGTGCTTCCGTCAGCCGACATTACAACCTCTGGTAAGGTAAAACGTACTCGTAGCTATGCACAAAGCCACACTTAATGAGAATATGGATGCCTTTAGCCCTGATAAAGAACCGAGACCCTGTGTGACTTTTACTGGGGGCCAAAATATGTTGGCACTTGAAAGGAAGGACTGAGGCATAATTATCATTGTGCACACTACTTTTCATTTTAATCCTGCCCGATGTACCTTTGAATAAAAGGAATCCTTTTGGGTATACATAGAGTGAGTTTTAGCAGTTATTTGGATCCTTGCTTATCTAGCAACATTAGTTCTATAGCGCCTGTTATTCAGTTTGAGGCCAGCCCGACAATATTGTCTTGTCAGGGTGGCATGAGTCAGCCTATGATGAGGCATGCCACTACAATATGGGTGAGGCTTTCTCTTTCATTGTAAACATGACTGTTCTCCTTTGATCCTTTTTGTTGTCACACTAGTTGAGTGTTTGTACTTGATGTGTTGGAGGATGTGCAATAACTAAATACCTCATCTCTCTTGTGGTATACCTCTATGTTGTTACCCTTCAGGTGAAGGAGGGAGGGGCTTTTGACTGGGCCTGTCTGTGAAGACCCAGTGTTGTTTCCTGCCCTTCTGTAGGACTACTTATGGTGATCTCGTACACTGAATGGGGAGTCATCAACGAGGTATGTGGCCTTGATATGGAATGAAGTCTTAGTAATAAGAGGGGTGTCACTGTCAACGTTCTCAGTGGTTAGGAACAGTTTACGAACAAAGCACTTTAGAGTAAAGAACGCCTCAAAGCATGGTACAGCCACCAAACAACTTAAAGTTAAAGCTCTTGATGCTAAATGGAGATGCAACAGGGTCTTGATTTTGAGGGACCACTGAACGTATATGAGTGAATCTGGGAAGGAGGTATGGATCTTATAACACTTTCCAATGGGGTCTGGACCATGAGACAGAGTGATGTACAGTCTTGTTATGCTTCCCCATCAGGTCCACCCAAGGTTGCAGGTGAGTTGTCTTCCTGTACCTCAATCCCCAAAAGACAATTTCGTAACATGTCACTGTTCTCGACAGTGTGACTACCAGGAAGATATAAAATGCATACAGTATGCTCATTTGCTTAAGACTCTTTCCACAGGAGGGTTGACATTTTGTAGGTATGACCATCCATAAACTGCATGGATATGTGTGCCATCGTGTCCTTTTTCCAATTTTCTGGTGACCCTCTGTTTGTCTCCAGTGGAATCAACATTAAGCCAATTGGAGGTGCCCCACCTTGTTTTAGTTACTTCACCAGTAGAGCACAACGTTTTTCTTCACTTGGTGAAGTGTCCTTCCACAGTAGGTGGTGAAGTGTCCTTCCACAGTAGATGGTTGCTTCTGTCCCTTTACCATGTTTTGGTGAGACTGGAGGTTGGTTACAGCTGAATGGTATGCATGAGGATAGGACAGGTGTTTTATATGTGGCACAGGAAGTAGTGTCTACGGACCCTCATAGCAAAATCCATTCAGTCCCACATTACTGAGGTGCTTCACTTCTCCTGACCATGTGTTTCTTGGCTGTATTACGCGTGGTATGTACGGAGACCATGTGCTATATGGTTAAACTTCTCATTGAGGACATACAATGCATGCAGCACAAGACTGAGATTTTGGGAATTAGGTTTAATTCTTTCATGGCTTTCTTGTTCTTGTAGCAGCTCATGGGGCTTGTAGCTCAAAGTCAATTACTATTTTGATAGTGTCTGTTCCTAGGCTGTAATAAACATTGGAGCCAGAGACTTGACCTGCACCACTAACAAAACTTAACTGGTTTGGGTGTTTATCTTGATAAGCTTGCAGAACTGCAGAGCAACAGCCTGTAGCAGCATAAGCGTGGTAACATTTTTATTATGCGATAACTCTCCTTTACTACTCTAACCGTCCTGGGCCCTTTACGATTAGACAATCTGCAACACTTCCATTTACCACAGAGTCAATGATCCAATGACCATCTGAAGAATCTTTCTCCGCCGATAGGAGGGGTGGAAATTAGGGTAACCAAATACCACGTTAGCTGTCCAATGAGGACCATTAATTGACAGCCAACTCACAAACTTGAGATCTGATTTAGGTGCACCACTCTTAAAACCATGCTGTGGAAATAAAGGATGGCAACAGGAAGACCCCACATCCTGAAGAAGTTAAGTTGAGTTAGGATTATGAGGAACAAAAGCTCTGCAACAGCAACGCAGAATCAAAAGAAGTAATATGATTGGGCCCTGGCTTTGTAATATGATCACAAGTTCCCCATATCATAGGGCCCTTGGGGCCAGGCACAGAGATCACCGCAGCAAAAGTGGTGATCTCCTAATCTGTTGAGCAGCACTGCACCTAGGGTGGCTTAGGAGATGACCTCTGCATCCCGGACAGACAGCAGGCCCAGGTCTAAATCAGCTCCTATGTCTGCTCATAAGTCTGCAAAGCCCCACGAGACCTACTAACTGTAGTGTCTTAAGACTATGAGCGTCAGGACCCCGCGATTCTGGGCAGACTTAATAAGGGAATTACGTAACCATTTGTAGCAGTGTTAAGGTGTGGTCATTAACGGTTGAGAGATAATTAGAAGTTTTGTTGAATGTTGTACGCTGGTGAATAAAGACATCAGTTATGAGCTCAGTGTGTGGCGTGTTCATTTTGCATGCTACCACGCTGGGAAAGACGCTACAACTGGTGACAAGAGCAGGATCTTTGCCCCGAAGAAACAAGACAGCTCTCCCTGAGAGTTTGTAACACTACAGCAAACTGCTAGTGTGTGCCATGTGCACCTCTTCGATAATAAGCAGTTTGAAGTTGGTGTGTGTGGAATCGAAGCCCTGGTCCACCCCATATATGGCCCTCAAAGACGTCAAAGGCCCTGCAGAGGAGTATCATTGAAAACCACCAGAAATCCACTGGTAAGGCCAAAAGAAGAGATACTGCGCCACAGCCTAACCCAGAGTCATCATCGATACAAAGCAAAAACACTGAAGGCAGTGACAACCAGGTACAACATAAAAGGCAGCGCTGACAAGATGTAACACCAAAAGGCAGTGACAACCAAGCACAAGCAGTGACATTTACTCACCAGCCTGACGACTTCAAAAGTGAGCGAGGTTATTCGAAAGCGAACACTGGGGTTGCGCTCTCAAGGTTGCTGGTTCCAGGTGAATCTGCCGAAGACAGGGGAATTTGGCAGCCAGTGAAATTCAGCACAAACAAAAAGTCAAGATAGCGATGGCTCCCAGTAGCTGCCACAAGAAACATGGAGTACGAACCTGCTGCATTTTTTAAACCTCCACCATCAAATGATATCTCCAAAAAACAGAATATTGGCACCAGATGGACCACATGGATCGAGGCTTTTGATGACTTCATATATGCTCTGGATGAAGTAAATGACAAGAAATTCCTAAAATATTTTAAGAATCTTGCTGGTGTTGGAGTAAAAGAAGTGATAAAGAAAATCTCACAGACTGAAACAATCTCATTACGTCAAATCAAAGAAGCATTAGAAGTCAAGTTCAATCCGATGCCAAAAGTTACATTTTCAATCTAGTGAGCCAACAAGTTGGTGATACGATGAATGAGTTTGTTGAGAGACTTGATGCGTTTATCAAACATTGTAAATTTCGTGAATTTAATGATGAAGAAGCCATGCGCCTCAGAGTAATTTATGGCTGTCCTTAGGACTCCTTCAGAAGACGCATGCTCCTCAAATGTTAATGTCTCTCTCTCAGAGCTCCTGGCTGAAGCTCAGTCTTTTGGGAAATTCTCAGGTTATGAGATCAATGAAGACAAAACTGAGATCATGGCCTGGAATATTCCTGATCATGCGAACACTTTCGCAAGACAGCTTAGATATCTTGGAGTTATAATTACTCAAAACCCCGATAATATTCCAAAAATCAATTTAGATAGGGTTTCCAAAGAGGTGGATGTCCTACTGAAAAGGTGGCAGAGTATACCGCTTTCTCATTTTGGAAGAGTCAATCTTGTTAAAATGTGTATACTCCCAAAATATACCTACTTATTTAACAACATCCCGTTAGAATTTGCAAAGGTAGACCTGCTTAAAATCCGGGGTAAGATCTCCTCCTTTATCTGGGCAAGCAAAGGAATCCGGTTGTCCTGGAAGAATCTAAGGCGTAAACTGCAGAGTGGAGGTATGGGCCTGCCGGACTTACAGTTATACTCATGGGCTTACCAACTGAAAAACTGTAGGATGCTATTGCAAACCCCAGACGATTCATTAATCGGGAATATGTTCAAAGCTATGCTAACTGGCATAGTGGAATCTGGGTTCATGTATAAATTTGGGTCTCCTAAATTCTTCAAGAAAGTACGCCTGAAGACTTTGCGTGCGTCGGCTAAGTTATGGTCGGTTTGTCGAGGTTGTTTGGGACTTTCCTTTTACAGTGACTGGGCCCCGGTGTGGGACTCTCCCGGAACTCCGGAGTGTTTATTAGATGCTTTAGCCCGTCCCTTGGTCGAGATCGGAGTTACGTTCTGGAAAGACATTATTTCGGGAAATGAATGTCATCCCTGGGAATACTGGAATACCATCACCGGAGGTGTTCTTTCGAGGTTTAAATTCTATCAGATCTTGTCATGGTGTAAGGCTCAAAGCTGGCCTTCTTCTATTAATGAATCAATGGAAAGGGATCTACAAAACCCCGCACCGAGGAAAAAAGAAGTGGCGTTATGGTACAACTACCTCCTCACCGCAGTAGACAGCAAGATGAAGAAGCCAAACCGAGTCTGGGAAAACTACTTCCCGAGCGAGGAGCTGGATGACATATGGCAAGTATCTATAGATACTCTTTACCCGTTAGTAAAATCTGCTGCACTCAGGAAGAATCATTTTTTTACAATACACAGGTTATATTGGTCCCCCCTCAAAATCTCAAGAATAAAAGGCGGTGGAGAAGCGAGATGTCTCAGGTGTGGTTTTCTGAATGCAGACGACATCCATGTATTTGCCTCCTGCCCCAAGCTGCAGGAATATTGGGGAAGAGTGGGTAAGACTATCGCTTGGGTGCTGGGTTCTGCTGTGGAGGTAAGCCCAACTTTTATTCTTTTTGGTGTAGCTTCTAAAGGTATGGGTACGCATAGTTTAAACGGGACACAACAGAAGTTAATATTCTATTTGATACTTCTGGCTAGGAGAGAGATATGTAAGCTGTGGCGTCAGGAGACACCCCCCTCATGGAGCGCCTGGTGGAATTATGTTAGATATTTTAGAGCATTAGACCAGAGGGTAAATACCCTCAGGGAGAGACCGGATACTGGGTTATTTTGGAATCTCTTAGATAATGTACATAGTGATCAGTCTGGGATACATTAAGGCTATGGTTTGGTCCTGGTTTGTCTCCAATGATTAAAACCTCTGGGTCAGCTCAAGTTGAGTATTTTGGGTGGTTCCTGGAAAAAAAACATACCGGCTGAGACTGTATTCCACCAAGCTACCAGCAACAGAGGTGGAACAGGCCGAGAGGTTGCTACAGCTATGGTGGTCATATGAGGAGAAAAAAAAAAAAAAGAAGACGCATGCTGAGAGAGACGCTCAGTTTAGTAAAAGTGCTAATGGCTGAAAGAGCAGATTGGCAAGCTGCTGACATGAAAGCTGGAACAGCAGAGAGTGAATCAGCACTAATCATGAAGGGCAAACACAAGCACAAAGTAGATGCACGCAAGTCGACATCCTCAAAGAAAGGAAAGCTGCGTTTCCGATGTGGATTTTCATTTCCACTTGAGGGCAAATGTCCAGCTATCAGACAGACGTACAAAGGTTGCGGAAAGAAAAACCACTTCATAACGGTTTGCAAGGCAAAAGAGAAACCAAGTGCATCACGACGAGGCGAGAAAATGAACACCAAAAAATTCCAGAAGCATTCTTGCCATGCCCACAAAGATGAAAAGCAACATCAATTGCGACAGGTGAAAACTAAATGAAGTCGATCAACATCAAGTTCATCCAACAAAAAACATTCAATGTCACAATCGAGCAAGAGTAAAGAAGGTGAATGTGTGATAATCATATCTGCCAAAAAGTGACATGCATACATGGGTCTTGCTGCTTGCAAAGAAGACGAACAAATGATAAAAACAAGTGAGCCAATGAAACAAAAGAATTCATATGGACACTGCCCCAGTATTGCGCTAAAGGTAAACAGTTGCCCCATAACCTTTGTAATTGACAGCGGTGCATCGACTAACATCATGCCAGTTGAATAGTTTAACAGTTTGTCACCCATACCACGAATCAATGTGTCAAACATGAATCAATGGTGTGTACACATGGGCTGCTTCAAAACCCTAGCAGAGTCAAGGATCATTTACAGCGACCTTACGACATAAAAAGACATCTGTGCAAGCCCCAATTCACATTCTTCAAGGTACTTTGTCCAGTGCATGTCTACTCAGTTGTACAACTGCTGCAGACATGGGACTAATATCTATCAATTATAACCTACATACACAATCCGAAATTGTGAGTCAGTTCCCGTTGTTATTTCATGGCGTAGAAAAGCTCAAGACAATGAAAGTGCAACTTCACATCAACAAAGCCATCCGGTCTGTTGCACAGCGACACTGCAGAATAGCATTTCACCTGCAAGAAGCGGTCGAAAAGTAACTAGAAATGCTATTGAAGCACAACATCATTGAGAACTCCACTGGTCCCACACCATGGGTATCTCCCATAGTGGTAGTGCCAAAAAAGGACAGTGTAGGTGCAGTGGGCATTTGCGTGGATATGCGCAAGGCCAACAATGCAATCGAGAGAGAGGGAGAGACATCCGGGTTCACACACTGCAGACATGATCATACAGCTGAATGGAGCTAAAGTTTTCTCCTATCTTGACCTGAACAAGGGTACCATCAACTCAAATTGGATGAAAACTGTAGGTACATTACCACTTTTTCGATTCATGTTGGTTTGCTTAGATACAAAAGGTTGAGTTTTGAAGTGTCATCTGCTGCAGAAATATTCCAAGATGTCATACATAGAATAATTCAACCTGTTACCCATGCTTTCAATTACAGTGATGACATATTGGTTTTTGGGACTACACAGAAAGAACATGATAAGGCTCTCAAACAAGTGTGCCAGTTACTTACGGATGCAGGTCTCACTCTAAATGCAGAAAAGTGTGAATTTCACAAAACCAAACTCAAGTTCTTTGGGCACATATTATCTGATGGAGGAATGACTCCTGACCCGGGTCAAGTAAAAGGACTGTCAGCCACCCAACCCCCACAAGATGTCACCATGCTATGATTCTTCTTGGGCATGGCTAGCTATTGTTCAAGGTACATTCATGACTTTGGCAACTTAAGTGCCCCGTTGAGAGACCTGACTAAACGAAATGCCCAGTTCCGATGGTCCTCAGAATGCGACCAAAGCTTCAAAAGGATAAAGCATGCTATTGAAAATGCCGCTGATATGGCTTACTTTGATCCTACATTGCACACTGAGATGACTGTTGATGCGAACCCGGTAGGGCTGGGAGCAGTCCCTGCTCAGCATAATGGACATCCAAGTAATCAGGAACACATTGTGGCGTATGCCACCCGAAGTCTATCTGATACAGAACGCACCTATTCTCAGCCAGAAAAGGAGAGTCTACCTATGGGGTGGAAAGCATTTCACGATTATGACAGACCACCAAGCACTGCTTATGGTATTCGGAAACCCAACGTAAGATTCCTCCTCGCATTGGGAGGCGGGGTTTGCATTTACAGGACTATACAATTGTGCATAATCAAGGCAAGAACCAAAACCCTGCAGATGGTTTCTCACGAGTACCCTTACATCGGCGCAGCTCAACATAAAAAAAACCTGAAGAGTACATCAACTTCATTGTAAGGTCCAGGACACCAGCGGCCTTAGCCATTGAACAGATTGTTGCTGCTACAAATGCCGATAAAGACATGCTTGCCCTTAAAGACATCATCTCATCACAGTCATAGAGCCAAAGTTTTTGACCTCTAAATGATGATGTTGAATTTCAAAAGTTCAAGAATATACAGACTCTGTAGCTGCCTGGGAGTGCGCACAACTGCTTCGCCTACTTATGGTATTGGGGGAAAATAGTTACCAATTTTTGGGGAATCATAACCGCAATCAACTTGTAAGAGCCTGCCTTCTAGATCATTGGTATATATATAAAAACTGGCCCATAGTGGCTCGCTGCTGTACTCCCTTTGATACTGCAACAAAATCTGTCTAGTACCCGTTCTCCCCATATCTGACTGCTGCCACTAGATGTTCATGCATGCACCTAAAGAAATTTACTATCATAGTACACAAACCCTTCTGCTCTAGAGTTAGCCATAATCCCCTTATTTATGCTCTCTAGTGCACATTTTAGGTCTAAAAACACGCTATCAGGCTTTTTCTTTTTTTGCAAAATACATACTTGGATGTAAGCAGCTAAAAAGTGACACATTGTTAGAATGTACCCAGTTCCTGTGGAAACCCATATTGGCCATACATACACTAGGATTCTGGTATCTTTGGGTCACATCGGAGACAAGAAGAATAGGCCGGTGTACTAATTTTCCTCTGAGATTCAAATGTGATTTGGGACTATAGCAGGATGGATCATTTCTATTTTTTTTTTTAAAAAGGTAGTAACTCATATTAATTCCACATAAATGGAATTTTCCCTGGAACTCATCTTACCAACTTTGAAAAGGAAGGTGGTTGAGTCACCATTGCTGGTATTCATGACTTGCTAAGTACTGTAAGTCTTACTCCCTGAGGCGTCCCATTAGAACTGAATAAGGTTCTTCTAGTAGTAGTTTGCTTCAACTAGTTTCATCCAGAAGCACCTTTAGAATGATTTAAGAATATTTATGAGAGCCAGATAGCATGGCAACTATTCATTAGACTCACTGGAGAACAGAAACTCAGCAAGGTCACATGAAAAGTCTTCAGACAGACAGAAACTTGCAAGCCATGCCACTGGGCCAATTCTTCACAAGTTAGTTGTTCCGGAGATAAAAATGCCTTTCAGTCCTTGGAACACTGACTCTACTAGAAAGATGCTTTCTGTTTCATCAAGTGGAGCACAGTGTGAAGAATGTCCAGTCTTCTGCTTAGATGCAGGTGGGTTATACTTAAGGGTGGACAGCACTGCTGCATTAGAAGTCTAGTACTCAAGTAAATAACCAGGGGAGCTAGTCAGGGTAGTCATACCTTCTTTAGTAGGTTCAGTGCCATCAACACGGGACACAGTGGTGCCCATCTAGAGTCGGCAAAGGGATATGATGCCACCAAGTGGAGAAGGATTTAGGGAACGGCTTCCCTAACTGGGCGCTAGTATGACCTAGTTTTAGGGGGGTGGCAGGCAGAGCAAAGTAAATTATTGAATGGTGAGAGCAAGTACTTGTAAAGCGACATACATTCCACTTTATTTTTTAAAGAAAACTTTGATTAAAGGATTATGTGGGGAGCTTGAGAGAATGACCAGGCATTGGTATTATTTTTTCTACTGTGCGCTATAGTGAGTGTTTTAATTTTTGTTATTTAATGGAGAACAAATTGCAGAAAACACTACATAAAGTTTCATTATTGATTTCACTGTCTACATAAAGTAATCATTATTACTGCCTGATATGTTAAAGGACATGAATTAACTTACGTGACTGTTGAAGAAGGCAGTGAATAGGCGACACTCAGCCCTTGTGCCTGAGCAGCAATAAACAGGACAAGCGTTTCACTCATACCGTCCACATCACAGGAAAACATTAGATCGTTCAGCTCATCCTAGAAGGAAAAATTGTTGGATTCGCTTAACAGTGAAAAGTGAAAACAAGAGACAGGTTCCTCGTGAAAAGAACGAGAGTAGTAACTTTTCTTGTGGAACTCATCTGCGAATGCTGTACTGACAGCAATGTCTTCATTCTCTGTGGTCCAATCTAACTAAGCTTCGGCAGCATTCTTTCAGGGGATTCGCGGTCTTTCTTTATAAGCAGGGCCACTGGAATTATGTGGCAAGGGAGAACCAAATTATGCAGCAGGGTTGACTAAATGATACTGCAAGAAAAGACAAACACTCTGCATATTGCGGTACATTGTGCAGCAGTATTTTTTTAGGTATTATGTTATTTTTATCTCAAACGGATAGCTTCTGAGGAAAGGTGTCACCTCATTACCACGAGGAGCATTTTTAGTATCTGTTTAAACTAAATTGTTTTGTTGAAATATGCAAATAACGCCGCAGATGGTGGATTATATGGCACATGTGGTACATTATCTAAATTCATAAAATGGTGTAGCCTTAGAATCGCATAATTCCAGTGAACTTTTCCATAATGAGCAGTTCAAAGAAAACCAGTCAAACAACTTACCACTGTATTGACTGTTAGTTCCACACACAACTCGGTCTCTTCGTTGGGGCCCAAAACTCCACATGCTGGCGAGATGGTAGCGGAACAGCAGATGGACTGAGACCCACCGAGCTGTGAAAACACAAGTAATATGTAATGTTTGGTACTTTTTTTAAAAATGAGAATACAGTTAAAATTGGTGTACTGAATGAATGAAATTTATTGTTCAGTTATTAAAAACTTACAATATGACACAGTTGTACACATTTCATATGTAATATCACTGTTGGACAACTTTGTAAAAGCCCAATTAAAATAAGGGTTATTCCCATGATAAAAACACTTAATTCATCTACTTAAAACCACCTAAAACCCTACTGGTAAAGTGCATTTACAAGAAACATGATCCACCTACAACTTCCGCTTTGCCTAAAGTGTCTTGTTTCCTCTGTTGAATACAAATCATGCTACACGCTATGAGTAATCCCAATCAGTTCTAAGGTATGGCCAACAAGGAGTCTTAGCCAGCTTATTATTAACCCCTGGCATTAAATAAAATGAGCTTACCACATATAATGTTTTAAAGTGCAATGTGCCTTTTGTAAAATCATCTCATGGCTTGACAATGCTAAGCCCCAATTATTTCACGTTATTCCAGATGCTCATGTAATGAGGACGCAGCTCAACTCTAACAAAGTTTATCTGCCCTTCCAGGCGGTTTGTTCCTAAATTAATAGGATGATAAGAAGTGAAAACCCTTTAGTGTGCACATTTAGCTAATTTCCCCTCTGCAATATATACAAACTTTAAGAATCTTCCAGGAAATTGTAAGTCTTCTCCCTGCTGGCTGGCTAGTACTGCTTGGCGGCGTGTAAGTATAGCATAATTATATAAATCCTGTCTTAACAGACTTCTGCGTTCAGCTGTTAAAGGTGGGCAACTACAAACTATATGGCAAATATCTTCTTTCTTATAATTGCAGAGACGGCATGACTCTGTTACTCAATTTTTTCCAGGCTAGAGCGTCACTGCAAAATTGAAAGTTGCCAAGCGAGAGTCTCAAAAGCTTTAGCTTCACATTTAATCTGTTCAGACCCCCCAGATAATTCTGGGGTATTAGCTGGCCATATGTTGCAATTACCATCCACGCTTGAGATCTTTTCGCCAGCGTCTCTCTATCCAAAAGCGATTACATTTTTTTACTACTCCCATTAATAACTCTATTAAATGCAGACTGTGAGAGGGGTAAGGCCCATAATTGTTCTGCCTTAAACGTGGATATAGCCAAATTAAAATATTCGTGAGCCTTAGTGTGTTTACGATCGCTTATTGCCTCCCAGACAACTGACATAAGAGTGGAATTGTTATTGTTTCTAAGTTTGTGAACAAATTTCAAATATGCCCCTAAGCCATTTAAGTATTGTCGTCTCAGGCCAAACTCTAATCGGATTAGTGCCGGCGAGGCCTGCTGTGGGAGATTGTACAGGCGACGGTAAATCCCTGTCACAAGCTTATCTATGATATTATTTGCCTTCCCTCTTAAAATCTCCACACCATATGTCAAAGATGGAACATGTCTGGCTGTCATAACTTGTAGTAATGGCTTGAGGGGCAGACCTTTTAAGCTATTCCGTTGGGACGCAAATGCTACGATTAAAGAGTTATTCCTTCTTTGTAATGTGGCGCACTGGTTCTTAAATGAGCCCCTCGCATCTAATATTACCCCCAAATATTTGTACTCTAGACCTGACTCCAGCCTGGTCCCTTCAATGTGAATTTTGAGCGAGCTGCTATACCCCTTGCCACTAACATGGTTTTTGTTTTACTTAAATTGACCTTTAACCCATGGGACGAGGCATACAAAGCAGTTTTACTAATTAACCGCTGCAGCCCCACCTTTGTGTAGCTCAGCAGGACAATATCGTCAGCGTACCAAAGATGTGAGACCTTAAAACCAGCCAACGACGGGGAGTGCAAATTAATGTTATTCAATCCAGAAGAAATATCAGCATAATACAAATTGAACAAGAGAGGGGCCAAGACACAGCCTTGTTTTTGGCCATTCATTGTTGGTATTTTTTCTTAAAAATGGTTGTGCCTTTGTCCAACCTATCTCTTGTCCATGTATCCGCGTACAATAATTGAATTGCTCTCAAGAGATTAGGTGAAATGCCCAATTTTGATAGCTTATCCCAGCGGATATTCTTCTGCACCGCATCAAAAGCAGATCGAAAATCAATAAAACACAAATGAAGGTTCAGTGAGCCACGCCTTGCTAGTTCAATTGTAAGTGCTAGCATTTGGATTTTTAATGGATGTACCCAGGCCTTTTATAAACCCGGTCTGATTTCTCGGCTACAGGTTTTTAGAGTCCACCCAAGTTGTTAAGTCTGCCAGCAAACATTTGGCAAAAAACTTGGCCTCACAATCCATTAGGGCTATTAGCCGACAATTGGCGGGGCCCATGGTTTGTCTGGCTTTGTAGATCAGAGCCAGGATTGATCCCCTCCAGTTATCCGGTATTTCTTCGCTCACCAGGATGTAATTAAATAAAGTTGTCAGTTTCTTTGCCCAGTGTTGCGGGCTCTCCTTATAAAGTGCTTGAGGGAGGCTGTTCGGCCCCGGGGCACCATCCCAACGGCTATTGCTGATGATTGTCTCCACTTTTCTGGAATGGATCACAATAGGCAGGTTTTCCCTAGTATTATTTCGGATGGCTGTTTTTAAAGAGCCAGTTACTGTATCTGTATTCTCGTACATAATGCCCAGGTGTTTACCCCAAGCTTCATCAGATATATTTGACGTTAAGTGTTGGAGTTTCCAACTAGTGGATTGGTTTACAAAATTCTCTTGCATCTTTGCGTTTTGAGGCATAGAGAATTTTGCACTGGTGCTGGTCAAGCTCAGTTTTTATTTGGGTCCAAACCGCTTTTTTGTAGAGCATCCTTAGTTTTGGTAAAATCTCACACCGGATGCTAGAGGACGGGTTGTTTCTTAAGACTCTCAGAGCGTGGTTCAATTTCTGTTTAGCTATTATAAGTTGCGCTGAAATTTTCCTAGGAAAAGAATTTGTTATTGTTGTTCTGGCTGTATGACGAAGGGCGTTTTTCTCTACTAGGAGTGTTGAAAATTGATCCCAATGAATCAAAGGATTTTGAATTGCGTCATATAAATGATCCCACAGCTCTCTAGCTTGGTGTTCGACTCTCTCTATACATTCTACTGACCACTGTAGTTTTTTGTAGTTTTGTACTGTAGCAAAACCTATTTCTGGGGCCGGTTGGTTGTGTAATGTGATATTTAAATCAAGACTGATCATTTGTGGCTGGTGGTCACTTTCTAGCCTGTTACCCAAACTATAACTTGTAACCATATGACATAGAGGAAGTGATACTAAGGAATATTCTATGACTGCATAGGATTTCACCGAGTGATGAGACGGCTGTGCCGGAATGTCCGGAGACACCTGGCCATTCAATACTCGTAAGCCCAAGTGCTCCAGATTACGCACCGCATCCTTCTCCGTTCTGTTAAGCCATTGTTTAAAAGCTTGAGTAGACGGAATGTGCCAAATATGGTCGATAATATCCATTATTTGGTCCCTAGGTATTGCCTGAAAAAGCTTCATGTTAAAATCTCCAGACAGGAAAATCAAGGGTGCTAGGTTATTTGCGCATTGGGTTGATATGAAACTCAGTATATTTTCAATAGATTCTTTTTCCTGATTTCGAGGGGATGAATGTAAGCATTTATTATCAAAAAGGGGGTCACGTTGAATGGGTGGTTGGCCCAAACCTTTATCACCTGTATATTCGGATGATCAATCCTAACCTCTTCAATTTTGATATTAAGATCCACTGATACATACAACATCAAGCCCCCTACAGCGCGCCCCATTGATTTTGTTTTAATTGCTGGTTTGCTGTAGCATAAGAATGACGGGAGATCAATTTCTTCTTGTGCCCATGTCTCTTGAAGGAGAACTATATGAAATCTTCTAATGAAGGATAGGAACTCCTTATCATCTATCTTTGCAAGAAGTCCCTCAATATTCCATGCACAAACATCAACCTTGTTCTCTTTTTGGCTGGCTAATGAGCCATTTTTCTGTCATTTGCTTACTTCTTCGTATGGTCCAGAAAGCAGTGCGCCTGGAACCCACGAACAATCAGTGTTTTGATGTAGGACCTGGCTTACTGTGACTGCCTCATAGCGCTCATCTTCTTGGGGGGCTGTATTGGCACTACGCAATGAGATTGATCAGCTCCTTGCCCCTTTTAAAATTGAAGTTGCCGCTAGTTGTCGGTTATTCATGAAATTTAGTGGGCTTTTCATGGGCTTTTGACATTTTTTAAACTCTCCTTGAAAGCTCTTTCCTCACCCCTCTCCTTCTACCTTGGTACAAGCTTTGCAACCTTACAGGAGGAGACACTGTGTGTAGGCTTCCTCCTTTTCCCTTGACATGTCTATTCCCCATTTTGCAAATTACTCCTTTTCTGCCCACACTTGATCGGCTAAGGCAGTTGTTGCCCATGTGATCAGCGTTGGTTCTTCACTGCCCCATGTTGGAACGTTTAAAAATGTGACTGAGTGGATATCAGAAGACTCAATATGGTTTAACACCGGTGTTTCTTTGGCCATACGTATCATTGACCCTCTGTTTATTCTATCAAAATACCCCCTAGATTTGTATTTTGGAAAAAATGTCACTTTGCAACGGTTGCTGGGTGGGCTGATGTGAGTCAACCATTCTCTTGTACCTGGCTGGGCTATACGAACTACTACCTGCTGGATATTGAGTCCCTGCTCTGATATTTGTGAACTCTGTTGTAATGCTGCAGTGTCTTACTCAAGATTCAGTTTTTGCGTTTTTTCTTTTTTGACCTCATGAATATTATATTTTTCCATAGAGGTTTGTTTGTTTCCATCTTTAGAGGACAGAGGCATGTATTACTGTCCGTAATTATATTGCATTGTGCTGAATCGGCCGGGATATTTGGGCCGGGGGGTAGCTAACTTGATTGACTCCTGTTATATCTGGCTCCTTTTTACCAAATCAGGGATGGGCTGGCTGCCGTTGGTTCTGGTCAACTTGTCGGTCCTTTGCCTTCCTCGTTAATTGTGCTTTTGCTTGAGTAAAATTCGAATTAACCCCCTTTTCTTCAGTGTGTACCTCCTCTACAGGATCTTGTTGCTTTGTTTCTGGGCAGCCACTGACTTTATAGCTCTCGCTTGAAAAATAGGGTACACCTGCCCTGGGTGTCCAATGGGAAGTTCTGCTATGAATGGATTAACCTTTTTATTATGAGTTTTCCAAAGTCTTTTGCGCTGTCATTTTGAAAGATTGTCCGGTTCCCCTTGTGAGGCACGTCTTGGTACTGCATCTACCTCTGAGGCTCTCCTGCCCAGCGGGCTAAGGTCTAATGGATGAGGTGAGAGACGAGCACTGGAGTCCAGGTTTGTCTCCAGGCTACTTTGTGGCGACCCTTCAATTTCCTTCACCTGCTGTACGCTCTCCACACTAGTAGTTTCCCCCAAGGCCTCTCCTACTTCAGATAGTTTTCTAAGGAGCGCTTTATTTCCGAGCCCCCTCCTGTCAGAATTAATTCGCCCTGAAGGGGTCGTTGCGATCATGACAGTTTTTAACTGCCCCTTAATCTCTGCAAGGACAGATTCTAGCATCCCAGGGAGCGATGACAGTTTGTCCAGGACTGGGCTACAGGCGCAAGCAGGAGTAAACTGTGCATCGGACTGTGCCCTTTGAACAAGCAAATTGAGTGCTCCAAT
Source organism: Calotriton arnoldi (assembly GCA_963921515.1). Classification (NCBI taxonomy): domain Eukaryota; kingdom Metazoa; phylum Chordata; class Amphibia; order Caudata; family Salamandridae; genus Calotriton; species Calotriton arnoldi. The sequence goes on from CAWUFW010007098.1 coordinate 853,423, forward strand.
TTTAGAGTCAATTGCAGTGATATATAGAGCCATTGTATTTAGAAGGTCCACCTGAATATCTAGCTCACTTGATTGATATGTTAGGGCGTTAACTACTGATTGAAATGAATAAAGCAAAATCTCCCAAGTGTTGCTTTCAGATCCTTGTTCCCTGAGGAATTGACTGTGTGAGATGTCGGCTTGTATACAGATGGCAGGGGTGCCCGATAGGGGGGAACCGACTATGACACGATATTGGCCCACCGATACTGCTTCCTCAACCTGAAAATCCCCCTGGGGTAGTAAGAAGACCTTGTCTAATTGGGCCTCTTTCTCCAGAGATGATGAATTGATGGGCTGACCTACTGGTAATTCTGCCCTATCTATTTCCAGGACTAACCAGCGAGTAGGGGCCGTTCCGTTCAGGCCTTCCATATTGAACTTAGAGGTGGTAGTATTGAGGCAGGTATGATGATGCACCTCAGTCGTGACCTGGATGTTCTTGCCTGAATTGAAGTATATAGTTGACTCCTTACCCCTGTTGGATTTTTCCGTAGCAGGTGTGTTATTAAAACCTGCTTCCTAGATTTTAGCCATCTCCATTTGCAAGGCCCCTGACTCACTGCTATTCTTCTTTTCCCGTACTCGGATACTTTTTGTAGCCCAGGCTTCCCATTGAAAAGAGCTCTGTTTTGTTTTCAGACCCTCAATGGGGACAGACGCATTGGAGTCCTCCTTTTCATTGAGAGCCGCATTAAGGTCTAATTTAGAGATATCTAACAAGAGCGGCTGTATCGGGCTTTGTAGACCACTAATGGGAATATCCTTGTGGTATGTGAGTAGGGCATCGACTGGGTTCTTCAAAAAGTCAGACTTCCTATGAGCTATACTTTGTTGTTTGTAATTAGATGCTGGAACCTTGAAATGAAGAAATGCAGGCCCTTCCTCTTGTTCTACTGTGAAGGAAGTGGCCCGATTAGGGCCACCCGGGTCACTCGCGACCACTTCTCAGCCTTCCTCACAAATGAAGAGTCGGTCAGACAGTAGAGAATACAAACCAAAGATATTTATTGAAAGTACACTCGAGTTTTTGTCCGGTCTGACCAGCCTCCTTAAATTGCTGCAGAGGGACTGGACTTCTACCATCAGGACAACGTATAATGTACATTTTCAGGATCACTAAAGACACGCCCAGACTGGAAATTTCCAGTTGGTAGCTAGTGAACAATGGAGATACAGAAGGATGAGTTGCAATCTCAGGACCAGGTACAGGTTATCTCAGAGCCAAGGTTACTCGGCCCGTACCTGCAGCTCTAAGGGTGGGAGCAGGCCTATCTAGCGAGAAAGGTATGCAATGACAAAAACAGTCTATTCATTAGCACAGCAAAGTTCAACTTTGGAGAAATACAAGGAGGAGGGAAAAAGAAAATACAGCAGCTGCTTTTCGCTGAGGCAGACATACAAATGAGACAGAAATTAGTTTCTGTCATGGCTCAAAATGGCGGCTCAACTTAAAGTGGTGCCGCGAATGCTAACTTTACATAGAGCAATACACTAGCAGAATGAATGCATAACATTTACATTTCAACAGACCCTCCTTTTAGCATGAGCTAATCATTGAAAGTTGAGAAAATAGAGAGTGCAGCATAGCGTGTATACAACAAATAAACTTCAAAGTTCAGAGCACTCCATGTATTCAGCATCAAAGGAAGAGGATTCCTCAAATATACCCACATCTATTTGCATAAAGCTATCTATATATCACCTTCTGAGTCATAATCACAGCATTAGTATCATGGATGGGCGCCTTCTGCCTTGGGGTGAGGAGTGTGATACAATAAGAGCAACAGGTGAGGAAAAGTCCAGCGACTACCGCTAGAAAAGCAAGTATCTTCTAACCCCAGGACGCAAATAGGCCCCAGAACCCTCCAGAGAGTGTCCCAAGTACCAGTTTCTTAGTGTATGTCGGATGAAAGCCTATGCAACTTCTGTATGGCGGCATATACATTGGGGGCGTGGTCTGGGATGTATACACAACAGCTAATGCCTATGACGTGACAGGCCCCTCCCCGGTCAGCAAGGATGACGTCTAACACCATTCGGTTTTGTAAAGCAACAAGCCTCGTAGCCTGGAGCTCAGCTGTGATATTCGTCAGAATCACTGCTGTCGTATTAATGACCCCTTCTACAACTCTTGTGAGTCGACGAATATTAAGGCTGTTGGACATGGGGCCCCAAAAGGGTACTATACCTTTCATGGCGTCTGTGAACTGTTGCAAAGTAGTATCTGTCTGATCTATGTCTTCTGTATTAATAACCCTTCTAACTCGGGGCAGGTATGCACTCCTACGCTGCAATCGATGGTCCTTATGGTAATTGGACGGTGCTATATACACTGGGTGAAGAAGGAAAGCGAGATAGCATATACCTGACCACCCCCTAGGAAGCCAGACATAAGCTTGGGATCCACAAACAAAATAGACAGTATATGGTAGGAGCAAAGGCGGGCTACTAATCGTGCTCAACGTATATGTGTAATTGCAATTACTCTCTCCCACTTTCACCTTCCCTATTCCTCGAACACAGAAACCAGCTGTTGTATTGACTACTGGCACTGGCATCGCTTTATCCTTTGTAATATCGCGTGTTTGGAAAGATTGGAAATATTCAGTTGCATCGAACCCCTGGAAATCTAACATTTCATTTCGAAGCCATGTTTCGTTCTTTACCTGCTCATATACATTCATGCAAGCTGTTGGAGACAATGTACCAGGGGTCCCTTGCTCTCCTAGCCTCGGGGGAGTATACCCTTGATGGAAACGTATATATTCTGTCACAGTGCGAGAGTCAGCAGATGTCATATTTAGAGCAGAAAATCAAAAGTGATAATGCACCATAGTAAACAGTTCAAACCACCGCTCGCAACTTCCTAGATAGGCTAGTGGCATCAATAATAAAATATCACTCTTATGTTTAACTGAGGGGAGCAATCCACAGATCCAACAATTAGTAGCATTGGATGTATCATGGGCCTGATGCAACATTTGTAAAAATACATTGTCTGCATACATTTTTCAATGTTCCCCTTTGTGAGGGGCCAAAGTAACAAACATGTGTTCAGGGGGGATGGGTGTTGTCCCAATCAAAGAACGTGCAGGATGATTTTCCACCAAAAATCAAGATATCCCCAACACAAATATCAATGCAATTGCAATTATGGATACGAAAACTATTTTACTTTTTGTGAACCAACCCCGCTCTGGGCGCGGAGGTGCAAATGGCTGTTCTTCCTCAGTAATGGGCCGACCAAATGGATACATAGTGGAACCAGAGGGGAAAAAAGGAATGCAATAAGACTAATGGCAAAGGCAAGAGTTCCCAGTGTCCGTCAGAGCCTCACTGGTAGACTACTATTGTTCATCAACGTTGGCGCTTTTGAGCACCGGCGGTGGAGCTGTTCGATCCTAGCTCTTGAAGAAAATCCCACATCGTCCAGGATACTGTACCTCCCTCCAGGGAAGCACGCTCAATCGATCCTGTCCAGTGTCCGAACAATGCACCAATTTCACCTCTCCCTAATCTACTGTTGGTACCATGGGCAAGGTACACCCTGACTTGTGCAATCCATCCCTACTAATCTGACTTCTCCTTTGGTGCACTGTTCCTCCGTCGGGGGCGCAAATTGTACCTGGCTACTCCAGGCACAGAGGGGTCAGTAAAGAGGGGCTCAGGCACAGAGGGGCTAGTAGAAGGGGGCTCTGCTGCTATTGCTTTAATCTCCGGGGGCACTGCTGCATTTAGCACCTCATCGTTCTCAGCCTCTGTTTGGGTCCACGTAAGCCTGGCATCCGAAAAGGGGACAAATCGGGGGACTCGCTTGCTCTCCGAGTCCCCGATTCCCTCGCTGATCCACTGATCGTAGGGTAAAGGAAGAGGCACTCTGCGGCAATGCTGGCAGTGTATCCAGTTCTTTGGGCCGGCAACCTTGATGGCAGTGCGTGTTGCAAGGAGCACCTGGACTGGCCCCTTCCACCTCAGCTCCAGACACTTCTTTCTCTGGAAGTTACGGACTAAGACATAGTCGCCAGGCCGAATGTCGTGGCCTGGCCCCTCGGGTACTGGTAGAAGGGAGTCCTGGATCTGTTGGTGAACAGAATGTGGACTTTTAGTTAACTCATACAAATAGTCCACCAATAGAGGATACCCAAACATTTGCTGGGCGCCCAAACTCGACCTCGTAGGGTGACAGTCCTGTTCTAGAATGGGTTGCCAATTTCAGTTTGAGAGTACCATTGTACTTCTCAACCAAACCCGCAGACTGGGGGTGATTCGCAGCATGAAACTTTTGTCTGATAGGCAGTCCCTCACAAAATAACTGGATAACTCTCGCGTTGAAGTGACTTCCGTTATCACTCTAAATTAAATGGGGCAAGCTGAAGCGAGGAAAGAACTCCTTCAGGAGTACTTTTGCAGTCGCTATGGCTGTATTTTCTTTGGTGGGATAAGCCCCAACCCACTTACTGAATGCACAGACAACCACCAACACATATTTCAAATTATTGACTCGATCCATTTCTATATAATCAAGCTGGAGGACCTCAAAAGGAAAGGTGGGTGGTGCAAAATTACCAGGGGGCGTAGGGGTACCTTTTCCAGGATTGTGCATCATACACACCATACAATATTTAACCAAATGGGCTGCTGTCTTCGGGATGTTATCATTTTGACATACAGGGTCTAACAACTTACAAATACCTTTAGCACTAATGTGAGCTGGCTCGCACGCCATGGTGACTACGGGAAGAACATATGCATCTGGCAGCATCCATCTCTGTTTCCCTGACTTATCAGTCCAACACCCATCCTCATCCAAACGTGCTGAGCTTTCCTTCCATATCACTAATTCCGCAATAGTTGCTTCACTTTGTATCTCCTTGACATTTTCCAGCGTATCCTCAAACATGGTGACCTCAGGCACCCACCTAGTGGGACCTGCTACAAACATCCTTTTCATCTTTGTTCGGGCTGTCTCCTTAGTTGTCTGGTCTGCAAAGGCGTTCCCCTTACCTACATTATCAGTAATTTTCTTGTGTGCGCTACACTTCACTATCGCAAATTTCTTGGGGAGTGTCAAAGCCGACAAGAGCCTATGTATAAGGGGGCCATGTTGGATCTTCATCCCATGGGAGGTGAGAAACCCTCTCTCTGCCCAGAGCCGTCCAAAATTATGGGCGACTCCGAAGCCATACTGACTGTCAGTATGGATATTGACAGCCAGTCCCTCACTCAACTTACAGGCTCGAATGAGGGCAACGAGCTCTGCAGCTTGAGCCGATTGATAGGGAACTCATGATGTCTCAACTACCGTGTGCAGTGTTGTTATTGCATTTGCAGCTGTTGTAGTGCCATCTGATAACTTGAAACAAGAGCCATCGACATATAGTTCCCCTTGGGCGTCAGATAAGGGAACATCAGTCAGGTCTACCCGTCCTTTCGTCTTTTCCTCTGTCCGGAAGATACAATCATGTAAGTCAATTTCCTCACTGTCAGAAGGGAGAGGTAGCAACGTGGCCGGGTTCAGAGTGGCACATCTTTTGATCGTGACATGTGGTGCAAAGAGGGTTAGCTCATAACTGGTCAGATGTGCACTGGTGAGGTGCTGTGTCTTGGTCTTATTCAAAAGGGTATCCACAGCATGGGGCACCATGACTGTGAGGTCAGTATCAAGTACGAGCCCAGCCGATTGAATTATTGAGACAGCCACAGCCGCAACCTCTCTTAGACAGCTCGGGAGGGCTCTTGCGACAGGGTCAAGAAGTGCAGAAAAATAAGCACACAGCCATTGCTTACCTCCAAAGGCCTGTGTTAAAACAGAAAGCGCACAACTAGCCGCCTCGTGTACGTACAGCACGAACGGCTTCGCATAGTCAGGCGTAGCAAGCACAGGCGCAGAGCAAAGCGCGACTTTTAATTGCTCAAAAGACTGCTGACATTCAGGCGTCCAAGGCAAGGGGTCATGCACATCTTTAGTGGTTAATGCTAGCAAAGGCTTTGTTAGTAACGATTAGTTAGGGATCCAGTGCCGACAATAGGAAGTAATGCCAATAATAGCGTGCACATCCTTTTGAGTTTGAGGGATAGGAATTTTAACAATGGTACTGATGCGCTCAGGAGTCAATCTACTACCCTCCTTCGACAGTAGGTGACCTAAGTAGGTGACCTCCTGTCGACAATATTGAAATCTGGAAAGGGACACTTTATGTCTGTGGTGTGCCAAATGCAGCAACAATTTAACCGTACTGTCTGTGCAACCCTTTTCAGTGTCAGAAGCAATGAGAAGGTCATCTACATATTGAGCAATACATTACCTGAGGGAAGCGTGAGGGAGTCCAATTGGGCTTTTAAGGTATGCTAGGGCTCTCTGTATAGCCCTGAGGAGCACAGCAGAATATAAAGCTTCTGCCAGCTAGTGTAAAACCAAACAAGTATCTTCTTTCTAGATCGATCGGGATACTAAAGAATGCATTCTTTAGATCAATGATAGAAAAGAATTTAGCAGTAGAAGGAATCATCGTTAAAAGGGCAGTAATGTCAGGGACCACCGGGAACTGGGGAACTACTATTTTATTAATTTCGCGGAGGTCAATCACAAAGGGATAAACATCTGGATGATCATCAGAGGAGCCTGAAGGTGCCCTCTTAAGAATGGGAAGAATGGGGCTATTACACACATTCGCAGTCGTCTCTTCGACAACCCCTGACTGAATCAAGTCTTGTATAATTTGCAACAAGGCTCATTCCCCTGCCTGCGGTATCTTGTACTGAGGAATACGTGGCAAAACGGCATTGTCTTTAACTTTGATAGAAACTGGGGGTATCTGCAATAGTCCCACGTCCGTGTCACCTGTTGCCCACAACGTGGGCGGCACATCCTTAACCCCTTACATGCGTTGGATGGCCCCCGGCCGTCCGACGTCACGGTGGGCGTGTGCGGAGGACGGCCGGGGGCCGTCTGAACCCCGCCCCCTCATTAATTCGCCCGCAGAGCGGGGCAATTTGCGCAGCGCACAAGGGGTTAAATTCAGCAGGGAGGGGTGCATTTTTGGACAGACACTGCTTAGAGCTGACTACATTCGGGCCCATCGTCAGGTAAACACCTTCCGGAGAACAATAAGTAGTAGCATGCAATTTCTTTAATAAATCCAAGCCCATTAAATTTTCTCCACAATTAGATGTCAACAAAAATTGCGAATCCACAGTAAAAGGACCTATAGTCAGTGTAAGAGGTTTGGTAATGGGTCTCACAACCGGTACACCAGAAAATCCTACCGAAACATTATTGTGGCCAGACAGAGCTGCAATAGTCCAGTGAACGAGAAATAGAGCTATTCATAGCACCTGTATCCACCAAAAATTCCTTAGCTGAGCCATGCAAATCTGCAGTAACGTAAGGACCACGCTGATCTACAGGTATCTGAACTGCTCCCTCACTCTGTCCCTGGCTGTTCTAGCTATGAGACATCCCTGTCACCTCGTCCATGTCATAGTCATCGTGGTAATACTGTCCACCCCTAGTGTCGTCGAAGTAGTTACTACCCGGACGATCCTGTGAGGCTGCGGCATGCTGAGCTCTGTCCTTTTCACCAGCTCCACGACCCCGTCCATGAGCACCCCGTCCTCTAGGGGCCGCAACTTTCTGCAGCAGCATCGGACACTCACTACGCCAATGTCCCTCCTCTTTGCAATACGCACACTGATTCGGCCCTACAGGCGTAGCATTCTGGCTGGTACACGGAAGCTGCCGGTCCAAACCACCACGTCCTCTACCATTCCCCCTAGAAGCCTGCTGCAACAACACCTTCATCTTCAATTCCTTATGCTTTTTCTCCACTGTTGGACTTGGCCCTTTTTGGCTAAAGTTCCCTAAACTTTTTGCCTTCCCCCTAGACCTTTTTTCTGACATGGTGTTGCCAACTTAGATGCTTTGGGCATTTTGCCACTGCTGATCAGTGTCAAAGTGCAAGTGCTCCCTGTATAAAGTGTAATGGTAATTGGTTGTCCATAATTGATATGTTTGTCTTACTAGTAAAGTGCACTATGTGTGCCAGGGCTGGTAATACAAATGCTACTAGTGGGCCTGCAGCACTAATTGTACCACCCACAGAAGTAGCCCTGAAAAGAGATCTCAGGCCTGCCACTGCAGTGCCTGCGCGCAGTTTGTTAAATTGCCTTGTTGTCCTGACAAGTGCACCCACTTGCCAGGCCTTACCCTTCCCTTTTTATGCACATCAGACACCACTATGGTAGGCCCAAGGTACCCCCCTGGGCAGGGTGCAGTGTATGTGAAAGGTAGGACATGTACTAAGGTGTGTACCATGTCCTGACAGTGAAATACTCTCCATTTCGTTTTTCACTGTTGCAAGGCCATCTTGCCCATAGGACAGAATGGGGGAGGCTGTGTAATATGTTTCCAGCCTATCTTCCCATAGGCTTAAGATGGAGAGGTGAAGTTTAGTGTGCCTGAGTTCACAATTTAATAACACATCTTTTTGTGAAGGTGGTTTTTGAATTGTGTGTTTAGAAACCCCACTTTTAGAAGTGGCTGGTTTTTTTGTTCTAACAATTCTGTGTGTCTCTGCCTGGGTGTGGATTGACTGTCTGGAGTTGAATGTGATAGGATCTGGGAAATGTCCTGACCCAGGGGAGGAGGTGAGACAGCAACAGGCTGACCTGCATCTGGAGTGTAGGGGGGAGGAGTAGCCCCTGGAGGTGAAGAGGCCTGGGCTGCCGCCATAAAACAATGGCTCCATCTCCTGCTGAGTGATTGAAGATCCAGACCCCCACTATCAAATGAAGAAGGTGTCACTGGCAGGGAGACACCCAGAACTGGTTCAGACAGGGGTCAGTGCCCCCCTGAACACAAAGACTTCAAAGACATTTAGGGGTATAACTATGAGAGCTGAAACCCCTGAACGTTGGACTGATCAAGACTGAAAAGGATTGAAACTACTTTGTGGTCAAGAGGAACCTCTGCCAAGGAAGAAACAGCTGAAGAGACTGAAGGAAAGGACTGACCCTTGCTGTGTGTTCTGGGTCTGGCCTGCAGTTTGCTGATTTAACCAAGGAGAGGCTAAGGGACTTGCTGTGTGCTGTGTCTCCCTGCTTGAAAGGACTTTGCTGTGTGCTGTGTCCTGAAGTAACTTGTCCCCAAGGGCCCGAGGAGAGCTGGCTCCCTGTTGTGGAAACTCAGGAACAGAAAAGTTTCCAGGTGGGTCTTAGCGACGCTGTGTGCATGTGCTTTTTGCTGCCTGAGACCTGCGTAAGGATTGCCCCGTGATCGTGTGCACCCGGAGTCCAAGGTGGGTCTCACCGACGCTGTGTGCGTGTGCTTTTTGCAGCCTGAGACCTGCGTAAGGATTGCCCTGTGATCGTGTGCACCCGGAGTCCAAGGGAGTATCAGCGACGCTGTGTGCGTGTGCTTCGTGCAGCCTGAGACCTTCGTGAGGATTGCCCTGTGATTGTGTGCACCCGGAGTCCAAGGGAGTCTCAGCGACGCTGTGTGCGTGTGCTTCGTGCAGCCTGAGACCTTCGTGAGGATTGCCCTGTGATCGTGTGCACCCATAACTCAAGTGAGTCTCAGCGACGCTGTGTGCGTGTGCTTCGTGCAGCCTGAGACCTTCGTGAGGATTGCCCCGTGACGGTGTGTCCCGGAGCAGTCTTGTTCTCTGCTTCGATCAACAGTGTGACCAGAACTGCTGCGATGGTCATTGCCATCGGCCCGGACCGGCATCCCCAAAGGAGCTGTGCCGCCGGCCCGAGCCTACCTTTGCCAAGGAGGGACCTCAAACCATCCCCGTCGGGGGGGGGCCCGAGTTCCACTGCAAAAAGATCAACGAAGTCGCACCGGAGGCCCAAGTCGCGAGGAGAGGAGAGTGAGATTGCACCCCCCAGGCAATGCTCAGCGAGCGGGTGTGTGTTGCCGCCTGGGGCGGGGTGCGGGTTCCGAGAGAAAGGCTCTCAGCCTTTCCCATCTTTGCAGCGCGAGCCTCCGCTCAAGTCCGTATCGCGGCCCGTACTTGCAGAGGAGTGGCAGTACCGGGGCCGGAGTGTGGAATCGCACTTTGTTTTCCATCATAACAGTGTTGGGGGCATGTTTTGGCAGTAGCTGACCGCGGGTCAGTAAGAGTGGCATAGAGACCGTCCAGAGCACCGCGATCGGTGCCGAAGTCTTATTTTTGCATTACGAACTGCCTGATTGTTGCATTACGAAGTGCCTTACTTTTGCATTACGAACTGCCTGATTGTTGCATTACGAAGTGCCTTATTTTTGCATTATGAACTGCCTGATTGTTGCATTACGAAGTGCCTTATTTTTGCATTACGAACTGCCTGATTGTTGCATTACGAATTGTATTATTTGCACATTACGAACTGCCTGATTGGTGCATTACGAATTGCCTGTTTCTTGCATTACGAACTGCATAGCATTGCATTAGACTGCATTAGATCATCGAGAATGGCTCATTAATACTGCAAGAACCTACCAGTGCTTGCTGGCCCAATAACCGGCAAGGTGAAATATTACAAATACGCATATGTTGGATTTTTATCGTGTGGTCTCATCGTATATCTTTTTATATAAACATATACTTGTTTTTATGAAACTCGTGTGGAGTCCCTTTGTGGTGTTATCACTGTGTTACTGAGAGCGTGGTTGCAAATACTTTACACATTTGCCTTGGAGATAAGCCTGGCTGCTCGTGCCAAGCTAACGAGGGGGTGAGCAGGGGCTATCTGAGAAGGTGTCCTTCCTTTCCCTGACTTAGAAGCAAGGGTCCCTATTTGGCCTAAGGTACCTACCGCAGCCAACTAGAGACCCCCAGTTCTAACATTTGTGGCAGCGGGTGGGAATTTGAACCCCCCCCCGTTCTAACATTGGCGGCAACGGTGGGATTTTGAACGTGTATTTGCAAATTCACTCACAGTGATTGGTGTACATCACTAGTTTAGCGCAGACCACGACGCAACCACATATTGTGTTTTGATTTTTGGTTCTATTTTTGAGCGACCTTTAAGCCACACATCATGTCTCAGAGGAGTCAAGTAGCCAGTGAGGCTGCAGAATTGGAATTCGACATTGAGGCATTGCTTACATACAAAGTTGATCAATTGAGGCAATTCTGCAGAGCTTTGGGATGTCCCAGGTAAAGTAGCGCCAAGAAGGAGGAGCTGCAAATGGCCTTGAGGGCATGGTGGGAAGCCAAAGAGGCTCAGGAGACAGGTGATGCTGAGGTGGATGAGGATGACCCAGGGAATGGATTTGGTCCACAGGATTTGCCGGTGGAAGGACCAGCCTCAGGGGCTGGTAGTAACGATTCAGGGAGGAGTTTTTCCCTAGAGGAGCTGGAGGAAAACCAAAGGGTCAGAGAGCATGAGTTGGAGGTTTTAAAACTTAAGGCTCAGGAGAAAAAGCTGCTCATTGAAAGTGAAAAGTGAGCAGAGGAGAGCAGGAACGCTCTCGCCTTGGAAGAGAAGAAGATTCTCTTAGCTCATGAGTTAAGCATGAGGGAACTGGACATTAAGGCTAAACAGGCGGAGTCCAGTTCGAATGGTGGCAGCACACAACCAGTGCCAGCGGGTAAGGTGTACATTCCCAAAGACTTAGTGCGAGATTACCAAAGGGGTGATGATATTTATGCGTGGTTCACGGCATATGAGATCGCACAGAGGATGAATGAGGTGCCTGAGAAGCATTGGGGGTGGGCCTATGGAAACACTTTGAGGCTTCTGGGAGGGATGTTTTACCACCTTTAGAGAGGGCGGGAACCCTGATCTACGCCAATATGAAGGAGGCTTTATGCCTCAGGTATGGGCTCACCCCTGAACAGTACCTGCAGAAGTTCAGGGACTTCCAGAGACTGAAATCCGGTACTCGGGTGGAGGATCTGGATGAGTACACGCGTGCACTGGATGATTGGGTGATGGTTAGCATGGCGAATGATTACAAAGGAGTGCTCAATTTGGGCTCCAGGAAGCCTCGGCTCAGTAAACATCTGTTAGACTGCGAGCTCTTTGATTCCCAGGAGCTTGCCCCCGAGACCGGCCCCTGGTCATGGGTCGGGGGGTCTGAAGAGACACCAAAGGGGAACCCCAGCAGCAACTCAGGGATCTTCCAGTCCCGTGGGAGGGAAGAAGGACAGAGTAGAGCAGTCAGGTCCCAGAGAAGTGGGGGGGGGCGTGCAGGCTAGCACCCTGTCTCAAAGGAGAGGGAGGGAGTGTGAGCAGCGTCCCCGGGGGTCGACAACCCCACCCCAAAGACTGGAGGGTTCCTTAGAGGAGCACCACCATTCTAACATCCACCTTCTCCTTCGACTCATTCTCCCTGTGCTCATAATACTGCACCATACTCAATATTACTGAAGGGGAGGAAGTAGTCCAAGTGCTCTCCGAGGCCTGTAACCTAGTCGCAATCTCAGGAAGCAAGTTCGTAACAAATCTATTAACGAACAATTGGACTCCTCCCTCCACTGACAAATCCTGTCCACTAAAATCCCAAAACACCCCTTCAAACCGAGTGAAGAAATCCGACACACTCTCATCTTTCTTCTGACGACATGCCGTTAACTTGTCCCAATGTACCCTTCTCGGTGGAATAAGAGAGTGCATATACGTAATAATTCGAAAAGGCAAAGCTAGTATCTCGGCCTTAGGCTTCTCCCCAGGCTTCCTCTCCTGGTCCCATGCTTTAATCTGATCCCAGGTACCACCCAATTCCACAACGTGATCCTGTGTGTGCACTTGCCTCCAAATATCAACGGGCACCAATAAACCAAAGAACATTTCAATATCAGCAAGCGTCATCACTGTCGATGAAGCGGCCTCAGTCAATTCCTTCTAATATGCAGTAGGATGTTTTCTAGGGTCAGGTAGCTGAGCCTTAAGGGACAAAACCTTACTCCTTTTCCACGGTGTGTACACCCATTGTTCTTGGAAACGGGCCTCTACCCTTTGCCTAATAACAGTATTCTGCTGATCCCGTAGCTCCGGTAGTTCAGGGTGATATATGGGGTGAACTTCCCTCATCGGAAGCTGGGATACAGTCTTCGGGCTCTTGTCAAGCAGTCTACTTCGATAAGCGACCAGCGCCATGACGTTACTAAAAACATCACCAGGTGCCATACCAGTAGCATATACATGATCCCGAATATCATAAATAATTTGGGGTGCTACATCATTAAAACACTGTTCCCACAGTCCAATCAATGTTGCCGACATATGCTTAAGAGCATGCTGCTGCACAAACGGCTCATAATCTTTCATTACACTCCACACATCGTCCACACTGAAAATGGGGTTACAAGCCCACTGGGCGGGCTGATTGGCTACCACCTTTTTCTCTTCATCTCCCACATCAGATCGTATCAATATCTGCCCCAGTCGCTCCCTAGCAGTCGCCCAGTCTCCGTCCCCAAGTCCACGCACAGGCGTTCCGCTGCTCAGTAATGTAGGGGGATGGAGGAACAGGGGAGGAGTAGCAACAGAAGTAACAGGCACCAACGCCGCTGCTGGCTGCGTCGTAGGTGCAAGAGCTGGCGAAAGAGATGTCGATACAATAGGCGTAGCAGGGAGACTAGCAGTTATCGTAGCCGCAGAAGGTGAAGTCAAAGAAAGGGCAAGAGGTGCTGAGGCTGAAACAGCTGGACCAATAACAGAAGAAACTGAAGCAGCAGAGACAGAAGGAACAGATGGCTGAAACTGTGGCATGGTGGGGTATATTTTCTGCGGGCGTGGGGAGGTGGAGGTCGAGTATCCAACAATTCCTCCACAAATGTGTCATTTTCTTCTTGAGCAACTTGAGACTTTTCCCATTGTAATCGAAATCTCCTATCAGCACACTCTATTCCCTTTTCTATTTTCTCTCTATAATGCGCTACAGCTTTCTGAGTCAATGTCTGCATTCTCCCCTTCTGGGATTCTTTCTCTGCTTTCATTCGTCTCTGTTTAGCCTCCTTTTGCCATGTTCTGAGGGAATCAAACATCGACTGCCTACTCCTTTTCGCAAACAGTTTCTCCTGTAGAAAATGACTTTTCTGTTCATCAAAAGTGCCCGTCAACGGCCACTGCAACTCGGCTTTGTCCCTCGTATATTTGTGCCGTAATGTACTAAACATAATAGGGCCAAGGCCATGTTTTACATACATGTCAAAATTTGGAGTGCCTTCTGGAGGCGCTGGCTGACTTTCTTCCAATCGAGCATCAGCAGAACAACGACAGAGGATATAAATTACCCTCCAATGCGTCAGGGTCGAAACGTCGACACTCTCCCCCAAGTGGGCCTGTACCTGACATCATCCCTGACCTGCCCCCTTCTCCACAGAGGAATAATCTCTGTGCACCATCAGAAAATAAGAAATATTGGTGAACTCATGATGGACAGGCCTATTGTGTAAAACTGGTGTCATTGAAAACCACGACCAGTTTATCCAGGATATCAGAATTGCGTAACTGATTGTTTTAGTACTACCCTTTGGATTCTTTTCCTCTATATCTATTCTACCTCACGAGCACTTCCCCCCCTTTTTTCACACTCCCCTTGGAGCAACCGTTTTTTCTATTAAAAAGTTTTTTCTATTAAAACATTAAACATGGTGATCTGTGACATAAAATAATTGACAAATAAAACAGTCACTATTGGAGCTATATTTGGTGCTTTTGCGTCATTTGAGGCTATACATGCTTGATTTATGAAGGACTTGGTGGTACATTAAGGATACTATGTGAAGTCTATATGTACCTGAAATATACTTCTATTTAATGAATGCTCCTCACAACTAAAGTATAATCTTGAGTAGTCTAGGACCATTGTTTTCTATACCAAAAATTACCCAGGTCCGTGGACTTTTGTGGGTCACCCCATTATATCATATGGGGTAGTGGAAGTGACATTGCACGCCATTTGCCCTTTACTTTGACTCACACACACATGCTTACACATACTACCACATTCATACACTCTCACACACATAAACACACTCTCACCCGCAAGCAAGCATACAACATACATTTAACAGAATGTTTTCCTAACCTTAGCTTCCAGAAAGAGTCGTATTCCAGCTAATGTACTCCATTTTTTATTACACTAATAGTGAATAATATTATTCACTATTTGTAGAATTAACACTTGACAGAAGCCAGGCAAGTGGAGCTCCAACCAGCGTCCATTAGAGCTGCCTCTGTGTTCCAGGCACGATTTTGCAACCTCTGCGGCCAGGGGTCGCAAAAGCAGTGCCAGGGGTAGCAAGGGGCAAGCCAGGGGTCGCAACTGCAACCCCTGGCGACCACTAAATGATGTCCATGATATTTCAAGGGTTCGAACTGCTGATGTTCGTTAACGGATGTGAAAACACCTCAGGACAGCAACACCAGCCTCAGTAAGCTTTTTTCTTGGAGGAGGCGGAGGATTGGTAGGAGAAGGGTATTGGTGGGTGGGAAGGGGCAAAAGTGCTTCCTAGGTAGTTCTCAAATGAGGCCCTGCCCTTTCCAAGGCCCTGCCTCCTTCTTACATAGTGAAATAGTTTTTTAGTTGGGAGGTCTGCTACTGTTACCACTGAATTCAGTCTGTTTTGGATGATGGTATACACAGTATGCTAGCGATAGTCCCCTTATGTTTCTCTGCATACATTACCACCTGCTTTAAACAGATACTAAATGTATGATTGGACCTGTGGGTGGGGCGGAGGGAGAGTGAGGTGACCAGAGTAGGTTAGGGAAGGGGAAGCTATTTTCGAGTGGGGGGAACAACATATGTCATCCCGGCTACAGAAAAACACATGGAATTGTGTGTGGCTTTTTGCGGTAGCTAGAGCATCACACAAATTTTCAGTTTTGAAAAATCGTGTTTGGTTCTTCCAGACCTCACTGAAACGGGGTGAGGAAAAACCAAACATCATAACAATGCGTAACAAAATTAACACACCATGTACAGGTCCAAGTCAGCAGTAGCGGCTGGTGTTGTCAAAGAGTGGCGGGGCGGGAAGGGGTTGGGGGACAATGGACGACAAATGACAAAATTAACAAATAAAAATAAATAACTTAGCAGCAGCCAGCCGCGTCACGCTCCTCTCCTCCTCTCCTCTGCAGGCGCAGGCTCCCAGCCTCTGTTCTAATGCTGGAAGAAGCAGCGTCAGTATTGGCCTGAGCACTCTCATTCTGCGCTCTGCTCCCAGTGAGACTGGGAGCCTGTGCCTGCTGTCTCCAAACCGGCAATGCAGCTCGGGTTGGAGACAGCTTCAGTGCGCATGGCGGTTTGGCCGGTCTGAGACGGCCAGCCAAACCGTCATGCGTACTGGTCACAGTGCACTTGTCATGTAGTTCCTAGGAGTCCCCCAGGACCTGCGAATTTTGGATGACCTAAACTGAGGGCTTGGTGTCCCGACCGCTTCCGGACACCCCCACAGTAGACCAGCTAGCTCTACAGTGCCACTACCACTCCCCTGTATTCTACAGTGGCGTGGGTAGTTTCTGGCAACCACTGAACATGACAACACTGATTCCTCAGGGATCGTGTAAAACAGTACAGTACGTTTCGCTCAGACACTCATGCTTGCTTTCTCTCAGAAAACACACAGGATGGGGATTAGGACATTTCAATAAGAATTTATTGGTCCAGCGACAGCCTTGTGTAAAACAAATGTGCTGCGACAATCAGGAGACAGAAGCATACGAAAGAGATTGCTAGTACCAATATAGTGAATAGTAGATACATTTCTACCATAGTGCTAATAAGATGAACAGAAACAGTTCAGATAAAAACAGTAGCACTTGCATATTCCTAAAATGCGCGCCCTAAGTAATTTGCTAAAATGTACCTAGCCTAACCTAGAGGTGTAGGTGTATATGTGTATAGATATGTGTATCTGTAGCCAAGAAACCCCTAGAGAAGAACCAGCCCCCCCACCTGATGGTCTAGAGCGAAGGACCTCGTCTCTGCATCAAGGATGACAACCCGCAAGGGATGTCAGACCGCTGTGTGTTGAAGATTCGGCATGCAGGACCCCCGCCAAGCCTCCCAGAAACTGAGCCACTGAAAATGAGAGAGCGTCAGCCGCCACGTTTTTTACCCCCTCAATGTGTTGCGCATTGAATTCTACATTTTTACGCAGGCATGCCCGCACAAGTTCCCTCAACAGGCTAAGTACAAATTTACACACAGCTGTGCTAAGTGTGGTGCCTCCCACCCAGTTTCCTGCTGCAAAGGAACCCAAAATCCCCCAAACAGGTGTAATGACAGTTAACCACCTAGTACCATGCCCTGCTGCACAGGAGCACACTCCCCCCATTCATCCCAAGTTTCCCGCACCTCCGTTTGCACCCCTTAGGATCACACAAAAGGGACCCTCGCCAATCATCCTCCACTCTCTCCTGTCCCAGCTGAGGAGTTTCCCCAACCCCAGGGACAGGAACTGTTAGCAGATGGATTTATGGAAGGTTTCAGGATACCTTACACCTCACCACTGTTAAGTAGGGATGCTGAGAACCTGAGGTTGGCACGTGAGCTACCTGCTGTAGTCAAAGAGAAGATAGATAAGGAACGAGCACTAGGGAGGGTAGCTGGCCCTTTCAAGTCACCCCTCTGATGGAGAATTTTGTGGTGCCTGCCTGGGTGTGGTCACTAAGAAAGAAGCAGGCAAATTCAGGCTCATCCATCACCTATCATACCCGAGGGCAAATCAGTGAATGGCTGGCTGGACAGTGGGCTGTGTTCTGTCATGTACAACTCTTTTGGCAAAGCAGTGGACATGGTAAGGAGAGTGGGTAAAGGTGCATGGCTGGCAACGGCGGACATAGCAGCTGCCTTCCGCCTGCTGTCCGTGCATCGGGACAGCTCCATATTTTAGTTTTCAAGTGAGCAGGCGAGGTTTACTATGACAGGTGCATGCCAATGGGCTTCTCACTGTCCTGTGCCTACTTTGAGGCTTTCAGCTCGTTCCTGCAATGGGTACTCCTGCAGGCACACAGGGTGGACAAGGTCACACACTACCTGGCTGACTTTCTCTTCAATGGGGAGGAGGGGAAACAGGATTGTGTAGCCACACTGCAGAAGTTTCAGGCACTTACAAATCAGCTAGGGGTCCCTTTAGCACCAGTGAAGACTGAAGGCTCTACACAGATACTGATATTTCTGGGCATAAAATTGGACACAGTGCACAGAGTGTCCAGACTCCCCCTAAAGTAGGTGAGTGTCTTGCTCCAGGACATCCAAGCAGTACTGGCAAAAGACAAGGCAACCCTGGCCACCATCCAGAGTTTATTGGGCAAACTGGAAGTTGAAGCACAGGTCATCTCGGCTGGCAGAGTTGTTGCTAAGTGACTGGATAGGGCAACAGCAAAAAAGACACTCAAACACCACCTAGTCAGATTGAGAAAGGGATTGAAGGAGGACCTTAGGATGTGGGCTGAATTCTTGACTTATTTCAATGGGACATTAATATGGAGATCGCTATGGGCTGGCAGCCCTGAATTGTGCCTTTTTACTGATGCTTCTAGCAGGAAAGGTTTTGGAGCTTTACTTGGGAGTGAGTAGTGTGCACAAAAATGGCCAATGCCTTTTTACTGATGCTTCTGGCAGGCAAGGCTTTGGAGCGATACTAGGGAGCGAGCGGTACCCACAAAAATAGCCCAATCAAAGAGGAGGATCACTGCAAATATCACTGTGCTGAAACAGTTTTATATTGTCATTGCTTTTCATTTGTGGACAGAAACATTGTCTGCTAAAAGGGTTTTGTTATGGTCTGACAACATGGTGGTGGTGCACGCCATCAATTCCCAATCCGCTAGCTGCCTACTTGTACTCACTATAAGGAAGCACCAGCTCTACCCCTGATTGGCCTTGATACAGGACGCCAAGTAAAGGATCTGTCATCATTTCCACAGAAGGAAGTGTCACATCCAAAACAACAGAAACTCATCTCAGCATATCCGCCAGAGAGGAGCTCGTTTCTGTAGCCAAACCAGGAGGTGACAGGTGGCACTAACTTAATCAGCCAGCTAGACTCCAAAGGAGGTTAAACCATGCCCGAGAAGGGAAAGATAAACTCCAAACCCTCTCTATCACCTCCATCATCATGTTCCTCAGAAGGAAAAACAGGAGGGAGGGCTTCTGAGATGAGCGGTTCCCCCGATGCAGGATCTGGGGCCCGCATCCGATGTTGAAGAGGCGACGTCACAGCATCAGCAATGGGAGGTGGTGGAGCATCAAGCAGCATCAACGGCACTGTCATTGAAGTCTGTAGGTCAGACCTCAACGCCGTCCTCGTAGTCGGTTGACCAGACCCAGACGCCGAAGGTGGTAACCTCGAAGGGACACCGAACTGAAGCCGAGGGCAAACCTGCCGTGTGAGCACAGTCACGACCTTGTACACATCCTTGGGGCCCGAGGGAAATCCAGGGGAAGATGAAGACCCAAAGATATTATGAAGAGAGTTGTAATATTCTCTCATCTGTGTCAGAGTCGCCCTGGCTCCAGGGTAAGCTGGAAGGTGCAGGGTAGACTCATGCACTGACTTTTCAGCTGCAGATTGGGGGCAGGCCTCATGTGGCGAAGTCGGTTGATGCCGCGACTTCGACCGCCTATGTTGAGACTTACTTCGGGACGTCAATGGACAGTGACGCCCACAGGAACGGCTCCTGGATAGGACCCACGGCCGGTCCGTGGAGTGCGAAGGGGACCGAGGTTGATGGGATATCTTGGAAGACTATGACATCCGCATCGCTAGAAGCTTCACCTGACATTCCTTCAGTGCCTTCGCTCGAAGCTGGCGACATGAGTCGCACTCCGCTGAGTCATGGTGCTCCTCGCCACATAAAAACAGAGTGAGGGTCCTTGGCAGACATTTGTCGTCCACAGGATCCACAAGGCTTGAACCCCGAGGACATAAGAAGTTTTTTTAAAGGCACACTGTTCTGCTCAACGAAACCATCGAGATAGGCCAAAAAACGACCTGTGGAGCGGCTGATCGGATCTGCGTTGTAAGTGCAGAAAAGAAGAATCTGATGTCAGCGCATCAAGGGAGGGGTTAGATGGACTCTGTTAACATCACATCCGGAGGATGACGTCACTACGGAGTCGCTTGACACCCTCTACCGATGGGCAGAGATACTGCTGTAAAACATTTCCCAATCCAGTCTGGTGCCTAGGGATAATTCTAAGCTAAGGAATCTGTGGCTAGATATTGTCTCTACCACATAAGGCATTACCGAAGGTAAGTAACTTATTCTTCGTGTCGCTGAACAGGTCATGCCGCATGTGAGATCTGGAGGCAGCGTTGGGACGTCAGTTTTGAGGTACATCCTGGGGCTTGCAGGACCTGGTTGTCTGGCCCAGACTGTGCGTTTCTGCTCCTTCTCCTGCCTTTGCAGGCGTGTTGGTCTCAGAAGTTGGGGGGGATTTATTACCCCTCCTGTCCGGCCTGAGTATGCCTGCCCATGCCTCCTTCAAGCCCGGTGAGTTGGTTGGTGTTACTGCTCAAGGCCCGCAGCTGCCATTGCCTCATTCCCACCAGCTGTAATCAATCGACCGCCCGACATCGGGAGGCGCGGCACTTTTGAGGGGCAGACATATGCATCTGAGATGCGGTTTTAGACAAAGGGACTTAGGAATCCAAAATATTTCTCGTTTCTCACTGTACAGCACGACTTTACCAAGTATTCTCTAACTTAACTGGATTGAGTGGCCCTGAGAAGCTTGAGGGCTAAGAATTAGGACCTGTAAGTTCTGCAGGGCCTCTGGTCTAATCTTGGTTTTGGCTCAAGACACTAGCAGGCTGGGAGGCTTGCATGAAGACTGCAGTAGTTTCATGGGTGTAGAAGCTCTCTCTGTGAGGCCGCTCCTTTTTGGGGAGGTGCCTTGTGTGCATGGCGGGCAGCCGCCAAGTCCGTGGACGGCATAGCCCCAGCCCTTGCACACCGCCTGCATATTGGGGAGCACTTCATGCAGGTCGCTCCCGGCTACGAGCAGAGGTTTCAGGTTTCTGACACTCCTTGGCAGCTAGATGTCTCTATCAGATCTACGGCGTGTATGGCGAGGGGACAAAGAGGGTCAGCGCCTCGACGGGGGCAAGTGAAAGCACATGGGCCCCTGATCAGCCCTGCACTGGAAAAAACGGGAAGCGTGCTGGATGCGAAAGACTCCCCCAGGGGTCCCGGCGAGTGAACCGCAGGGGGTGTGCCTGAATGCGGAACTAAGGGGCTGCTCTCTTAGGAAGGTACCCTGGGTGCGCCACGGGCAGCCGCATTGTCTTTAAAATGCCACAAAAGCATTGGCAAAACAAATTGAATGAGTACAAAATACTGTAAGAAAATGGGTGGTGAGTCACACACTGAGTAATCAAATCAGACTCCTTTTGAGAGACACTGGCTGGTATCTACATTTATTCACGAACTGTTAATTTCTTAAAGGAACATATCATGATTATTATATAGCTGCTTGCAATCCGAGCACTACATGAAAAACTGACCTCTGAAAAACATTTCAAAGGCCAATGCTTAGGAAAGCTTGAACACCAAACAAAAATAAGGGCTGCTTATCTTCACAATGCCACAGTAATTAATTTTTTTTAAAACAGAGGTGGGGGGAGGGGGGATTATGGCTCTACCAGGCTAATAAATAGTCTTTCTTTCACACTGCCAACTACAGGGGTCTAGCACTGTGCTGTAAATCGTTTTATCTGAACAATAAAAAAGGGACATTTGGATATGCACAACTGTGGTAAACAGAGGACAGTGACAAAGGCGGGATATTGGAGTTAATCCGAGTTTTCACTCTTAGACTATACCGCATGTCTCCTACACGGGCATTAACGGCTGCTTCCAGCACAATTACAGTTTATAGCATTCCAACTGCACGTTCTGCCAACGTGAACAGAGAAGCATTCTGTACACAAATTAGATGGGTAATTGAAACAAAACACTTGTAAGGCCACACAGATGTCATGACAGAGACACATAATGATTGGTCGAAGTGGATGGAATCAGAGGGGCACGACGTGCCCATACTTTTTTAATTTAAGGAAGACAGTTCCCCTACTTTCTGTGAAAAGATAACCATCCCTGGACGGTTAATTACGTGGGCTGAAATGCTTCAGCTGCAGTGTAAGTCAGAGATTCCGCACAGGGGTCTCTGGTGTCACATGTTCCTAGAAGACGGTCATTGCAGCTAATACTGTGTAGCAGAAAAAGTGAAAACTGACTTCAGTTTTTGCCTGCATACCTAATCATAATGTTCACAGCAAAGTGGGAAATTAAATGGGTTGTTTACCTAGACCTTATTCGAGTTTTGTTTCAAACATTGTACTTAGAGCAGACACTTTCATTTAGTCACTCATTTTCAGATGTTACCATCGTGCACCATGAACATTTCTTTTGCCACTTCAGAGAAAATACTCTATTCGTGGGTTTTGCAACAGAGGCTGTCCTTAAGCTCCTGCTTGGGTCACATACTGTAATCAGAGCAGTGGTGGGAGGACTGCAGAGAGAATCAGGCAGTCATCCTGCCTTTATCTTTAATATTTTACGAGCTGTGCATCCAGAATTTACAATTTCATAGCTATCAAATGGGGCCCGTTAGGCAGCAGTGCCATTTGCTACCGTCTACCAGAATGTTTCACCAGACAGAGAAGAGCATTAGAATTTCCAGTCCTACCCCAGTAAGTGTGCCTAGGTCATTGCCACCACATTGCACAATTAAGAGGTCTGGATGTTGGTAATGCACAATGCTTTTAACCAATGGAAGCAAATGATGACACATTAACCCTCTCTGGCCAATCCAAGTAATCTCCACATTAGGCAAACCCAAGTCCTTGTCAATGCCACTCTTTCTAGCACACTATCTGGCCCAAAACACAAAGCCATGGCTCACAATCCATACTCTAACCATTTTGAAGGCCAGGAGCAGTAGCACACTAGAGAAGGCTAGAGCTGAATGAGACAGTTTTCAAAATGATAGGCAGTTAAAATGGTGGACAGACCCGAGTTTAAAAAAAGGACATATTTGATTGGATGTAGTAAATATGTTAGTAGCTAAAATTAGGTAATGATTTAAAAGGTAAAGTAAATAGATCTGTGACTGGCCGAGCCTGAGACACCAGAAAGCCCACAGTGTGTTCAGAGCAGCAAATTAAATATGGGTGTAAGAAAGATATATATGGTATTTATGATACTTACCACGAACAACAGTCGTGCACCAGTATTCCTAAACTGCCGCCCCTGTCAAGGGGCCTCTGTATCACTCTTGAGTCAACACCACTATAGTTAAGTACAGTAACTGGTTTTAAATCCAGAAATGAATTGTGAACATTCACTACTGCACAAACCTTTTCAATGTCACTAAACTGTACAAGGGTCTCTTATTAAAATTATTATAAAGGTAGTGTTAGTATACATGCATGTATCAGTAAACATCTCTTTTCTATACAATCAGATAAGTTAAAGAATGCCTGCAGTGTAAGACAAATTACCATATTACCACACAGGTCACAAAATATCATGCAGCACTAAGTTCAGTCTCATGTCGCTGTGTGCCAGTGTTGCCAATTCACTTCCAGATAGACACTGCCACTGACAGATATATTGCCAATGATGGTTGAAGTGTGATGAAGGTAAAGCTTTGGTGGACACAACATTACTAATACACCCAAACAGACACTAACACACCCAGTGACAGATACATAACCACTAATCCACCCAAATACTGAGTCAACCACCCACTCAAACACCTATACAACAAATTACCTTCTCCCAACCATAAGGCTCTTCGGCTCTTACACAGTCACTGCCACATGCACAAAATCACTCACACATGCACTCACTGATCTAAACAGCACTAACACACCCACTCTCAAAGGTTTGAAGTTACACTCAGGAAATTAAAAAAAGTTTTTGAAATTCACACAAAAAACAATGGTTACGTGGATGTTTTAGTTACAAAATAACATTAAAAAGCCTTTGAAATTCATTGAAAAACCAAAGGGTTACAGGGACGTTATATTTAGGAAATAACATTTAAAAACCATATATTCACTGAAAAAAACAAGGGTTACAGGGACGTTATAGTTAGGAAATAATTGTTTTTAAAAACCCTAGAAATTCACTGGAAAAACAAAGGTTACAGGGACTTCTAGTTAGGCTCATATTTCACTCGTACAAAACCATTGAAATTCAGCAGTTATAGTTACTTGAGCTGACTATAACTTACACCCCGCATCACATATTACATCACTCATGACATGGTCAGTGACATCGCTGATGACATCTCAAATGACATTACTGATGACATCACTGATGGTGTAATCCACAGAATCACTCATACACTCACTCACTGATCCATAGAGCCACACACACTGCCACTCACTCACCCATACCACCACTCACTTTCCATATACCTACTCACACAGCACTCACTCACTGTTACAGTCACTAACACAGCCACTCACTCACTCATACAGCTGCTCACACAGCGAGTTATTCACTCAAACAACGACTCACACAGCCAGTCACTCACTCATACAGCCTATCAACAGAGCCACTCACTCACCCATACAACCACTCACACGTGTACTCACTCACCCATACAGCCACTCACATACACACTCACTCTCCAATACAGCCACTAACACAACCAATTTGTTAACCAAACACTCACTCAAACAGTCACTCTCTCACCCATACAGCTACTTATACACACATGCATTCGCTCATACAGCTACTCACACGATACAGCCACTCACATATCATCTCATACACCCACCCACACAGCCACTCATATACCTACTAACTCACTAATAGCAACACTCACACATCTACTCACTCATCCATAGAGCCACTCACATGCCCACTCACTCACCCATACAGCCACTCACTTACCATACAGCCACTCACACACCCACTCATTCACCAATACAGTCAGTCACATAGCCACTTCCACACCCATACATTCATACATATACCTACTTTTTCATCCATTCAGTGACTCACTCTTCCACTTATTCACCAATACAGGTACTCACACACCGACTCACATACCCATAGAGCCACTCACACACGGATACAAAGTCACACAGCCACTCACATAATATATGTTGGAAATAGTATCACTCATTAGTACTACACAAACTATATTGATTTAACTTTTATAGTAGCTTAGTATATGTGTTCAACACTCATAAACGTTTACAACACACTCACAATCACTGGATGAGTTCATCAGTGATGTCATTTGAGATGTCATGAGTGATGTCACTGACCATGTCATAAGTGATGTAATATGTGAGGTCACAAGCATTGCGGGGTGTAAGTTATAGTTAGCTCAGGTAACTATAACTGCTGAATTTCAGTGGTTTTGTATAAGACAAATCTGAGCCTAACTATAAAGTCCCTGTAACCTTTGTTTTTTCAGTATATATGTGTGTGTATGTGTATATATATATATATATATTATCTACTGGAAATCGTTTTTTGTTTTCTCAATATCTTTGGCGCCGGTTGACGAATCTTCGCGAAAGTTTCAAAACTTGTAGCCCGCTCCGGTCAGCTCCTGTCTTGAAAGTTTCGGGGTGATTCGGCAAGCGGGGGCCGAGAAAAAAGGGGGGTCCCAAAACGTGTTTTCTCCATGTTAATTTCCATAGGAAACTTTAGACACGGCTACAGCCCGAACTGCTGAACGGAATTAAACCAAATTTGGCAAAAGGTAGCCCTTGTTTCAGAAAGAGACCTTTTGTTAAATGGTGTAAATCCGTTCAGTAGTTCCTGAGAAATTAAAAAAAAAGAGGTCGAAAAATGCATTTCCCATAGGAAACTTTAGACACGGCTACAGCTCGAACTGCTGAACGGAATTACACCAAATTTGGCAAAAAGGTAGTGCTTGGTTCAGAAAGCACCCTTTTTTTAAAATGTGTAAATCCGTTCAGTAGTTGCTGAGAAAATCAAAAAATAAAAGTTTGGATATATAGAGGCACGGAGGATCCGCGCACCCTCCCGACCACGAGCTTTATTCTAATTGGCTGTCAACACTCCAAACCAGGAAGTGTTGGCAGCCATCTTGTGCCTCGGTAACCGAGGCACAAGAAAACAGAAAAACAATCGCGAAAACAAGAAAAGGGGGCAGGGTAGAAACACCCTGACCCCCTAGGCCTGCTCAGGGAATCCCACAAGGACCCCCAGGGCCAAAAAAAGCATTTTTTTAAAAAAAATCGGCGAGATTCACGCACCCAGCACGAATTTCGGCTGAAATTTTTTTTTAAAACGAAGCGCGGGCTCCCACGCTTCGTTATTAATTAGCCCCCGGGTGGGCCAAGTCCCAAGGGGCATGCAAAATGGAAATTGCGGGGGCCCAGGGAGGCCCCCGCAGCCCCGGGGACCGCCACCCCCCGGGCTTTTAAAAATATTTGCGGGGGCACATGGCCCCCGCAGCCCCGGGACCGCCACCCCCGGGGCTTGTTTTTTTTATTAAAAGAACCTGTGTGGGGGGTTTGAGCCCCCCACACGCCCGGGGACCGCCACCTCCCCGGGGCACTAAGTATTTAAATGCGGGGGTCACCACCACCTCCCTGGGGCTGTGCATGTGATGGGAGGGGGGCCGCGTGACCCCCCTCCTGGAGCCCGTGATGGCCCTGGGGACCGCCACCCCCCGGGGCCGGCTCCTGCAGTGTCCCGGGATGCCCACCCCCGGGACACTGCTGTTTGCAATGACAGGGGGGGAGCCGCGCGGCTCCTGCCCTGTCATTGCAAACTGCTTTGCTTCATTGAGGCGAGAGCAGGGAAACCTGCTCTCGCTTCAATGAAGCAAAGCACAATTGCTTTTCCATAAGGGGAGCTGCATGTCAGCAGCTCCCCTTATCAAAAAGCAATGCCGGCTCCCGCAGGAGGCGGGGAGCAGGCGGGACCGTGGGGTAATTGGGGTCCCCCCACGGTCCCCAACGGATAGGGCTGGCCCCGGGGGATGGGGTCCCCGGGGCCAGAAGTGGCCCGGAGGTGGGCCACGCGGCCCCCCTCCCAAAGAAGAAATAAATAAATAATAAAAAAGGCCGGCCCCGGGGGATGGGGTCCCCAGGGCCAATAGAGGCCTTTTTTTAAAATGGTGTAAATCCGTTCAGTAGTTACAGAGAAATTCAAGAAATAAAAAATGTATATATCTGAGCACCGAGGAGGAGTCGCGACTCCTCCCGAGCACGAGCTTCATTCTAATTGGCTGCCAACACTCCAAACCAGGAAGTGTTTGGAGCCATCATTTGAGATGTCATCAGTGATGTCATCAGTGATGTCACTGACCATGTCATGAATGATGTAATATGTGACGTCATCAGCAGTGCATTGCGGGGGCGCGAGTTATAGTTATCTGAACTAACTATAACGGCCGAATTTCTCTGGTTTTGTACAAGTGAAATGTCCAACTAACTATAACGTCCCTGAAACCTGTGGTTTTTTCAGTGAATTTCTAAGGTTTTTTAAATGCTAATTTCTAACTATAACGTCCCTGAAACCTATGGTTTTTTCAGTGAATACATATATATATATATAGAATTCCCCAAATCAGTCCACCCTAGTACGCACTGTTTCACAGCTGGTGTCGGGGATGGACCAAACCCCGGAAGAAAAGAGACTATCAAGGTATGAAAGAATGCCACACTCTGGGAAAGTTTACACGATTTAGTTTATTCACGAGTATGAATGTCACCACATACACCACCACTGACACGTTTCGACTAACAAATCTTGCTCATGGTGTCATAAATTCATTTTCAGTTTCAAATTTATATACATATAGAATTTATTTATATATTCGTTGCTGCGAATGATCTAGACCCATATTGCATATGTTAAATAAAGGATGTGTGTATCTCGTCTGTACAAGCAACTGAGTGATTTCTCCATCTCGAAGTTTCTCTCTTGATTCCTCACCCCAAGGGTTCGAAACGGGATGATTACCCTTCTTGCTGTGTCATGATATTGCAATTTCTCTAAAGGGGACGTGTCTAGTATCTCCCACTGTTTGGATGCTCGACTTGCAGCAGAGGACCACAGTTCCTGACAGTTTTTTGCGCATCCTATTATGCCCAGATTCAGCTAACAAGGCTATTCGTATCTGACACAGTGTCAGTACTAACAACTCTTAATATGGGATCTCATTCTGTTAGTACGCTGCATCAGAAGTCTCTGTGTTCCAACATCTCCATTCCCCATGTGAATTGTACCAACCCATTCCTGGATATGGAATGGCCGTGTGTGCATGCACTAGATCTCTTGTATCCACTAAGTTTGAGTATTCTCAGTGTGATGTCTTATCCCATATGACCAAGGATGGCATGGTCATGTGTACGTCCTCTAGATCTCTTATATTTTTACTAAGTGTAAGTATTCTAAGCGTGATTGTGGCATCATGTCCCAAATGACCAAGTATTACTCTATTGTTGGGACCTTGTCCTGTTCTCAGCTGGTTACCCATATCCTAATCTTGCATAATTATACTAACTTCTAAATTACAGAACGCCAATTCTTGAGTATAGTGTATACAAGATTATCTAACTCAGTTACACATTTAGACCAATTTGCTTGATTCATAAATGAATATAAAGATTATTAGGGGAGAGGATGTAGCCTTACGGCTAGAGCGGTCCCCCTCGAAGCTGGGGAACCGGGTTCGAGTCTCGGCAATGACGCTCAACATCCTGTGATTCTGGGCAAATCACTTAATCTCCCCGTGCCTAACAAAAATGAATGTGTCCTTCTGTAACGAAACTGGTGCTCATGTAAAGCGCTCTGATACCCGACGTCTCGGGTCTAGTTTGCGCTATATAAAACTTGTCCCCATTCAATCCATGAGTGGCCTTAGTTTAATCTTATAACGAGACTTGACTCCAATTGTCTCAAATTGAAAGTTCTGCCTTCCCCTCTCTCATTTCTAGGGACACTCGCTATTCCATAATAGTGCATAATTTGACAGCTCTTGTCCGGATGCATTCTCATATGTTTTGCCATTGCCTAGTTCAGATCCTTGTTCTGGACTGCTCTAATATGTTCCAAAACGTATTTCTTAAAAAGGGCAAATGGTGCTTCCTATGAACCTAAGTCCACAGAAACACTCAATCACATACACTACGTATATAGAGTCACAAGAGATTCTCTCATTGGTGGTGAATGTCTTACCCTTCAATCCTCTGAGCTATTTCATGTTCTTACCAATCCGGCATGCTTTGAACTTTTCACAGTGAGTGAACCCCACTTGTCGTTTCTGTAACCAATTATTGGGTTTATTCATTGTAAAGTAACTCCTCACTAGCCTGTCCTTCAAAGAGGGTACCTTTGCT
Organism: Calotriton arnoldi; assembly: GCA_963921515.1. Lineage (NCBI taxonomy): Eukaryota > Metazoa > Chordata > Amphibia > Caudata > Salamandridae > Calotriton > Calotriton arnoldi. Next base: position 882,759 of record CAWUFW010007098.1, read on the forward strand.
CTAGGCCACATTGGGTCTTGGCCCTAGTTTGTTCCCAATATCAGGATCTTTTTTTAGTTCACTCCAGTATTTGTTTAAGATGTTGACAATCTTCTAATTTTCCTTACTATATGTTAGTATCATCCTGATATTTCATCCAGACCTTGCCCCTCTCCCGCCTCACCGGTAGCTGATCGCACTTGCCTCTCTCCTAGCATCAAGGCATGCGTTCTTAACTGTAGATCGCTACCTCGCCATTCGGGTGATGTTTGGCTTTCCCTTACTACCTATGCGTGGGACTTAATGTTTCTTATTGAAACGTGGGTAAAAGACTCTTCTAATCCCGACCTTAATTTGGCTATCGCCCTGATTATCTGTTTGTTGGGATTAATCGTACCAGTTCTAAGGTGGGTGGTGGGATCGCGGTAATCTTACGCTCGGGCTGGAAGATCTTCTCTAGGAAGCTCTCTAATATTGACCCCTTAGAAGCCATGTATTTTAGTATTTCTGAAGCCTCGCATTCAATTCTGGCAGGTATTCTTTTATATAGACCTCCCGATTCCCCCCCTCAATCCCTCATGGACTTCTATACTTTGGCTGCTGATCTATCGCTCAAACACCCCCACTTCACTATTCTAGGTGATTTTAACTTGCATGTGGATAACACCTCCTGTCTCAAAGCAGGATTGCTCCTCAATACCATGACTGGCCTCAATTTCACCCAGCGGGTTAGTGGCCGCACTCATCTGGCTGGCCATACGCTGGACCTATTGTTCACCAACCATCCTAATCTGACCACTTCACCACCCCTTCCCCTCACTTGGTCAGATCATTTTTTTATACCATTTAGTCTGGCTACTACCCCTCGCGCTGACATTCCAGTTAAGGCCAGGGCTTCTGGCAGGAAGTGGTGCAAAATCACCTGTGCTTCGCTGGCCCCTGCACTTGCCCACAGTCTGTGGCAGTCAGAAGGGGATTTAGACACTGATGTTTCAAAGTTTAATGGCTGGCTTTCTTCAGCCATAAACGCAATTGCCCCTTTACAACCGATAAATTCTTCCAGATCAAAACCCTCTGCTCCGTGGTTTTCCTCTGCCTTGTGTGCTGAGAAGAGCCACTGCAAAAAACTTGAGAGGATCTGGAGGCAATCCTATGATTCTGTGGCAAAAGCTACTTACAGAGCTTCCATTAAGAAATTCCATAAATTGAAACGGGCCATAATGAAAGAGTATTATATTGAAAAAGTCCGCTCCGCTAATAACTCCTCTAAAACGCTGTTCAAAATAGTGAAAGAGTTTTCTAAACCAGCCGCACTATCTAGTTCGATCTCCCCATGCCAAGTACTCTGTGATGGTTTATCCAACTTTTTTCATGATAAAATCCTAGATATTTTCTCTACTTTCAACCAATCCTTGGACCCCCCAGTTCTCGACTTAAGGGTAACCAAGCAGGAGGCTTTCACTTCCTTTAAGGCTGTCTCCACTGATACCTTTTCTCAAAAAATGTTGTCTTGTAAATCTGGCTCCCGTCTAGACCCCTGTCCGGCACAATTGTTCAGCACTCTTGCACCTCTTATTACTTCTCCGTAGAACCTGCTCTGGAATACCTCCCTACAAACTGGTTATTTCCCCGTGTCTTGGAAACAGGCCTTGCTTATTCTCATCCTAAAAAAACCTGAAGCTGACCCATCGGTGTTTAGCAATTACAGGCCCATTTCCCTTTTACCTAAACCAGCAAAAATCCTGGAGAAAGTTGTGCAAGAACAACTCTCTAACTACATTGAGTCCGGTCAACTTCTCCACGATTCTCAGTCCGGTTTTAGATCCGGCTATAGTACCGAGACTGCACTTCTGGAGGTATCAGAGACTATCCGCGAATGCGTGGACGCAGGCGAGGCAGCAATGTTAGTGCTCCTCGACCTGTCCGCGGCATTCGATACGGTCTCTCATGTTATATTGATTGAGAGACTGTATAGTCTAGGGATTCAGGGCACCCCTCTGGCTTGGATTAGATATTTTTTAAGTGATCGTACCCAACAGGTCTACCTCCAACCTTTTGTCTCGGAGAAGAAACCTCTCAGTTGTGGCGTTCCTCAGGGCTCTGCCCTGAGCCCACTGTTTTTTAACGTCTATATCTCACCACTGGCTTCAGTGGCAGAATCTTGTGGGGTCAGAGTGATCTCTTACGCTGATGACACACAATTAGTGTTTTCATTTAGAGATCACTCTGACGCCAGTTTTTTTAACTTCAGGCGCTGTCTCAGCAACATCTCGGCCTGCATGTCACGCAACACTCTCAAGCTTAACTCAGACAAAACTGAGGTGTTGTTTTTTAATCAAAAAAATCCCCCCCACCCCTGCTTTGGTGAACTGAATCCTCCTCCTGTTCCGGTGGCTTCTGCCAGGAATCTGGGATTCTTATTTGATAATGAGCTATCCTGTAAGGCCCAAATCAATAAGGTTACTTCTGCTTGTTTTGGTAAACTCCGCATGATCCGGAAAATTCTTCCTTTTCTTCCTGTGGATGCTCGCCGAACCATTATCCATGCTCTTATAACATCTCATCTGGATTACGCAAACAGCCTGTATGCCGGAGCACCGGCCTATCTGGTCAAACATCTGCAGATTGTGCAGAATGCGGCGGCAAGAATGATCTGTAACATCCCATATCGTCACTCAATTTCTCCTCACTTAAAAAAATGACACTGGCTGCCCGTGACTAGCCGCATTCAGTTTAAATCCCTGGTCCTGGCATATAGAGCAATGCAGGGTCAGGGGCCGGCCTACCTGAGAGCCAGACTGAAGCATGCCCAGTCCACCCGCTCTCTCAGATCAAATCATCTCTTCCTTTTACGTACTCCCCGTTTTCGCCGCTCTAGAATGGGGGGTAGAGCATTCGCAGTTATCACGGCTCTAGCCTGGAACAACCTGCCACTGTCCCTCCGTTTGACAGAATCAGAATGCTTATTTCGACGCAATTTAAAAACCTGGCTGTTTACCAACCCTTAGTTGCGTAGAGACACTTACAAATGCTTGCTGCTCGCAGCGCCGGGACACCCCCGTTGGGGGTAGCTGCACGCTATATAAGTTTCTAAAATAAAATAAATAAATAAATTGTGGTGTCTTCCTTGCTCTTATTTTTACTGGCTTTTTTGACCAATGTTTGAGCTCGAGTCAGAGATCTTATTCGTTCCTGTCTTTGTTTGATATCTCTATATTTGTATGCTCTGTGTAGGAATCTTAGTTCTGTTTCCTTGAATTTTGCTTCCATTTCCTCCTCGTTGGAACAGTTACGTTTTATTCTTATAAATTCACCATACGGGATACTCTTTTTTAGAGAATTAGGGTGAAAGCCGGACCCATGGAGGACACTATTACTTGATGTCAGTTTCCGATACAGGGTAGTTTGTATTTGATTACCCTCTATATAGACCGTTACATCAAAAAATTGTATCTCCGTAGTGCTCATGGTGCAAGTAAACTTGAGGCCCACTTTGTTCTCATTCAGAACCTCAAAGTATTCCAGAAATTCTTGAGCTGTTACGTTCCATATCAGGAATAGATTGTCGATGAATTTAAGCCACAGTGCTATTTTTGCAGTATATTCCTGATTTTACTCTCTCCAAGCTATGGTCTTCTCCCTCCAACCCATGGTAAGGTTGGCATAGCTTGGAGAGGAGGAAACGCCCATGGCTGACCCACAGATTTGGGAGTATATCTAGTGATTGAAGAGAAAGATGTTATTTCTGAGACATAGTTCGATCATTTCCATCAGCATCTTGGTGTGTTGCAATTCTTGAATATTCCTCTGTTATAGAAAGTATCTAGTTGCTTTCAGACCCAACTCAGGGCTTATGAATGTATATAAAACACTATGTCAATGGTTACAAGTAGGTATCTGTCTTGCCACCCTGTATCTGCCTTTTTCCTGAGGAAATCTCTGGTATCCCTTATATAGGAGCTCAAGGTTACCACCATCGGTGCCAAGAAGCGGTCCATATATGTTGCTACATTTCCATATAGAGATCCACAGCTGGATATAATCAGTCTTCCCTGAGGTCTTTTCAGGGCCTTAAGCTCTTTTGAACGAAAGTATATCATTGGTATCACTGGACTCTCTTTTTTAAGGAACATTTCTTCCTCATTACTTAGTAATGCCTCCGTATGCCATTGCTTTAATTTGTTGCTGAGTTCCACAGTTAAGTCATTGATGGGATTGCTTGTTTGTTTCATGTAACTGGATGTTTTATTAAGTTGTCGCATCACTTCATCAATATAATCCTGTTTATCCATGATGACCACCATTTCCTCCTTTATCTGCTGGTTTAATGTTCCAAGATCTCATTTCTCATCAGTTCATCCAGCGCTTTCCGTTCTTCCCGAGTCAAATTTTCTTTTTTATTTCTGTGTTGTACTTTTTCCATTTGTTCTAATTCAGAGACCACTAAGTCATGGAAGGTATCAATCCTATTATCTGGAGGGAGAGATGGGCAAAACCTCAATTTTGGTTTAAATTCAGTATGGATGTATATCAGTGTCAATACCCAATTCATCCAATGCTTGTGATTCTGTCAAACCATCCTCCTTGATATTGTGCATCAAGTCATTCGTAAATCTGTGGTAGAACTTGAACAGCCTGACCTTAGATGTTTAATCTGTCCGATTTGTTAAAGAATTTTACCAATTTCAGCTTGTGTACAAATTTGTATAAGTCGATTCTCGTTTCCACATAATCATAGTGTTTTTCTGGGCAGAAGGTCTGGCCTTTGTTAAGTAAACTAATTTCATGTTTGTTCAACATAGCCTTTCACTCACCGCTACAACTACTCACACACCCACACAAAGACTTAAAAGCACTAACACACCCACTCACCTATCCATAGAGCCACTCACACAGCCACTCAGTCACTCACACACTCACCCACCCATACAGCCATTCACACAGTCACTCATTCACCCATACAGCTACTCACACACCCACCTATTTACCCTTATAGCCACTCACACACCCATACAGCCACTCAGACAGCCGATCACGCATAGATTCAGACACTCACATGCCCATTCAGATTACATTTGTTAGAAATATTATCACTCATTAGTAGTACAGAAAGAATAGTAATTAAACTTATGCAGTAGCTTAGTATATATCTTTAAGTCTCAGAAACGTTTTCAAAACTCTTACACTCAGCGGATGATGTCATCAATGATGTCATTTGCGATGTCATCAGGGATGTCACTGACCATGTCATGAGTGATGTAATATGTGAGGTCATAAGCATTGCGGGGGCATAAGTTATAGTTGGCTCAGGTAACTATAACTGCTGAATATCACTAGTTTTGTAAGAGTGAAACCTGAGCCTAACTATAAAAACCCTGTAACCTTTGGTTTTTTCAGTGAATATATATATATAGCCACTCTGTAGTAATAGTTAGGGTTACCAGAGAAGATAGGAATTCCTCTGACTTTCAGCATTATTAAGTTTGCAGTCGTTTGACGAATCTCCACAAAACTTTCCAGACCTATCCCTTTTTAGGTCTCGCCTACGCAGCGCGCATGCGCTGCATAGGAAAAGACCTTTGCAATCGATTGGCTTTTCGCCTAAACGTGCACACGTTGCATTGCTTTCAATGGCAACGCGTGCACGTTTATGTATTCTCTTGCGGGAGCGAGCTTTGACACCATATGTTTGTAATTAACTTCAAACACATGGTGCCCCTAGCTCGCTCCCGCAAGGGAAACGCTATGTGTGCTCTTCGGCCGCACTCCCTCAACCCTCCCACTTTTAGCGCGAGCGCGCGCGCTTGCTCTTTAACCCGGGTGCTTCTATCACGTCCCTGCTGTGCACTTCGCTTGACAACATGGCCACTCCCTGGGGTTCTGATGGTGTTTTGGTGGACGCGGCCAGCTGTTTTCTGGGTCAGATTCAGTGTTTTCCGTGTCTTTCCTTGAGTAAGTGACGTTATTTGCAGTAAATATGACCCTTATCTGCCTGCTCTAAATGTGAGTGCTCGGTGTACACAAAGGAGCACATTTCGGAGTCATGCGGCACTGCTTGGTGTCAATAGTGAGTAGTTTGCCTGCCTCCGTAGACACCGACTGTCTGTATATAGAGGTGTCAGTGAATATTTCTAACCATATTTCTAACCATCTGTGGTGATTTGAAAGTGGTTGGTGTAAGTGAGAGCACCATGTTTATTTCAACATCCGCACAGATCGAGCTGCTCGGCGTGTTTGTAAACTTGACATGGGCGTCTCTGGGTCTGTGTGGGTGTTTGTCAATGTGTGTCTGTTCGGCTCTCACAGGCTGCGACGTTGCTGGTTTAGAGTCGCTGGGGCTGAGGCGGTCTCGCATACACGTGTGAACATTTCGAGCCCCTCTGAGGCAGTTGTGAACATTTTGGCGCTGTGAGGGCGTGCGGTTTAAATATTCGTGTATTTCGCGCTCGGAGGCTCTGACGGTATGTTGAAAGTATGTGCATATTTCGGCCGTCAGGCGCGGGATGTGACCATATTAGTTATGAGCGCGCGCCGCCCGGTCTCTGAAGCTGTGGTCAAGACGAGGACAGGGTTGCATGCCCGTCCCTGCCCGCCCGGCTGCTGCTTCGGACTCCGGAATGCCGCTCACTGGATCTTTTCTGCATCTCTATAAACATTTCAGCTTCCTGCACGCAGGAAGTTTTCCATTGAGCTGGCGCAGGCCAGGGCGGCGAGATGTCAGAGCTCTCATTGTTCTGCAGCACCCCTTGCTCTCCGAGGAGCCATACACACTGATCTGCTGGGGAGCTCAGGGAAAGTGGAAAATAAAAAGATGCGCGGTAACCTGCGGCCTGCTCTTTACATATTGTTTGTGGTCGGGAAGTCTGCACTGCTGCTGTACCTTTGATGTGTTGTGTAGCTTGCTTTAGAACGTTCCGATACACAATACAAAACAATTTCCGTTGCTAATGCTTTTTCTTTTAATGTATGGTGTGAATGAAAGACTTAACGCTCACAAATACATGAGCAGAGTTTGTTTACTTTTGAATCTACATATAAAGCAAGTAGTTTTTCACATGGACTAGACGACTCTGTAAAATCTTAAAACATAGTTGACAAATGGCTCCATGTCATGTACAATGCCTTTGGCTAATTCTGGCCTTTTTGCTAACAGTACTTAACCGCCAGGGTTTTGAGCCCATAAAGACCGTGTTAAAGGAAAACCGTAAGCTCCGCAATGCAACACGCAATTTGCTGAACTTTAAAGCCAAGAATGGCTGATGGCATCATGTCACACTGCCCCTTGGAAGATTTGTGAAATGCTAAATACATTTTTGTTCCCGACCGTCTGCCATTTTCTTGTTGGCAATCAAGGGTTAAACAGTACATGGGAGAGAGGGCAGATTGCCTTTTAAATGCAGATGTGGACATGCCATTGCTAATGGGCAATATTAGCACTCCTTGGGAAAACAAATTGCATGCGAAAGGCCGTTAACTAGGACAACAATGAAAGCAGTAGCTGTGCCAAAAAAGAAACTGAGAAAGGAATAACAATGAGCTGACACCCCAGGGCCCATCCTTTGCCTAAGGGTTGGTTTAATTTAAGTAGAGCGCCTGCAACACTACAATGTTGGGTCCTGCTTTGAACAGGTTCAGCAGGTAATGTAGATGCTGTTCCGTGAGGGTCGCCAGTGCCTAAGATGACACTGTTTCAAATAAAAGGGGCTATTGCAGTGCCAGTGTGCATATTCACAGCTTCTCCCTTGACTCTGGAATTAAAAACTCTTAATAAGGGTGAATACAAGTATGTGCAAGTCTGTGTGCTTTGGTACTGAATGGGGGAGATGACTGGTTCATGAAGATGTGTTAGACCAAACCGTATTAGGGCAGAGTGGAGCAACTTTAAGGATGGGTGGATATTGCATTAAATAGGTTTGGAGGTAAGTTTAGGGGAAAAACAGCACCACAGTACAGCTACTTGAAGATTTCTAAAACAAAGTGCAGTCATTGGTCAGAAGTGCAGGGTTAAAAAGTCAGCTGTGGCGTGGCTTTCATGGTTTTTGTGGGCATGTAAATTGGCTGAATAGTGGACCTGTGTAGCCTTATTAGTCTGAGCTTCCCGCTTTTAAAGTAACCTGTTCCTCTGTAATTTCCTTTCAGTTCTTTCAGAAACTTTCGTAGAAGAATTATTGACCGTATAGAGAAGCAAAGCTTTGACGCTATCTGATTTCCCAGAGGAAATTAGTATAATGCGTGCAGTCCATTAGCTTTAAGGCTCTAATCTCCCATGCAGTAGACAGTGCTTTAAATGTTCATTGGTTGTTGGATATTACACTGTCTCAAATTAAAATTCATGGCCTGTGTTAGGAAAATGTGGTTGTCCACAATCTACTACTGCTTTTTATTAACGTTTTTTTATTTTTTAAAAAGACTTTATGCCGAGGATCACTTTCTAGGCCTGAAAATCTGTAACAACATAATGTTGCAACGTAATGACAGTAATGTTGCAGATTTGTTATTGCATTCAGACAGACGCATTTGTTCTATTAGTGGTCCCTAAGCATACTAATCTGGTGGATTTGTGCGTCTGCAGACTAAACCTGATAATGATGTACGCATCTGTATGGCCCCTTCACACCGTCACTCAGAACCCTCAACCGGCTCTCAGTTGAAGCTCGGATTCAACTGAAGGTGGCTTGCAGAACACACAATGCCCTCCATAACTCTGGTCCTCAATACATGGCAAATGGGATCAAGCTCTCAGGAGGCGGAAGGGATTAGAGAAGTGCTAAATCCCTAATACTAGAACCACCCAGATTAAAAAACAAGCATTTGCAATGCAATAGGTCTCACAATTGTGAGATTTTGAGCTATTAACATTGTAAATGACAGTCTTTTATTATTGCAGGTTTTTAAACACAAATAAAAGGCATTGTCATTTACAATGCCAATAGCTCCAAATCTCGCAATTGCGAGACCTATTGCATTGCAGATGCTTGTTTTAATTGTTGTTGATGTAGGATGAAGTAGAGTGCAAGTATTCTGATGGATTACCTTGGCTAGAGATGTGTTGAAACACATTGTGAAATGATTGATTGATTTTTTTAATGTATTGTGATGAATCAAGAAACCATTTTGCATTTTTATCATGTTCTATATATATATATATTTTTTTAATAGTTTAGGATGAAAAGACAAAAAACGTTAAAGTCTAGTGTATGTGAAGCATGCAACGTTATTTATGTAGGCAAAAGTAGAAGCTCAGTATGTTGTCCCTTAATCTATAGATACATTCTGTAAAGAAATAAGTTATATTGTTAGATAAACTTTGAGATAAGTGTTGCTATCTTTTAATGATTGACTCTGAAAACGCCTCCTTCCTTGTTTGTGGGGGTTCCAGTTGAGGAGGTGTGCTGGCAGTCAGAATGATCTGAGGTGGGCGCTAAGTGTGAAGGCATCCTGTTCTTGGTTGTGGCATTTTGGGCTTACGTGCTAGTATGTAAAGTGTGGAGGTGATAATCATTACGTTTTAATCCACACTAACAAGATCTTCAATCGTTGAGTACATCAAATGCTCTCTATTCTACTTAATGATATCTGTCCACTTGGGTAACATAGCTTTAAAACATTGCCAAAGCCAATAGTTCTGGCTAAACACTTATAAGGTCCCAAACGCGAGACCTATTGGCTATGCCAATGCTTGTTCTATATTGGCGGAGTATGGAAAGATTTCTGGTGATTGGTCAATGGGAAGCAAATATAACAGGGGGTCCGAAAGCCCACTTGGGCAACAATGCATTTTTCAATAGACTTTGTGCTCATGCATAGCAGCCAAATGCCCAGTCGGATTTTGATTACATTTGGCAGGATTACACTTTATGGTGTGCAGATGATTTTTTGGGTACTACAGCTAAGCAAGGTAAGCATTTTTTTAAGTTATAAGGCATTTTAACTTAGTGATATCTGTTGTAGTGGTACTTTCACAAACGTTTGTGGTATTTTGCGGAAGTACCGCAGTACATAGCAATGACAAGGCATTATGTGACTGGCTAATGACTGCCTTTACAAAAGTTAAAGGCAGCCATGTTGTTTTTAGGTACACTAAATACATACCTATATATAAGGCCCTGCCCCAGAACACACCCAAGTGTGCTGAAAACTACATGGCTGCTTTTTGAAAGACAGCCATTACCCAATCACATAATGCCTTCTAATCCGCATGTACCACTGTATACCACAGCACAATATATTACTACGTATTTTACCACTTATAACTTTAACAATACTTACATTATTGCACCTACTATCAAAAATTAGCATTTACACCTCATTGTCTGTATTCCTAGCACAGTAGATCTACATCCGTTCACTCAATTTCATGCCACTCCACTCTAAGCCACTCCACTCTATGCTATTACACTCTATGCCACTTAAATCTATGTCACTATACTATACACCACTGTACTGTACGCTAATCCATTGTACGCCATTCCACTTTATGCTACTCCACTCTACACTACTCCACTCTACGCCACTACACTCTAAACCACTCCACTAGCTGCTATTACACTCTACGCCACTCCATTCTATAACACTACAGTGTACCCCACTACACTGTACGCCCCTCCACTATATGCTACTCCACTCTACACTATTCCACTGTATGCAACTTCATTTTATGACACTACACTCTATGCTATTCCACTCTATGCCACTCCAGTGTACACCACTCCACTGTATGCTATTTCAGTCTATGTCACTCCATTTTACCCCACTCCAGTCAAAGCTACTCCACTCCACTTTAGTGTCCATTACTCCACTGTATGCCACTCCACTGTACACCACTCCACTTCATGCCACTGTATGCCACTCCACCCTATACTTTTTCACTATATGGCACTCCACTGTACACTACTACACTTGACACCACTCGTTTACGCCACTCGACACTAATCCAGTCTACTACACTACACTCTATGCCACTCTACGCTATCACACTGTATGTCATCCACTCTTTGCCAATCCACTGTACGCTATTTCACTGTATGGCACTCCACTGTACGCTCCTACACTGTTCGCCACTCCCATTTACAACACTCTACTCCACCCCAATCCACTCTACACTATTGTGTTATATGCCAATCCATAGTATTCCACTAGACTCTATGCTATTCCACTGTACGTCACTCAACTTTACACCACTTCAGTGTATGGACCCCTATTATACGCTATTCCAGTGTATGCCACTACAGTCTCCGGCACTCCACTATACGCTATTCCATTGTACGCAACTCCACTCTAACTTATTCCACTGTATGCCACCCCACTCTAAGCTACTCCACTGTATGACACTGCATTCTATGCCACTCCACTCTACATTATTACACTGTATGCCACTACACTCTACCCCACTGCAGTGTGCCCCGCTACACTCTACGCTATTCCACTCTATGCTACAGCACTGTTCCCTACTGTACTTTTCAACACTGAATTCTACACTGTGCAGCACTTCACTCTATGCCACTCCACTGTACGCTATTCCAGTCTACGCCACTCCACTCTACACTATTCCACTGTATGCCAATCTACTGTACACCAATACATGGAATGTTATTCCTTTCTACACCGCTACACTCTACTCTACTCCACTGTATGCAGCTTCACTCTATGGCACTCCACTCTACACTATTAGACCATACACAACTACACTCTACCTCACTCCACTGTAAGCAACACCAATCTACAACACAACAATGTACGCTATTCCAGTCTATGCCAATGCACTCTACATCACTCTCATCTTTGCCACTCCAATCTACACCACTCCACTCTACCCTACACCACTGTACGCTATTCCGCTGTATGCAGCTCTACTATACGCCACGTCACTCTTCGCTATTCCACTTTATCCCCCTCCAGTCTACACCACCACACTATATGCTACTCTACTGTACCCTATTCAACTCCACTCTATGCCACTCCAGTATACACCACTCCACTCTGCACCATTAGACTCTATGCTATTCTGCTCTATGCCACTCTGTTCTACGCCACTCCAGTCTGTGCCACTCCACTGTACGCCGCTACAATCTATGTTACTCTAATGCAAGGTACGTCAGTGTACGCCTCTTCACTCAAAGCTATTACACTGTACGCCACTCCATTCTACACCACTCTAGTGTATTCTATTACACTGTACACCACTCCACTATACACAACAGTAATGTTCCCCATTACACTCTGCGTTAGTCCACAGTACACCACTAGCAACTTACCTCACTCTGCTCTATGCCACTCAACTGTACGCCAATCCACTCTACGCCACTGTACTTTAAGCTATTCCACTCTATGCCACCCCTCTCCACTCTGTGGTATTCTGCTGTGTGCCACTGCACTGTACCATACTCCTCTGTAAGCCACACTACTCCACTACACTCTATTCCACTGTACAACACTAGACTTTACCACACTACACTCTAAGACACTGTCCTCCACTATATTCTACCACACTCAGCTCAACAACACTCAACTGAATGACACTCAACACTACGATTTGAAACACTTTTTATTAAAAAACCCAAACCATTTAAATTTAATGAAAAAACCAAAGGTTAAAGGCAAGTTATAGTTAGAAAATGTTATTTATTCTTTCTCTGCAAACCCAACTTAAATTATAAAAAAGTTTAGAAATTCATAAGTTCTAGTTATTACTTGAATTTCTAATTTGTGCATCACCAGTTATAACTTACGTTTATAATTTACGCACCACCATCAATGTACTATACGTTGCATACCTCTCTACACAGTGTAGTCGGATCACTCGCCCAAATTGAAAAACAATATATAGACCATTCAAAGCCTCTTCCATCTTTGGTTGCATTTATTTTCTTCTAAAAGACAATATTGAAGTAACTGAAATGCAAAATAATATGACAAAACTGACCTCTCCCCATGAATACTTTGCAGGAAGAAGTCCCTGGTTGAACAGCTTTACGCATGCTTGAGCTGGAACTCCAACATAAATATCATTGAACATCAGCCGGCTCGAAAGCAGACACACTTGTGGAGTTTGAACATCAGCCGAGACGGCAATATAGCTGTAAAAAGTATATATTTAATGTTGTGTTAATTTACAGAACTTTGAAATGCGTATACAATATTTATTTGGTGGATCAAAGAGATCATATTGTTCAAGGTGCTGAACAGGTCTTTAAACAATAATGCATGAAACTTACAGCATGGCATAACACAACACATTTTTTCAACTGTCTGTTTGTACAGTTAAAACAGAGCAACCAGAATAAGCAGTGTTTAAAGTGGTTTGCTAAACGATTATCATATGTGCACCTCAATATCCCAGATGAGTATGCACCACACCTCAGTAGACTTTACTAAATTCAAAGCAAGTATTGAGGGATGGAGTGTGGGTAAGTAATTAGTAATAAATCTGTTCTTAAAACATAGGCAGGAAATAAACTAGGGGTTCATATCACCAGACATTACCCGGAGGCATGCCAGAGCGTGGGCAGGAGGGAAGGCTTGAAGGACCATCAGACTATCTGCACTGGTGTACTTAGGCTATTCATGACTTGGATCAAGCATAGCAACCAAGGATGTAATATCTGTAGAATGTGTGGATTAATTTCTATGTGACAGCCATGAAAATCACCATTAGACAAACATTTACAGTGATTGCTCCATTTGTGGTCTATGTCATATGTAGACTTATTGAAGTGAGATTTGCCAGCTGCTAACTCAGTTTAATGCATGTAACAATTTCCCAATGAAAATGTCTATTTTGACACAGGTTGATCTTGAGGGTTTTGTTCACATGCTGCGATGGGTTTGTGATTAGTAGCACCAGATGCAATAGGTTTGATGACAATTTACTGGAATTAAGTTTTAGCCAAATAAACAAATGTACAGGCAGTAGAATATCATGTATCAACCCTGGAAACAAATCAAGAGAGAGTAGAATTTTTTTTTCTAGTGACACTTTCACTCACAGACCTTCATCAAGGAGCATGTAATTTTAGAATAACTTCCTTTAGTGACCAGTGCTGGTACATCAATGTCCCTAGCACTCCATTGGGGAGAATGCACAGCCCCAAGTGCCACTCGTTCCGGCAGATCCTTGCCGTCTCAATCCATCTGACACTCAGAGGCTCCTAATCTAGTGCACGCTTAGGTGACAAAAAGATGGAAGCTGCCACCACAAAGGGCAGAAGGCCTCCTGCAACATTCAAAGCAGCTCCGGTTTACTTGGGCTCCACAGTGAAAGAAGTCACTTAAATTAAATGTTGCATCTAAGTAATGCAATCTACGCACTTGTCAACAATAAACAAGAAAGGGACCCTGAAAAAGTTCGATAGGTGAGGAAAGAACCAGGGAAATAGCAACTACAAAAACACATAAACCTTCCCTCACACATATACATCTAACATTGGCCATAAGTCCATAGTTTAAGAAAACCCACAGACCAAAAATATTTTTATAGAAAAAAGTTTTTTAATTCATTTATTTATCAAAATATATTTTCTTCATAGTATTCTATGTATTTTTCTTCATTTTCATATGCGATGCAGAGAACATCACACAAGATTCAATAAAAACAAGACAGAAGCCCAGCATCAAAATATAATGGGGTACCTATGAGTAAATGTACATGTAACCACCCCAACCACCACATACAAAAGAATCAACAATCATTAGCAATAAGCCATACAAAACAAATTATAACAAAAAACAGTACATACAACAAAATTGACAAAAGCAAACAGGAAAAGAAGCGCCGACGCGCGTTTCGGAGATCCCATGTATATATCAAACTCCTTCTTCAGGGCGCACTTTGTTTAATCATTTTAAAGATGACCATCATCTTGGCTGTAAACACATATTCCCATCATATTGGCTGTAGACATTTGTAAGAGCAATTAGCGGGCTTCAATTACAATTAAATATTGGTTCCGAGTGGATTCCAATACACACACAGGTTAGATGGGCACAAGCGGTACACGCCTCCTCCGGTCAGAATTCATAAAATGGATAAAAAGTAGGATTCCCATGGGAAGTAGTACGGAGAATTTACTTAAAGAATGAGGCATGAACAGTTCAGGTATCGAAGGGCCACAATGGACATAACGACAATCCTAATGGACATAATAACTCTAAATCACAGAGTTACCGCGTCCAGCACTTAGCTAATAGGGCCCGGTACCGCCAAGGGAAACTGCCTCCACGAGCACGGTCATAGGTCTACCGTCCTCAATCCTACACCACGGGGGTCCCAGGTTACGAACGCGGCCATATATCTTTGTACCCACCATACTGCCACGTTCCATGCACACAAACCCTGCACAATTATTCCAACTAAGTGTTCTCCAATTTATAGGAAGACGAGCAACTGAAGTGGCCTAAGAAGTCAAGCTCCAAATAGGAACCACAATGGTAATGCCATCCATTCTACACTGCTCTTGCAAAGTGCCATACAAATGTAGAGAGTTAGAAGTGGCAGAAAGGAGAAGCAGGATGGCTCAGGGGTGTTTTGGCCCCTTGCCAGGGTCAGCTGGGTTTGGGCTACAGTACAAAAAATGCAAAATTGAATGGCGGTTGGTAGATACAATGTGACAGCAGCATACAAAATATACATGCCACTTGAAAGTAGAACACGCCTCTGACAACCAGTCTTTGCAAGGCCCAGCTCTATAGGGGTTGCCGCCATCTTGGAATCTCCTTCTTTACATGCATTTTACTTTTGTAACCAATTTCATTGATGCTAAGCTGAATGGCTGCATTGTCAGGGAGTGCAAATTAAATGAATATCTTGTGCCATTAATATACACTATCAAAACGCCGTCAAAAGAGGACACCCAATTCTCATGCATCTCACCCACTGCTCTCACTCGAAGGCCCAAGCTCTTAGATCACACCTAAAACTCTCGCTACGCAACACTTTTGGATCACATATTCTGCTCTTTCATCATACCAGTGCTCACAATGGACCCTGTGAACTCATCATACCCCACAAATGGTAATCACACCCTCCACTTTCATCCCATTCCATTCTTACGATTGCAGCTCAGAGACTTGTTTCGCCTTCCATACACTGATTTAGGGACCAGTGGGCTGCAGGGAAAAGATGGCAGAACAACACAGGAAACTGTGGCAGGGCGGAGAAGAGCCAGGGAGATACCAGAGAAATGGTCAGGGAGGCTTGACAACAAAAGACGAATGGACACGAGGATGGAAGGACAAGGGGCAGGGTTTAGAGGCACAGGGAGACACAGCAACTGATGCCTCAATGACAAGAGGCAAAGCACCAGGGATCATGAGGACAGAGAGATAGGTGAGCATGGGGGTATCGTCTTAGAAGGCTTCAGGAATGGAAAAAGCAAACAATGGATGATGCAGGACAGGAGGTCATGAATAACTGTTTACTGAAGATTATGGGCCTGATTTACAGAGGTATTTTAAGCCGCAGATGCAAATTGCAACTAAATACTACACCTTTATGCTTGCCAGCAATTCAGAAAAGGATTCCTGGCAGGTATAAATAGATTTACTACAGAGGATTTCTCCATCACGAGTGCAGAGGAATCCAGAGTGCAATTCCAGTGCGAGGTGGGTAAAGGGGGCGCTATGAGGCATGGTTTGCCTTGTAGGTTTGTGAACGCCCCAGAAACATTACGTTTGAGGGAGATCACAAACTCTGACCTGACCCCTTTCCAACATTGAAATGGTCAAATATGTATTAACTGCCCTTCCAGCATGGAAAGGGAAACAGATCATCCCCAGATCTGGTAGTATGTAGGGTGCAGAGGCAGGGCTTGCTCCACATGGAACAATGTTTCCCATGTAGAGAAAAAATAGTGCCTTTGCACAGCAGGCTCCATTTCCTACTCTGCTTAAAACATATGCTACACAGATTTCTGCACTCTGAGAACAGGAGCCTGCATGAATATCTCATGACATTCCCAGCAGTGTACCTGGAAATCTGCTGCTTGCATAGCTTTCCAGATCTACTACTGGGAATTTTTGCAAAAAATTTTTGAAAAGTTTGTTCAAGCAGAGATGTAAATTGTTTTTTTCCGGAAGTCGGGTGCTATGACTTGTGCTCGCAAAATTTTCTAAGAATGTCATAATACCCAATCTATGAAGCACCAGAAGGAAAAACCCCACAGTCTTCAGATACCCCCTGACTGGGCTGCCAAGGTGAAAGGTACTAAGACTCAATCCACTATGGATCTCCCTCTTTTGGGAATTCCAGGAGAGAGTAGTGTGCACTCCAAGATGTCTAAAAGCATCAAAAGGCGAGGAATGCGGCCAATGCTGAGCTATACAAAGCGCATAATATAACAAAAATAAATGTTCTTATATTTCTGAATCTCCAATAACGTTGTCACATTAATGAATATGTCATCACTTCATATGCAATATTTTGGGAAAAGAAAGATGATTTTTGTTAATTCATATGTAGGACTGGATAGGAGTGAACAGGTCAGGAAGGGAAAAGGGAAAATGGAAGACTGAGGGCCCGATTTAGAGTTTGGCAGAGAGGGTACTCCCTTGCAAAGGCGACAAAGTACCCTCTCCACCAAACTGAAGGTCCGCCAGCCTCATTTAGAGTCGGGTGGACCTTTAGTAAGTTGACGCTGGAGACGTCTCCATCTCCGCCACAGAAATACACCTCCAAATGCCCAACGGAGTAAGGGCAGTCGGAGGTTTTGTCATTTGTCCACCCATCCTATATAGAGTGGGCGAACAAATGGCAATTTTTCACTGTCCGTCACTACCAGGTAAAACCTGGAGGTAAGTGCCAGTGAAAACTGCAAAATGACCACCAAACCATTGGAGAAAATTGCGTCTGTCGGCCTCTAAATAGGGCCCTAAATTGGGGGGCGGCTTTCAGATTTGGGCACAATCTAGCTCTGGAATAGTCACTGAGGTAACAGTGACCAAGCAACCTAATACCCCTTTTGAGGGACTGGAGAGCAGCTATGCCAAAATGCAGTACCATTTCACAGATGTCTGATAATCCGGCCCAGAATAACAAGATATCTATGACATAATAGAGCTTGAATATGGTATGGATGAAGGGATACTTATCAAGGTATCTGCCAGAGAATTATACAGTCTGATCACTTCATTTCTGGATATTACGACTAAGATCACTATGAACCACTACGTATTATGTTGTGCATGAACCTACGTTTATTAGACGCATAATAAACGGACTTATAAACGTTTTATTATACTAAGGAGAGATTCTTATCAATATATTTGTCGAGAGCCCAGATGCAGTTCTAAAAGTGGTTGGAACGAAACGTGTTGGTTGGATGTTGAATTGGATAAAGGAGGAAAGGAATAAAATCATATTTGGAATATACACATTGGATGTTTTTGGACTACAAATCTCCTTCTGGTGCACCTTTCCATTTGATGCTGCTGTTACTCCTTTTTTAGTGTATGTGAAGACTTGTGCTGTAGAAAAATGTTTACTCTGAATAGGAAGAAGCATCACTTAAGAATACTGTCTGCTTGTTGATGTGGAGTTTCTTTTAAGCTGGAGTATTGATCCCCCTAAATACTTTGGTATTTATCTACACTGCGACGCCGCAGAGGTCATCCGACTTAACTACGGGCCAGTGATGGATCGCCTTACATCCCAAGTTGATAGATGGATTACACTCCCTCTTTCAATAGCGGGCCGAATCGCCATCATTAAGATGGTTGTTTTACCCCGGTTGCTATATTTATTTTTAAATATCCCAATTGCGTTGACTTCAGCTTTTTTCGCTACCTTACGCTCTGTACTGACACGACTGATATGGGCGGGCAAGCAACCCCGAATCGGCTGGAATACGCTTATCATGCCGTATGAGCGGGGAGGATTTGGAGTTCCAGATCTCTACCTATAGTACCTGGTTGCTCAGGTTCATTTCACGTACTACTGGTATCACCAGTACGCCCGTATTCAATATCTTAGACCTGAAAGATCCCAGGTGCATCCATATCCACTATCGTCACTCCTGCCACAAGGGCTCCCAAGCTGTCACACTGAAATACAGACATTAGCTACAACCTGTTGGGCATGGACTAAATTACGACACTACCTGCAACAAGATACCCTTTACTCTGCCCATATACCATTGCCTGACAATCCATGGATACCCCCGCTACTGAAACACTCACTAAAAGGACACTGGACAAACTAAGACTCCGCACGGTGGGAGACCTATTTCAAGCCTCCCGACCTGGCACGGTTAGTGAACTGGCGTCGCGTGACTCTGCTTCCTATATGGACAGGTTCCTCTTACATAGAGTGCGTAGTGCCCTATTGGACGCTCTGCCTACAGTCGCCTCGGAGCCGGAAGACTTCCCACCTCTCACGTTGTTGATCACCTCCACAGATAGTACGCACCTCGTCTCCCGACTATATCATCTCTCCCAGTCCAGACGCCCCCCTGGGTGGCTCCGGGCCAGGGGAGCGTGGGAGCTGGTCTAGCTGAGACTCTGACAGATGACATATGGACCTACTGTTGTTCACAGACCCGGTATGTCTCGAATAATTATAAACATAAACTGCTACATTTTAAATATCTTCACAGAGCATATATCACCCCAAAGTTAATCGCTAGGATAAACCCCACCACCCCTAGTGTATTCCAGATGCGCGACACTGGATGCGGATTTCATGCATCTTGCTTGGAGCTGCCCACCTGTTAGGACATACTGGGAGGGTATCTTTCACCAGCTGTACCTTATGGTCGACCATAAACTACAGCCCTCACCACTCACGGCATTGCTGGGATACGTTAAACCCCTTAAGAGAAGTATTAGGAGGTTTTCGGCACTTGCCCTCCTCCTGGCAAAACGCCAAATCTCCTTGCATTGGGGCATAACACACATACCCACTATAAAAGACTGGGTTCATGACTTAATCTATTGTAATACGACTAGTGACACTTACGCAACACTTCTACCTGTCACCTCCTGTCCTCGTGATATTTGGCAGCCACTTAAAGACTTCTTGCTGCTTCATCCCGTTGATGAAATGGGGGGCAGAACCGGGGATGGGCTGGAGTGAAGTGTCCTTGTTTGCCTGTACTGATTAATATAAGGACCAGATGCTGGGAATATATTTGCTATTAGTCTTGTGATAAACCCTATTATCTTATTGTGAATGTATGAGTTGTTATTACCTTGCTGATGCACCACCCTCTGCATTGTAACACCGCTTTGACATGCTCCCCTGATGTTGTGATTCACGAGTTTTTCTTTGAACGGGAGAAAAGATATGCCTCTCGGTGCTTCGCACCGCAACTATATAACTCATCGACATTCTTTTTGCCAGATGTGGCCATGCTCCTGTGTTTATTTTTTGTTTACTTTTGTTATGATTATCAAAAAATGCAATAAACAAATAAAAAAATAAAAAAAGAATACTGTCTGCTTTAGGGAGAAGAAGTGCTTGGCACTTGGGATAGGGTGAAAAGTCCCTCCTATCAGCTGTTGTGGCAGCAAATTATTTTAGCTGGCAAGCACCCAAAGTGCCCCAGAACTATCAGGGTTCTAATTGGGAAAGGGGGTGCATTGCAATGGTGCTTCACAAACTGCACAATGAGGCAAGTGTCATGGAACTTGTATTGTATACACAAAGGTAATTTGGAAACAGTCATTTGAATGGTGCAGTTCATACTGGGTCAATGGAAAATGAGTGGTGCTTTATTATACCCCAGTAAATGCAAATATGGAAACTGCACAGGAATTTTATATATGTGGTATTGCAATGATGGGCAATGGTATTCTGCACTTTCAATCTTTCTTTTAATAGGAGAAAAGCATGGCAAATAGTATTGTGAAATATTTATTCTGACAGTACTTAACCTGATGAATAGCTCTGCTGTCTGATGCTTAGGTCTGTAGGATAAGTAACCATGGAATATATGTGGAGACCGAGGCATTAGCAAGTAGTCCCACCTGCAGGCTGGCACATTGAGCATCATATTGTAAGCAGCACCTTAAAATATTTCAGCAGTATCCTGATATAATTGTCAGGAAGTTGGATTACCCGAACAACACTAATGTGTATGGTGGAAGTACTCAAGCAAATGATGGCAGTACCTTTGTATATAAAAGATTTTTTTTTTTTAACAAACACATCTGGCAGAGGAACTGTCATGCCAGCGAAGCTAATCACAAATGTCAGGGAATGATCAAACATGCCTGCGATCAACATTACCATCTTACAGCTGTCGGTCTCAGGAAGCAGAGCTACCAATCAAAGTAGGAAATTCCATGATCCAGGTTTTTACATTGTCTCTGAAGGTAAAGCACAAATTGCAATGCCAATGTCCATTTTATGCCATTATCTAAAGTCCACAAAGGCATGCCAGCTTGCACACTGCCCAATGTATAATGCACCATTGCAATAGCACTCCCTACATTGTAAAGTTATAAGGACTGCAGCCATAGTCGTTAACACATTGCCACAGAATGTAAAGCTGTAAAGCACCATTGCCATAGAACATAACTGCCTTCTGCCATTCATCGGTTTACTGTGCTGCAGTTAACAGGACTGCACAGTTACAATATATTGTGGCTTCAGCAGATAGGGTAGGATAAGTGGTACTCAGATGGTTTTCCAAACAAGCACACATGACACAAAGTGCTCCTCCTCAGCAGAAGGTAGAAGTCCCGCTCTGCGCTCCCTACTCCTGCCTGCAGTGCTAACCTCCCTTGGCAGAGCATGTCTATGCATGGGATGTAGAAGACATTGAACCATTTTATTGGTAGCTTCAGACTCTGCCACAAAAGTAACAAGCTATCAGTCAAAAGGTGCAGCTTTCTGGCTCTATGGTACCTCTCCTGTGACAGGACTTATGAAGGGGAGCTGGTCACTTAGACATGTGTTACAGCTGGAGCAGCCCAAGGAGCCCCTTTGCCTCAGGGCTGCTTTCTGGCCTGGATGGATTGAGCATTCTCATCTACCACTGAAGGCAGTCTCCCTGCTCAAAACTAGTGAGGTATTCATTTTCACTGTGTCCTGCCTGGATAGGTAGGCCCTTACTTGAAGTTGTAAAATTTGGAGAGAATATTTTTATAAGCAGGCTGCAATCAGGGCATCTTACCCACACATGGCTAACCATTTGTGCAAATGAGTAGATACATATTTTACCCATAATTCCCATTATGCAATGTGTAATAGATATCTAGAACAAGAGAGTGACAGAAGAGTGCAATACATTTTTGGACCAAATGTCTTGAAGCTGGGATACAGTTTTTACCTTCCTCCTCCATTTTCAACCACTAATTCTAGGACAGTCTGAAGCCGCTGACATGTGAAGGCCTCAAATAAGATAGAAACTGTCTC
The DNA here is from genome assembly GCA_963921515.1 of Calotriton arnoldi. Classification (NCBI taxonomy): domain Eukaryota; kingdom Metazoa; phylum Chordata; class Amphibia; order Caudata; family Salamandridae; genus Calotriton; species Calotriton arnoldi. The sequence continues at coordinate 905,089 of CAWUFW010007098.1, forward strand.
TGAACCCAACGGATGTAACTCTCCACTTGGTGGAAGGACAGTGAACTGCGACTGCTGTGTAAGAAAAAAGGGAAGAAACAAAAATGAAAAGCGATGTTAACTCACTGCTGGACACACACAGTTTGTCATACAAGGCATTTATGTTTAGGGATCTGATGGTGTACAATTTCAGATCTAGGAGGTAACTTTGGATATCAATAAAGAATATAACCATCACAATGACAACTTCCTGAATGAAATCAAAGGTAGTCTATGTGGTGCTCAGGGCAGCACCTCCTGTTCTCAAAAAGGTGAAGTGGGAGCGGACACACAAAGAGACACATGCTTAAGAATAGGAAATACGAAAAATGTAAAGGAGTCCTAGATCTCAAGTGAAACATCTCAGAAACAAGGGACATCCATCAGATGACAAATCTCAGGGTGCTTGTTTTACATGGATCAAGAAGAACAGCTATGAAAGTTAAAAAGATACACATTTACCCACAGACTGTAATCTACTGTTGCCTCTTAGACTCTTTACTTTTTAAGGATATGTCTCAGAATTAGCAACCCCACTAACCATTCTAATTTTACAGCAACTTGTAGTCTCTCCTTCTCTCAGATATTTACCCCTCACCAGCAAAATACTGTTGATATACTGAAGCAGTACCATATCAATCCCAGCCACCAACTGTACACATGATTGCGAGAGAGGGAAAACAAGACCATGACAGGGAAGAGTAGGATTATGAGCAATGATCGACAACGAACCAGAACAACAGCAATTCTTCTTTTGTTATCAGTTCTTAATTTTTGAGGATGTCCCAAGCAGTGTCAAATCTATAACTGACACCGTTTTTCATCTGCTCATGTCCCAAACAAAGGACATGACATATCGAGGGGACTGGTCCTAACACACTGCCTAGAATGCAAGAGACTGTCTTTAGAACAAATTGACTTAAATTGTGGAGGATGAAATGTCCCATTTCCTACAAAATGATCATGGATACATTAAGGAACTACAGTAAAATTCCAGCTAGACTCATAATGACCGACTAGGAGAGTGTCTTGGCAATTGAGGGATAGGCTTACTCCAACACACAGGACATAATTCAAGCAAACCATCAGTGCTCATAAACCACCCCAAACAACCACATTGGCATGAAGCACAACAGTGCACAGATAACCATCTGACCTTCAAGAACGTAAAAGGCTGGATCGTCTCACCCCAATCGATCGCAAGACTGGCTTCCTTCTCCATGCACACATCAAGTTCTGTCTACCAAAGGTCAGAAGATTCTACCATCAACACACTCATGACCAGCAAATCGAGGTCGAAGCTTATTGCAGAAGATTTTAAACAAAAAAAACTGAACATAACTGCTGGGTAATCTGGTAAAGAAACAAAACGTTAGTTTAATCAATAAGCTAGAGAGATCAAGGGCTTGAAAGAATGGGCATAAAGTAGTAAAAAAGCCAAAAGGCAAAGAGAAGCAGCAGTAGATTCATACATAAAGGTATGAGATCACCCCTTAAGCTAGAAATACAGAGACCAATCTTAACAGTCCGACAAATACTTCCACAAGCTGCAGAGGGTATAGCTAAATTGCTTCAATCATGCAATAAAAAGCAAGCACTGCTGAAACTGGGAAATACTGCATGTGCAATACAGCAAATAATATCCATACAAAACTTCAAACTTGCAGAATTCCTGAGTGTGGAACTTAACACTGATCACGGAAAAATGTTCCATATTACAGACCAATGGCCCACCAACTGACAATGATTGCCCAATGCAAGGTGATAGAAAGAAGCTAAGAGATATTCACTCCCATAGCATCATATCAACTGATTCGGGACACCAAGGGGCATATGTATGAAAAGACAGATTTGCGAGTCCTTAATAGCGATTTTTTGCGAATCGCTATTAAGGACTCGCAAACTGCTATGTAGGTAGGAATCGCAATAATAATTGCGATTCCTACGCATTCCTTAATTGCGACTCGCAATTAAGGAATCCCTTCCCATTCATTCCTATGGGCCAAGAGGCCCATAGGAATGAATGGGAATTGCGTGCGCAAATTGCGAGTACCCAATAGGTACTCGCAAATTGCGCACGCAATTTCAAGGGTGCAAGGGTTCCAAAAGGACACCCTGTTGCACCCCTGAAATGTGCATGTGTGCACATGTGGCGCACATACATGCCCTAAGGGCATGTATGTGTGCCACATGGCACTTTGAAAAAAGCAAAAAAGTGCTTTTTTCAAGAATTAGAAATTACCACCAACTTACAGTTGGTGGTAATTTGCGATTTCTTAAGCCAAATTCGAACAACTTAGGTGTTTTCTACATCACATTTAAGGAATCGCAAAATAGGGAATCGCAAATTTTGCGATTCCCTATTTTGCGATGGCCTTTGGGATGATACATCCCAAAAGGCTTTTCTCATCAGAAATGGGCCGATTCTGAGAATCGGCCCGTTTGCGAACGGGAATTGGGCTTCATACATATGCCCCCTAGTTCTTAAAACCCTTTCAAAAAAGAAACAAATCCTAGAAGGTAACACTCCCTCTTCTTTCGGAAGGCCCTTGAAACAAGCAGAGAAAGAGAGACAGCAAGGGTGAATAGAAAGAGAGAGAGAGAGAGAGAGAAAGAGAAACAGGACATCAATGTATAAATGTGTTACTCATCTTAGAAGAAGTAATCTGTAGTTTATTTTGAGCAACAAAAGCAAGACGCCAAAGCCCCAGACCAGGACAACACAACAGAGATGCTGTGGTATCCTAGCCAGTTTGGATTTGACGTGATGAATAACAATCAGCGATCAAGAGAAAACCACCCCAGAGTTAAACATGGAAAAATGACTAGGGCATCTATCAAGATGGTGTAATCACGTGAAATAAGGTCTTCCTCAAAATGGGAAGATGAACATAAACCCAACCCACATTGCATGCATGGAGACCCAAGGTTTCTGGTCTCTACAAAGGTGGTCCCACAAAACTATCTGATAAAAAGAATGAACTAGCTAACCATAAAAGGCCCAGTAAGGTCAAGCCTGTCTGGGCTGGCACAGTAGGCAACAAACAATGGGTTGGGATTCTACCCAGAGCAATTGTCAGTGGTTTAGACTATTTGCAAGCATTCTTCCCATCATCTTTATACGTTTCATGCATCTGCAAGCCACAACATCAGCAAAATCAAAATTCAGGGGTACCAAAAGAGAGCTAACTACACTAGGGCCATATTATCAGTTGGTTGGTGTATTCTGACCCGTGCGTAAACCCATTTATGCACAGGTCAATCAATCAATCAATCAATCAGGGGTTTGTAAAGCACGGCTACTCACCTGTGAGGGTCTCAAGGTGCTGGGGGGGGAGAGGGTTCAGGGCTGCTGATCAGTCAGCGGTTGAGGTTCCGTCGAAGAGCCAGGTCTTGAGGTCCTTCCTGAACTGGGTCAACGACACAGATTGCCTGAGCTGGAGGGTTAGAGTGTTCCAGGTCTTGGCGGCGAGGTAGGCGAAGGATCTTTCTCCGGTCCTGGTCTTGTGGATTCGTAGGACGGAGGCCAGGGCGAGTTGAGTAGAGTGGAGTTGTCTGCAGGTGTGTGGAAAGCGAGGCAGTGGTTCAGATATTCTGGTCCTGCGTCGTGGAGGGCTTTGTAGGCGTGTGTGAGGAGCTGGAAGGTGATTCTTTTGTTGATAGGGAGCCAGTGGAGTTGTCGGAGGTGTTGTGTCATGTGGCTGTGGTGGAAGATGTTGAGGACCAGTCTAGCTGTGGCGTTTTGGACAATCTGTAGTTTCCTGAGCTGTTTCCGGGTGACGCCGGCGTAGAGTGCGTTGCCGTAGTCAAGTCTACTGGTGATGAGGGCATGGGTGACCGTCTTTCTGAATTCTGTGGGGAGCAATCTGAAGGCCTTTCGAAGCAGGAAGAGCGTGTGGAAACAGGAAGAGGATACTGCGTTGATTTGGCAGTTCATAGAGAGCGAGGAGTCCAGTATAATCCCGAGGTTGCGTGCGTGGTCCGTAGGGGTGGGAGGGGTTCCTAGTGCGGCAAGCCACCAGGAGTCATCCCAGGCTGAGGGGGTGGGTCCCAGGATGAGTACTTCGGTCTTGTCCAAGTTGAGCTTGAGGCAGCTGTCTTGCATCCAAGTGGCAACTGCCTTCATTTCGTTGTGAAAGTTGGTTCTGGCGGCTGTGGGTTTGTTGGTGAGGGAGATGATCAGCTGGGTGTCATTGGCATAGGAGACAATGTTGAGTCAGTGGCTTCTGATGATGGCTGCGAGGGGAGCCATGTATACGTTGAAGGGGGTGAGGCTCAGAGAGGAGCCCCGGGGCACTCCGCAGCTGATCTCTGTAGGTTCTGAGAGGAAAGGGGGTAGTCTGATTCACTGAGTTCCGCGGGTCAGAAAGGAGAGGATCCAGTCCAGTGCCTTGTCGTGGATGCTGGTGTTGTGGAGTCTTGTGATTACGGTGTGGTGGAAGACGGTGTCAAAGGCGGCTGAGAGGTCCAGTAGGATGAGGGCTGTGGTTTTGCCCCGTCGAGGAGGGAGTGGATGTCGTCGGTGTCGGCGAGGAGTGTGGTCTCGGTGCTGTGGTTGCTTCGGAAGCCGGATTGGGAGGTGTCCAGGACGTGGTTATCTTTGAAGAACTCGGAGAGTTGGGCGTTGAAGGCCTTCTCGATGACCTTGGCTGGGAAGGGGAGGAGGAAGATGAGTCTGAAGTTCTTGAGGTCTGTCGGGTCAGGGGACGGTTTGTTCAGCAGGGGGTTGATCTCAGCGTGTTTCCAGTTGACGGGGAAGGTGGTGGTTTCGATGGAGCAGTTGATGGTGTGGCAAAGCTGGGGGCAGATGGAGGCTGCTGCTTCATGGAAAATGTGATGCAGGCAAGGGGCCAATGGGGCTCCGGAGGGGATACTCTTCATGGTCTTGAGTGCGCCGTCTGTGGTAAGCAGAGTCCAGTTGAGCAGGATCTGTTGTGGTGCGGAGTGGTTGCGTGCAGTGGTGACGGGCGTTTTGGCGAGGTCTTGGGTGCCAAAGCTGTCGTAGATCTGCCTGATCTTGTGGGGAAAGAAGATGGCGAGTTTGTTGCAGAGGTCTTGGGAGGATGGGTCGTCTGTGGTCTTACTGTTGGGCCTGACAAACTCCTTGATGATGGCGAAGAGTTTTTTGATGTTGTGTGCATTGGCATTTATTCTGTCCTGGAGCGCCGTTTTCTTTGTGGTTTTGAGGAGGAGGTGGTGTGCCTTGACAGCAGATTTGAAGGTTGTGTGGGTTTCCGGGGTTTTGTTGTTCCTCCATCTCTTCTAGAGTCGTCGGCAGGAGCATCTGGACTCGTGGAGGTCAGAATTACGAGTTGGTAGGTAGTTAAATCATCCGATGTTTATTGGATGCGTTAAATACCTCAACCTTCGTTAAAGTTTGGCAGGTTAAACCTGCTGAAATTTAACAGGGGAAAAGCATACAGCATTTACAGCATCATACGGATTTTGGTGTGTGAAACAATAAAATCTACATGTTATTCCCCACAAACCTGTAGTAGGTCATATTTATCGCACCGGATAAATAACGTACCCCATGGTATTGTTATTTATCAGGTGCGATAAACTGCACCTATACTTGTATTCATGCCCTAGGTCTTTGCCCTATCCACATAGAACTAAACCTTAGGAATGACATGAAGTGACAGAAATACCAGCAAGCAGGAAATACAACTATAGAAATGGACAGTGTTAGACCTAGCATCCTTGGCGTGGGTCTCCCATCCATTTTTTGAGGATGCCTCCAATGTTATTGATCTGTTTTTGCTGGTTTAGATGCTGTGGGCCCTGTGCCACTGCTATTCAGTGCCACAGTGCAAGTGCTCCCTATGATAAATTGTGTTATGTATTAGTGACTCCATGATTGGATGATTGGTTTACTTGTCAGTCCCTAGTACAGTGCACTGAGTGTGCCCAGGGCTGGTAAATCCAATGCTGCTGGTGGGCTTGCAGCACTGGTTGTGCCACCCACAGAAGCAGCTTGTAAAGTGTGTCTCAGGCCTGCCATTGCAGAGCCTGTGTGCAGCCTAGGGCTGCCATGTCGACTTGGTGAGTGCACCCACTTACCAGTCCCTAAACCTTCCCTTTACTGCATGTTGGTCACCCCTAAAGTAGGCCCTATGGCAGGGTGCATTGTAAGTATAAGGCAGGACATGCCCTGGTGTGTGTGGCATGTCCTAATAGTGAATTACAGCCATTTTCGTTTTTCACTATTGCAAGGCTACCTGTTCCCCATAGGCCAGAATGGGCAGTTTGATTATTACACCTTATAATCCTAACTGACCCAGGGAACATGGTAGAGAAACGAATTTAGTATGCCTGAACTCAGAATGATAAAATACATCTTTTAGTGAAGTTGATTTTAACATTCTGTGTTTGAAAATACCACTTTTAGAAAGTAGGTATTTTTTTGCCTAACCTTCCAAGCCTGCCTCTGCTGGGTTGTGTATTCCTTGTCTGGAGTTTGAGTGACAGGCGCTGGGGGTGGCTCCAGGAGACAGGGTGAGTCAGCACAGGGCTGAATAGAGAGATCTGCATCCAGAGTGGAGGGAGGAGTTGCACCTGGGTCTGAATAGGGCTGTGCCTGCCTTCCACAATGCTGGCTCCCCTCCTGCTGGGCGGCTGAGCACTCTGCCCCACATTCTGAAAGGAAAGAAGGAGTCCTGTAAACAAAGTGCTCCAGGACTGACCAGAACTGGTTTTGGACTAGGCAAAGGCCTCTCTGCCTTCAGAGAACAAAGAGAAAAGGTGTATAAAAAGGGGACCCAGACCCCTAGGAAATTAGATCACTTTTGGGAAACAAGGAGAAACCTTTGCTGAGGAGCGGAACCAAGAAGAAACTGAGGAGAAAACTATCCCTAAGCTAGAGGGATCTGCCTGCAGTGGTTACCTGACTGCCAAAGAAAGGAGAAGGGAACTTTGTGTGTACTTTCATCAACTTGTGAAGGATCTCCAAGGGCTTGATTTCAGAGCTTGCCTCCTGCTGAAGTCTCAGGAACAACAGACTTCACCCACCAGCTCCCCTGTATTCCCTTGCTGGGAATTTGGACCTTCTGACACACTTGCGTGTCGCTGGGAGCTGGAAGCGCGACTCAAGATGAAGAAGCGTGTCGCCGCCGCAGCCGCTGCTTCTCGCATCGCCGGAGAAGAGTGTCGACGTCGCATCAGACGCCGGCGCATCCCCGAAGAAGCGCGCCGCTGACACCCTCGCATCCTTCGAAGCGCCTCGCAGCACCGGAGAAAAGTGTCGCTGTCGCATCAGACGCCGTCGCATCCCCGGGGCAGAGCATCGACCTCGCATCAGACTCCGACGCATCGCAACACGAGGCGCCCCGCATCCCAAGAGAAGATCGTCGACCTCGCATCAGACGCCGTCGCATCGCCAGGGAAGCGTGTCGCAGGGCTTGTCGCGGCTCCAAAGATTCATCGAAATCGCCGCACGGCCGTTGGGCGTGCACGCATCACCCCTTCGTTGTCGCAACATCAAGAAGACGCCATTTTGTTTCTTTGCACCAGATGCATCACGGTGCTGCTTGTCGCATCGCCACAGAAGCACAGTAAGAAACCGACGCATCACCTCCCCACGCCGAGAAGAACCGACGCATCACTGTCCCCTGCGCATCAGTATGGAACCGACGCATCATCGTTCTTGCGTGTAAGGAACCGATGCATCACCTTCCCTGCACCACTTTTTGTTGTATCGCGTTACGCATCTCAGGTACATTGAACGCAAAGTGTTGCATTTCCATTTTAAGAGACTTAAGCTAATTCTACCATCTTTAAAGTACAGTATTGTGGATTATTTTTGTCGTTTATGGTCTTGTGGTAAATCTATATAAAAGATACTTATTTTTACAATACAACCTGTGTGGTGTCCATTCGTAGTGTTGTCACTGGATTACTGTATGTGTTCACAAATGCTTTACACACTGCCTCTGAACTAAGCCTGTCTGCTCGTGCCAAGCTACCAAGGGGGTGAGCAGGGGTTATTTCAGGAGTGTACCCCTTACCCTGACTAGAAGCAAGGGTCCCTATTTGGACAAAGGTACCTCCCTCTGCCAACTAGAGACCCCCAAATCTAACATTGGTGGTCAGCGGTGAGGATTCTGGACTTGCATTTGTGACTCATGTACAGTGATTGGTGAACACTACCTAGTGAGTGCAGACCAAAACGCAACCACATACTTTTGGTAGATATTCTTTTCTGGGACTTTCTATTCTTGCTAAAAACTGCCAAGTTTAATCACCATGGATACAGCAGCATCCATAGCATCTGTTGAGTGTGATTGGGAAGAGGAGAGACTAGAGTGCTACAATGTCAAACAGCTGAAGCACTTCTGCAGGAAATTTAAAGTTGCTATGACCGGAATCACCAAGAAGGATGAGTTCCAAAAGGCGCTGAGGGCCTGGGTTCAAGCAAGGAATACCCCTGAGAATGAGGAAGGGGCTGAGAATGCAGATGAGCAGCTGGATGGGCCAGTGGGTCCAGGGGAGAGGAGAGCACCTTCCCCCGTAGGTAGCAGTGTTTCTGCCAGAGGTCTGTCCCCAGAAGTGCTGGAGGACAGAGAAAAGAGTAGGATGCATGAGATGGAGCTGACCAAGCTCAAGTTAAAGGGGCAGTTGGAATTTGAATTGCAATCTAGAAAGTTGGCCTTAGAAGAGAAAAGAATGGATCAGGAGCATGAAAAAAGTTTGAGGAAGATGGAGTTCAGAGCCAAGAATTTAGAGATTACTCCCTCTGGTGGCAGCACACCGTCCGTGCCTGTTGAGGCTAGGGTGTATATTCCTAAGGATGTGGTTAAGGAGTTTTTTAAGAATGATGATATTGGGCAATGGTTCAAGGCCTATGAGGTAGCCATGACTTCCCACCGGGTCCCTGAGAAGGATTGGGGAGCGGGGTTGTGGGGTCGGTTCCTTAGTGAGGGGCGGGATACCTTGTTGGACTTGCCCTCTGAAGTCTATAATTCCTACAGCCACATGAAGAATGCATTGATGACCAGGTATGGGTTGACTCCTGAACTCTATAGGCAGAGGTTCAGGAACTGTAAGAAGATTGAAGGCAGTACCTGGGTTGAGTATGTGACCTTTTTTTGCAGAGCCTTGGATGGTTGGGTAAAGGGTAGCAAAGCAAATGATTTTCAGGCGCTCTTTGATTTGATTGCATGGGAGCACTTGTCCAGTAATTGTTTTCCTGAGCTACGCCAGCACCTGATTGATAGTAGGCTGACTAACCCTAGGCAGCTTGCTGAGGAGGCGGACCGCTGGGTGAGCACCCGGGTCCACAAGGGCCACGTGGGAGACTCCGCCAAGGGTGGGCAGGGTCCCCAGCAGAGGAATGGGGGGGGGCAAGGGTAAACAGAGGGAGTTCCAGAAAGGGCCCCAAAGTAAACCCCAAGGGAAAGGTTCCCAGCCTCTCCCTGAGAATAAGCACGGGCCCCGATAGGTCCACCTGTTCATAGGGGACCCCTGGTGTGCTCCAAGTGTGGCGCCCTAGGCCACAAGGCCAATGATCCCCATTGCCCTTTGTTTGGAAAGCCAGCACCCCCTGGTGTGGTCCCCCGGCAGTTGGCTAGTGTAGCCCTGGGGGAGGAGATGGGTGCCCAAGGTGGGCGGGATCCTGTAGTATTGTCCCTTGTCTCATTAGGGGACTCTGAGATGGTCCCTAGGACCCAACTGCCTGAGAACACTAAGAAGTACAGGCAGTCGGTTACCATCAATGGCCATAGGGTGGAGGCTCTGAGAGACACAGGAGCCAGTGTGACAGCTGTCAAGTGTCACCTGGTGTCTAAAGAGCAGGTGGTCCTTGATGCATTCTATCCAGTTGTTGCCGCTGACAACACAGAGAGCCACTGCAAGGTGGCTCAGGTTCCCTTTGAGTGGGGGGTCTCTGGTACTCTTCAAGTAGCTGTGAGGCCAGCCATGCCTGTTGACTGTTTGTTAGGGAACGATTTGGAGAGCTCCCTTGGGCTAAGGTGGAGCGGAGTGCTCATTTGGAGATGTTGGGCTTGCCTGATTGGGCGTGTGTGACCACCCGGTCCATGTCAGCCAGAGGTGTTCAAGAGGACCTGGAGCCTGAGAGGGAGGCCCAGGTGCCTGCCGGAGTGAGAAGAGGCAGGGGGCGCGGGAAACCAGCCCCCAAAGTTCCCACGGTCCAGGAGGAGGCAGACCCTGAGGGGGATGCCCTGGAGCCTACAGGGGAACAGGTAGCCGAACTGGGGGACCTGCCTGAGCTGACCCATTGGCAGCAAGATGGAGGACCCTCCAGGGAGGAGTTCTGCGAGGAGCAGAACAAGTGCCCTTCTCTCGTAGGTCTAAGGCAACAGGCCACAGACCAGGCAGCAGGTGATCAGTCTGGATCGCATTGGATCTACTGGGAGAATGGTCTCCTGTATAGCGAGCCTAAGGTTGCTGAGCCTGGGTCAGCCCGTGTGCTGGTGGTACCCCAGCGCTTCAGAGCCTTCCTACTGGGTTTGGCTCATGATGTGCCTTTAGCAGGACATCTGGGGCAGGACAAGACCTTTGAAAGGCTTGTCACCCATTTCTTTTGGCCCCAGATGCGCAGGAGTGCCGCCACTCACTGCAGGACCTGTCAGACTTGCCAGGCAAGTGGAAAGAGTGGGAGGAAGCAGAAGGCTCCTCTCCAGCCATTCCCTGTAGTCAGCACCCCCTTTGAACGGGTGGGTATTGACATTGTGGGGCCACTGGACCCCAAGACAGCCATGGGCAACAGGTTCATCCTGGTCTTGGTGGACCACGCCACCCGGTACCCTGAAGCCATCCCTCTAAGGACAGTGACGGCCCCCGTGGTGGGACGGGCACTGATGGGAATTTTCTCCCGTGTGGGGTTCCCTCAAGAGGTGGTGTCTGACAGAGGTACTAACTTTATATCCAAGTATATGAAGTCCCTGTGGCAGGAGTGCGGTGTAACGTACAAGTTCACCACTCCTTACCACCCCCAAGGAAATGGGTTGGTTGAGAGATTCAACCGGACCCTGAAGGGCATGATTATGGGTCTGGAAGAACCCATGAGGCGTAAGTGGGATGTCCTCTTGCCATGCCTTCTTTTTGCATACCGTGAGGTGCCACAGAAGTCTCTAGGGTTCAGCCCCTTTGAGCTTCTGTATGGTCACCCAGTGAGAGGACCTCTGAGTTTGGTCAAGGAAGGCTGGGAGCAATCTCCCAGGAAACCTCCCCAGGATGTATATAGCTACATGCTGGCCTTCAGGAACCAAACTAGGCGTTTCAGGCAACTTGCTGAGGCAAATCTGGAAGCCAGCCAGGAGGAAATGAAGCGGTGGTACGACCAGAATGCCACTCTGGTTGAGCTTCAACCTGGTCAGAAAGTGTGGGTCATGGCCCCAGTGGAGCCCTGCGCGCTCCAGGATAAGTGGACCGGACCCTTTGAGGTGGTGGAGCGCAAAAGTCCTGTTACCTACTTGGTGGACATGCGGTCTCCCAGGAACCCCTTGCGGGTCCTGCACGTCAACCGCCTGAAGCCCCACTTGGAGAGGTCCCAAGTGGGCATGCTCTTAGCTACAGGTGCTGGGATGGAGGAGGAGACCGAGCCTCTTCCTGACCTCCTGTCAGCCCAAGAGCAAGATGGATCAGTGGAGGGTGTGAACCTCTCTACCTCCCTGACACCTGAGCAGCAAGGTGACTGTCGCCAACTGTTGGGGCAGTTTCCTGACCTGTTCTCCCTGGTTCCTAGTGTCACTGACTGGTGCGTCCATGATGTGGACACTGGGGACAATCTTCCTGTCAAGCACAAGGCTTACAGGGTGACTGACAGGGTGAGAGCTTGCATCAAGGAGGAGGTCTCCAAGATGTTTGCATTGGGGGTAATTGAGTCCTCTCACAGCCCTTGGGCCAGCCCAGTGGTCTTGGTCCCAAAAGCTGCCGCGCCTGGTGCCACACCCGAACTCCGGTTCTGTGTGGACTACAGAGGACTCAATTCCGTCACCAGGACTGACGCACACCCCATCCCCAGAGCTGATGAGCTCATAGATCGGTTAGGGGCTGCCCGGTACCTCAGTACGTTTGACTTAACGTCTGGGTACTGGCAGATCGCCTTGACGGATGGGGCAAAGGAGAGGTCAGCATTCTCCACACCAGATGGGCACTACCAATTCCGGGTGATGCCCTTTGGGATGAAGAATGCCCCTGCCACCTTTCAGAGGTTGGTCAACCAGGTGTTGGTTGGACTGGAGGAATTCAGTGCCGCCTACCTGGATGACATCGCAGTGTTCAGCCCCAGTTGGGAAGAACATCTGCGCCACCTCTGGGAAGTGTTGATGGTTCTGCGGAGGGCAGGCCTCACGATCAAGGCGAGTAAGTGCCAGATCGGGCAGGGTTCCGTGGTGTACTTGGGACACCAGGTTGGGAGCGGCCAAGTGGCGCCCCTACAGCCCAAGATAGATACCATTCTGGCTTGGGAGCCCCCAAGACCCAGACAGCGGTGAGAGACTTCCTAGGACTCACCGGGTATTACAGGAGATTTGTCAAAGGGTATGGCAGCATTGTTGCACCCTTGACAGAGCTGACTTCCGGGAAGCAGCCCAAGAGAGTGATTTGGACTGACACCTGTCAACAAGCTTTTGACACCTTGAAGACAGCCATGTGCACGGCGCCCGTGCTCCTGGCCCCCAACTTCTCCAAAGAGTTTATCGTTCAGACAGACGCTTCAGAGCATGGTGTGGGGGCTGTTTTGTCACAGATGAATGAGGAGGGCCTAGACCAACCTGTAGCCTTCCTTAGTAGGAGGTTACTTCCACGGGAGCAGAGGTGGAGTGCTATTGAGCGTGAGGCATTTGCTGTGCTCTGTGCGCTGAAGAAGCTGAGACCATACCTGTTTGGGACTCACTTCCGGGTTCAGACAGACCACAGGCCCCTCAGATGGTTGATGCAGATGAGGGGTGAGAATCCAAAGTTGTTGAGGTGGTCCATTTCCCTACAGGGGATGGACTTCACGGTGGAACACCGCCCTGGTACAGAACACGCCAATGCTGATGGTCTGTCCAGATTGTTCCGCCTTAGTGAAGAGAACTCCCTAGAGGTAGGATAGTTCTCCCCACATTTCAGCTGGAGGGGACACGTGTTAGACCTAGCATTCTTGGCGTGGGTCTCCCTTCCATTTTTTGAGGATGCCTCCAATGTTATTGATCTGTTTTTGCTGGTTTAGATGCTTTGGGCCCTGTGCCACTGCTATTCAGTGCCACAGTGCAAGTGCTCCCTATGATAAATTGTGTTATGTATTAGTGACTCCATGATTGGATGATTGGTTTACTTGTCAGTCCCTAGTACAGTGCACTGAGTGTGCCCAGGGCTGGTAAATCCAATGCTGCTGGTGGGCTTGCAGCACTGGTTGTGCCACCCACAGAAGCAGCTTGTAAAGTGTGTCTCAGGCCTGCCATTGCAGAGCCTGTGTGCAGCCTAGGGCTGCCATGTCGACTTGGTGAGTGCACCCACTTACCAGTCCATAAACCTTCCCTTTACTGCATGTTGGTCACCCCTAAAGTAGGCCCTAGGGCAGGGTGCATTGTAAGTATAAGGCAGACATGCCCTGGTGTGTGTGGCATGTCCTAATAGTGAATTACAGCCATTTTCGTTTTTCACTATTGCAAGGCTACCTGTTCCCCATAGGCCAGAATGGGCAGTTTGATTATTACACCTTATAATCCTAACTGACCCAGGGAACATGGTAGAGAAACGAATTTAGTATGCCTGAACTCAGAATGATAAAATACATCTTTTAGTGAAGTTGATTTTAACATTCTGTGTTTGAAAATACCACTTTTAGAAAGTAGGTATTTTTTTGCCTAACCTTCCAAGCCTGCCTCTGCTGGGTTGTGTATTCCTTGTCTGGAGTTTGAGTGACAGGCGCTGGGGGTGGCTCCAGGAGACAGGGTGAGTCAGCACAGGGCTGAATAGAGAGATCTGCATCCAGAGTGGAGGGAGGAGTTGCACCTGGGTCTGAATAGGGCTGTGCCTGCCTTCCACAATGCTGGCTCCCCTCCTGCTGGGCGGCTGAGCACTCTGCCCCACATTCTGAAAGGAAAGAAGGAGTCCTGTAAACAAAGTGCTCCAGGACTGACCAGAACTGGTTTTGGACTAGGCAAAGGCCTCTCTGCCTTCAGAGAACAAAGAGAAAAGGTGTATAAAAAGGGGACCCAGACCCCTAGGAAATTAGATCACTTTTGGGAAACAAAGAGAAACCTTTGCTGAGGAGCGGAACCAAGAAGAAACTGAGGAGAAAACTATCCCTAAGCTAGAGGGATCTGCCTGCAGTGGTTACCTGACTGCCAAAGAAAGGAGAAGGGAACTTTGTGTGTACTTTCATCAACTTGTGAAGGATCTCCAAGGGCTTGATTTCAGAGCTTGCCTCCTGCTGAAGTCTCAGGAACAACAGACTTCACCCACCAGCTCCCCTGTATTCCCTTGCTGGGAATTTGGACCTTCTGACACACTTGCGTGTCGCTGGGAGCTGGAAGCGCGATTCAAGATGAAGAAGCGTGTCGCCGCCGCAGCCGCTGCTTCTCGCATCGCCGGAGAAGAGTGTCGACGTCGCATCAGACGCCGGCGCATCCCCGAAGAAGCGCGCCGCTGACACCCTCGCATCCTTCGAAGCGCCTCGCAGCACCGGAGAAAAGTGTCGCTGTCGCATCAGACGCCGTCGCATCCCCGGGGCAGAGCATCGACCTCGCATCAGACTCCGACGCATCGCAACACGAGGCGCCCCGCATCCCAAGAGAAGATTGTCGTCCTCGCATCAGACGCCGTCGCATCGCCAGGGAAGCGTGTCGCAGGGCTTGTCGCGGCTCCAAAGATTCATCGAAATCGCCGCACGGCCGTTGGGCGTGCACGCATCACCCCTTCGTTGTCGCAACATCAAGAAGACGCCATTTTGTTTCTTTGCACCAGAGGCATCACGGTGCTGCTTGTCGCATCGCCACAGAAGCACAGTAAGAAACCGACGCATCACCTCCCCACGCCGAGAAGAACCGACGCATCACTGTCCCCTGCGCATCAGTATGGAACCGACGCATCATCGTTCTTGCGTGTAAGGAACCGATGCATCACCTTCCCTGCACCACTTTTTGTTGTATCGCGTTACGCATCTCAGGCACATTGAACGCAAAGTGTTGCATTTCCATTTTAAGAGACTTAAGCTAATTCTACCATCTTTAAAGTACAGTATTGTGGATTATTTTTGTCGTTTATGGTCTTGTGGTAAATCTATATAAAAGATACTTATTTTTACAATACAACCTGTGTGGTGTCCATTCGTAGTGTTGTCACTGGATTACTGTATGTGTTCACAAATGCTTTACACACTGCCTCTGAACTAAGCCTGTCTGCTCGTGCCAAGCTACCAAGGGGGTGAGCAGGGGTTATTTCAGGAGTGTACCCCTTACCCTGACTAGAAGCAAGGGTCCCTATTTGGACAAAGGTACCTCCCTCTGCCAACTAGAGACCCCCAAATCTAACATTGGTGGTCAGCGGTGAGGATTCTGGACTTGCATTTGTGACTCATGTACAGTGATTGGTGAACACTACCTAGTGAGTGCAGACCAAAACGCAACCACATACTTTTGGTAGATATTCTTTTCTGGGACTTTCTATTCTTGCTAAAAACTGCCAAGTTTAATCACCATGGATACAGCAGCATCCATAGCATCTGTTGAGTGTGATTGGGAAGAGGAGAGACTAGAGTGCTACAATGTCAAACAGCTGAAGCACTTCTGCAGGAAATTTAAAGTTGCTATGACCGGAATCACCAAGAAGGATGAGTTCCAAAAGGCGCTGAGGGCCTGGGTTCAAGCAAGGAATACCCCTGAGAATGAGGAAGGGGCTGAGAATGCAGATGAGCAGCTGGATGGGCCAGTGGGTCCAGGGGAGAGGAGAGCACCTTCCCCCGTAGGTAGCAGTGTTTCTGCCAGAGGTCTGTCCCCAGAAGTGCTGGAGGACAGAGAAAAGAGTAGGATGCATGAGATGGAGCTGACCAAGCTCAAGTTAAAAGGGCAGTTGGAATTTGAATTGCAATCTAGAAAGTTGGCCTTAGAAGAGAAAAGAATGGATCAGGAGCATGAAAAAAGTTTGAGGAAGATGGAGTTCAGAGCCAAGAATTTAGAGATTACTCCCTCTGGTGGCAGCACACCGTCCGTGCCTGTTGAGGCTAGGGTGTATATTCCTAAGGATGTGGTTAAGGAGTTTTTTAAGAATGATGATATTGGGCAATGGTTCAAGGCCTATGAGGTAGCCATGACTTCCCACCGGGTCCCTGAGAAGGATTGGGGAGCGGGGTTGTGGGGTCGGTTCCTTAGTGAGGGGCGGGATACCTTGTTGGACTTGCCCTCTGAAGTCTATAATTCCTACAGCCACATGAAGAATGCATTGATGACCAGGTATGGGTTGACTCCTGAACTCTATAGGCAGAGGTTCAGGAACTGTAAGAAGATTGAAGGCAGTACCTGGGTTGAGTATGTGACCTTTTTTTTGCAGAGCCTTGGATGGTTGGGTAAAGGGTAGCAAAGCAAATGATTTTCAGGCGCTCTTTGATTTGATTGCATGGGAGCACTTGTCCAGTAATTGTTTTCCTGAGCTACGCCAGCACCTGATTGATAGTAGGCTGACTAACTCTAGGCAGCTTGCTGAGGAGGCGGACCGCTGGGTGAGCACCCGGGTCCACAAGGGCCACGTGGGAGACTCCGCCAAGGGTGGGCAGGGTCCCCAGCAGAGGAATGGGGGGGGGCAAGGGTAAACAGAGGGAGTTCCAGAAAGGGCCCCAAAGTAAACCCCAAGGGAAAGGTTCCCAGCCTCTCCCTGAGAATAAGCATGGGCCCCGATAGGTCCACCAGTTCATAGGGGACCCCTGGTGTGCTCCAAGTGTGGCGCCCTAGGCCACAAGGCCAATGATCCCCATTGCCCTTTGTTTGGAAAGCCAGCACCCCCTGGTGTGGTCCCCCGGCAGTTGGCTAGTGTAGCCCTGGGGGAGGAGATGGGTGCCCAAGGTGGGCGGGATCCTGTAGTATTGTCCCTTGTCTCATTAGGGGACTCTGAGATGGTCCCTAGGACCCAACTGCCTGAGAACACTAAGAAGTACAGGCAGTCGGTTACCATCAATGGCCATAGGGTGGAGGCTCTGAGAGACACAGGAGCCAGTGTGACAGCTGTCAAGTGTCACCTGGTGTCTAAAGAGCAGGTGGTCCTTGATGCATTCTATCCAGTTGTTGCCGCTGACAACACAGAGAGCCACTGCAAGGTGGCTCAGGTTCCCTTTGAGTGGGGGGTCTCTGGTACTCTTCAAGTAGCTGTGAGGCCAGCCATGCCTGTTGACTGTTTGTTAGGGAACGATTTGGAGAGCTCCCCTTGGGCTAAGGTGGAGCGGAGTGCTCATTTGGAGATGTTGGGCTTGCCTGATTGGGCGTGTGTGACCACCCGGTCCATGTCAGCCAGAGGTGTTCAAGAGGACCTGGAGCCTGAGAGGGAGGCCCAGGTGCCTGCCGGAGTGAGAAGAGGCAGGGGGCGCGGGAAACCGGCCCCCAAAGTTCCCACGGTCCAGGAGGAGGCAGACCCTGAGGGGGATGCCCTGGAGCCTACAGGGGAACAGGTAGCCGAACTGGGGGACCTGCCTGAGCTGACCCATTGGCAGCAAGATGGAGGACCCTCCAGGGAGGAGTTCTGCGAGGAGCAGAACAAGTGCCCTTCTCTCGTAGGTCTAAGGCAACAGGCCACAGACCAGGCAGCAGGTGATCAGTCTGGATCGCATTGGATCTACTGGGAGAATGGTCTCCTGTATAGCGAGCCTAAGGTTGCTGAGCCTGGGTCAGCCCGTGTGCTGGTGGTACCCCAGCGCTTCAGAGCCTTCCTACTGGGTTTGGCTCATGATGTGCCTTTAGCAGGACATCTGGGGCAGGACAAGACCTTTGAAAGGCTTGTCACCCATTTCTTTTGGCCCCAGATGCGCAGGAGTGCCGCCACTCACTGCAGGACCTGTCAGACTTGCCAGGCAAGTGGAAAGAGTGGGAGGAAGCAGAAGGCTCCTCTCCAGCCATTCCCTGTAGTCAGCACCCCCTTTGAACGGGTGGGTATTGACATTGTGGGGCCACTGGACCCCAAGACAGCCATGGGCAACAGGTTCATCCTGGTCTTGGTGGACCACGCCACCCGGTACCCTGAAGCCATCCCTCTAAGGACAGTGACGGCCCCCGTGGTGGGACGGGCACTGATGGGAATTTTCTCCCGTGTGGGGTTCCCTCAAGAGGTGGTGTCTGACAGAGATACTAACTTTATATCCAAGTATATGAAGTCCCTGTGGCAGGAGTGCGGTGTAACGTACAAGTTCACCACTCCTTACCACCCCCAAGGAAATGGGTTGGTTGAGAGATTCAACCGGACCCTGAAGGGCATGATTATGGGTCTGGAAGAACCCATGAGGCGTAAGTGGGATGTCCTCTTGCCATGCCTTCTTTTTGCATACCGTGAGGTGCCACAGAAGTCTCTAGGGTTCAGCCCCTTTGAGCTTCTGTATGGTCACCCAGTGAGAGGACCTCTGAGTTTGGTCAAGGAAGGCTGGGAGCAATCTCCCAGGAAACCTCCCCAGGATGTATATAGCTACATGCTGGCCTTCACGAACCAAACTAGGCGTTTCAGGCAACTTGCTGAGGCAAATCTGGAAGCCAGCCAGGAGGAAATGAAGCGGTGGTACGACCAGAATGCCACTCTGGTTGAGCTTCAACCTGGTCAGAAAGTGTGGGTCATGGCCCCAGTGGAGCCCTGCGCGCTCCAGGATAAGTGGACCGGACCCTTTGAGGTGGTGGAGCGCAAAAGTCCTGTTACCTACTTGGTGGACATGCGGTCTCCCAGGAACCCCTTGCGGGTCCTGCACGTCAACCGCCTGAAGCCCCACTTGGAGAGGTCCCAAGTGGGCATGCTCTTAGCTACAGGTGCTGGGATGGAGGAGGAGACCGAGCCTCTTCCTGACCTCCTGTCAGCCCAAGAGCAAGATGGATCAGTGGAGGGTGTGAACCTCTCTACCTCCTTGACACCTGAGCAGCAAGGTGACTGTCGCCAACTGTTGGGGCAGTTTCCTGACCTGTTCTCCCTGGTTCCTAGTGTCACTGACTGGTGCGTCCATGATGTGGACACTGGGGACAATCTTCCTGTCAAGCACAAGGCTTACAGGGTGACTGACAGGGTGAGAGCTTGCATCAAGGAGGAGGTCTCCAAGATGTTTGCATTGGGGGTAATTGAGTCCTCTCACAGCCCTTGGGCCAGCCCAGTGGTCTTGGTCCCAAAAGCTGCCGCGCCTGGTGCCACACCCGAACTCCGGTTCTGTGTGGACTACAGAGGACTCAATTCCGTCACCAGGACTGACGCACACCCCATCCCCAGAGCTGATGAGCTCATAGATCGGTTAGGGGCTGCCCGGTACCTCAGTACGTTTGACTTAACGTCTGGGTACTGGCAGATCGCCTTGACGGATGGGGCAAAGGAGAGGTCAGCATTCTCCACACCAGATGGGCACTACCAATTCCGGGTGATGCCCTTTGGGATGAAGAATGCCCCTGCCACCTTTCAGAGGTTGGTCAACCAGGTGTTGGTTGGACTGGAGGAATTCAGTGCCGCCTACCTGGATGACATCGCAGTGTTCAGCCCCAGTTGGGAAGAACATCTGCGCCACCTCTGGGAAGTGTTGATGGTTCTGCGGAGGGCAGGCCTCACGATCAAGGCGAGTAAGTGCCAGATCGGGCAGGGTTCCGTGGTGTACTTGGGACACCAGGTTGGGAGCGGCCAAGTGGCGCCCCTACAGCCCAAGATAGATACCATTCTGGCTTGGGAGCCCCCAAGACCCAGACAGCGGTGAGAGACTTCCTAGGACTCACCGGGTATTACAGGAGATTTGTCAAAGGGTATGGCAGCATTGTTGCACCCTTGACAGAGCTGACTTCCGGGAAGCAGCCCAAGAGAGTGATTTGGACTGACACCTGTCAACAAGCTTTTGACACCTTGAAGACAGCCATGTGCACGGCGCCCGTGCTCCTGGCCCCCAACTTCTCCAAAGAGTTTATCGTTCAGACAGACGCTTCAGAGCATGGTGTGGGGGCTGTTTTGTCACAGATGAATGAGGAGGGCCTAGACCAACCTGTAGCCTTCCTTAGTAGGAGGTTACTTCCACGGGAGCAGAGGTGGAGTGCTATTGAGCGTGAGGCATTTGCTGTGCTCTGTGCGCTGAAGAAGCTGAGACCATACCTGTTTGGGACTCACTTCCGGGTTCAGACAGACCACAGGCCCCTCAGATGGTTGATGCAGATGAGGGGTGAGAATCCAAAGTTGTTGAGGTGGTCCATTTCCCTACAGGGGATGGACTTCACGGTGGAACACCGCCCTGGTACAGAACACGCCAATGCTGATGGTCTGTCCAGATTGTTCCGCCTTAGTGAAGAGAACTCCCTAGAGGTAGGATAGTTCTCCCCACATTTCAGCTGGAGGGGACACGTGTTAGACCTAGCATTCTTGGCGTGGGTCTCCCTTCCATTTTTTGAGGATGCCTCCAATGTTATTGATCTGTTTTTGCTGGTTTAGATGCTTTGGGCCCTGTGCCACTGCTATTCAGTGCCACAGTGCAAGTGCTCCCTATGATAAATTGTGTTATGTATTAGTGACTCCATGATTGGATGATTGGTTTACTTGTCAGTCCCTAGTACAGTGCACTGAGTGTGCCCAGGGCTGGTAAATCCAATGCTGCTGGTGGGCTTGCAGCACTGGTTGTGCCACCCACAGAAGCAGCTTGTAAAGTGTGTCTCAGGCCTGCCATTGCAGAGCCTGTGTGCAGCCTAGGGCTGCCATGTCGACTTGGTGAGTGCACCCACTTACCAGTCCATAAACCTTCCCTTTACTGCATGTTGGTCACCCCTAAAGTAGGCCCTAGGGCAGGGTGCATTGTAAGTATAAGGCAGACATGCCCTGGTGTGTGTGGCATGTCCTAATAGTGAATTACAGCCATTTTCGTTTTTCACTATTGCAAGGCTACCTGTTCCCCATAGGCCAGAATGGGCAGTTTGATTATTACACCTTATAATCCTAACTGACCCAGGGAACATGGTAGAGAAACGAATTTAGTATGCCTGAACTCAGAATGATAAAATACATCTTTTAGTGAAGTTGATTTTAACATTCTGTGTTTGAAAATACCACTTTTAGAAAGTAGGTATTTTTTTGCCTAACCTTCCAAGCCTGCCTCTGCTGGGTTGTGTATTCCTTGTCTGGAGTTTGAGTGACAGGCGCTGGGGGTGGCTCCAGGAGACAGGGTGAGTCAGCACAGGGCTGAATAGAGAGATCTGCATCCAGAGTGGAGGGAGGAGTTGCACCTGGGTCTGAATAGGGCTGTGCCTGCCTTCCACAATGCTGGCTCCCCTCCTGCTGGGCGGCTGAGCACTCTGCCCCACATTCTGAAAGGAAAGAAGGAGTCCTGTAAACAAAGTGCTCCAGGACTGACCAGAACTGGTTTTGGACTAGGCAAAGGCCTCTCTGCCTTCAGAGAACAAAGAGAAAAGGTGTATAAAAAGGGGACCCAGACCCCTAGGAAATTAGATCACTTTTGGGAAACAAAGAGAAACCTTTGCTGAGGAGCGGAACCAAGAAGAAACTGAGGAGAAAACTATCCCTAAGCTAGAGGGATCTGCCTGCAGTGGTTACCTGACTGCCAAAGAAAGGAGAAGGGAACTTTGTGTGTACTTTCATCAACTTGTGAAGGATCTCCAAGGGCTTGATTTCAGAGCTTGCCTCCTGCTGAAGTCTCAGGAACAACAGACTTCACCCACCAGCTCCCCTGTATTCCCTTGCTGGGAATTTGGACCTTCTGACACACTTGCGTGTCGCTGGGAGCTGGAAGCGCGATTCAAGATGAAGAAGCGTGTCGCCGCCGCAGCCGCTGCTTCTCGCATCGCCGGAGAAGAGTGTCGACGTCGCATCAGACGCCGGCGCATCCCCGAAGAAGCGCGCCGCTGACACCCTCGCATCCTTCGAAGCGCCTCGCAGCACCGGAGAAAAGTGTCGCTGTCGCATCAGACGCCGTCGCATCCCCGGGGCAGAGCATCGACCTCGCATCAGACTCCGACGCATCGCAACACGAGGCGCCCCGCATCCCAAGAGAAGATTGTCGTCCTCGCATCAGACGCCGTCGCATCGCCAGGGAAGCGTGTCGCAGGGCTTGTCGCGGCTCCAAAGATTCATCGAAATCGCCGCACGGCCGTTGGGCGTGCACGCATCACCCCTTCGTTGTCGCAACATCAAGAAGACGCCATTTTGTTTCTTTGCACCAGAGGCATCACGGTGCTGCTTGTCGCATCGCCACAGAAGCACAGTAAGAAACCGACGCATCACCTCCCCACGCCGAGAAGAACCGACGCATCACTGTCCCCTGCGCATCAGTATGGAACCGACGCATCATCGTTCTTGCGTGTAAGGAACCGATGCATCACCTTCCCTGCACCACTTTTTGTTGTATCGCGTTACGCATCTCAGGCACATTGAACGCAAAGTGTTGCATTTCCATTTTAAGAGACTTAAGCTAATTCTACCATCTTTAAAGTACAGTATTGTGGATTATTTTTGTCGTTTATGGTCTTGTGGTAAATCTATATAAAAGATACTTATTTTTACAATACAACCTGTGTGGTGTCCATTCGTAGTGTTGTCACTGGATTACTGTATGTGTTCACAAATGCTTTACACACTGCCTCTGAACTAAGCCTGTCTGCTCGTGCCAAGCTACCAAGGGGGTGAGCAGGGGTTATTTCAGGAGTGTACCCCTTACCCTGACTAGAAGCAAGGGTCCCTATTTGGACAAAGGTACCTCCCTCTGCCAACTAGAGACCCCCAAATCTAACATTGGTGGTCAGCGGTGAGGATTCTGGACTTGCATTTGTGACTCATGTACAGTGATTGGTGAACACTACCTAGTGAGTGCAGACCAAAACGCAACCACATACTTTTGGTAGATATTCTTTTCTGGGACTTTCTATTCTTGCTAAAAACTGCCAAGTTTAATCACCATGGATACAGCAGCATCCATAGCATCTGTTGAGTGTGATTGGGAAGAGGAGAGACTAGAGTGCTACAATGTCAAACAGCTGAAGCACTTCTGCAGGAAATTTAAAGTTGCTATGACCGGAATCACCAAGAAGGATGAGTTCCAAAAGGCGCTGAGGGCCTGGGTTCAAGCAAGGAATACCCCTGAGAATGAGGAAGGGGCTGAGAATGCAGATGAGCAGCTGGATGGGCCAGTGGGTCCAGGGGAGAGGAGAGCACCTTCCCCCGTAGGTAGCAGTGTTTCTGCCAGAGGTCTGTCCCCAGAAGTGCTGGAGGACAGAGAAAAGAGTAGGATGCATGAGATGGAGCTGACCAAGCTCAAGTTAAAAGGGCAGTTGGAATTTGAATTGCAATCTAGAAAGTTGGCCTTAGAAGAGAAAAGAATGGATCAGGAGCATGAAAAAAGTTTGAGGAAGATGGAGTTCAGAGCCAAGAATTTAGAGATTACTCCCTCTGGTGGCAGCACACCGTCCGTGCCTGTTGAGGCTAGGGTGTATATTCCTAAGGATGTGGTTAAGGAGTTTTTTAAGAATGATGATATTGGGCAATGGTTCAAGGCCTATGAGGTAGCCATGACTTCCCACCGGGTCCCTGAGAAGGATTGGGGAGCGGGGTTGTGGGGTCGGTTCCTTAGTGAGGGGCGGGATACCTTGTTGGACTTGCCCTCTGAAGTCTATAATTCCTACAGCCACATGAAGAATGCATTGATGACCAGGTATGGGTTGACTCCTGAACTCTATAGGCAGAGGTTCAGGAACTGTAAGAAGATTGAAGGCAGTACCTGGGTTGAGTATGTGACCTTTTTTTTGCAGAGCCTTGGATGGTTGGGTAAAGGGTAGCAAAGCAAATGATTTTCAGGCGCTCTTTGATTTGATTGCATGGGAGCACTTGTCCAGTAATTGTTTTCCTGAGCTACGCCAGCACCTGATTGATAGTAGGCTGACTAACTCTAGGCAGCTTGCTGAGGAGGCGGACCGCTGGGTGAGCACCCGGGTCCACAAGGGCCACGTGGGAGACTCCGCCAAGGGTGGGCAGGGTCCCCAGCAGAGGAATGGGGGGGGGCAAGGGTAAACAGAGGGAGTTCCAGAAAGGGCCCCAAAGTAAACCCCAAGGGAAAGGTTCCCAGCCTCTCCCTGAGAATAAGCATGGGCCCCGATAGGTCCACCAGTTCATAGGGGACCCCTGGTGTGCTCCAAGTGTGGCGCCCTAGGCCACAAGGCCAATGATCCCCATTGCCCTTTGTTTGGAAAGCCAGCACCCCCTGGTGTGGTCCCCCGGCAGTTGGCTAGTGTAGCCCTGGGGGAGGAGATGGGTGCCCAAGGTGGGCGGGATCCTGTAGTATTGTCCCTTGTCTCATTAGGGGACTCTGAGATGGTCCCTAGGACCCAACTGCCTGAGAACACTAAGAAGTACAGGCAGTCGGTTACCATCAATGGCCATAGGGTGGAGGCTCTGAGAGACACAGGAGCCAGTGTGACAGCTGTCAAGTGTCACCTGGTGTCTAAAGAGCAGGTGGTCCTTGATGCATTCTATCCAGTTGTTGCCGCTGACAACACAGAGAGCCACTGCAAGGTGGCTCAGGTTCCCTTTGAGTGGGGGGGTCTCTGGTACTCTTCAAGTAGCTGTGAGGCCAGCCATGCCTGTTGACTGTTTGTTAGGGAACGATTTGGAGAGCTCCCCTTGGGCTAAGGTGGAGCGGAGTGCTCATTTGGAGATGTTGGGCTTGCCTGATTGGGCGTGTGTGACCACCCGGTCCATGTCAGCCAGAGGTGTTCAAGAGGACCTGGAGCCTGAGAGGGAGGCCCAGGTGCCTGCCGGAGTGAGAAGAGGCAGGGGGCGCGGGAAACCGGCCCCCAAAGTTCCCACGGTCCAGGAGGAGGCAGACCCTGAGGGGGATGCCCTGGAGCCTACAGGGGAACAGGTAGCCGAACTGGGGGACCTGCCTGAGCTGACCCATTGGCAGCAAGATGGAGGACCCTCCAGGGAGGAGTTCTGCGAGGAGCAGAACAAGTGCCCTTCTCTCGTAGGTCTAAGGCAACAGGCCACAGACCAGGCAGCAGGTGATCAGTCTGGATCGCATTGGATCTACTGGGAGAATGGTCTCCTGTATAGCGAGCCTAAGGTTGCTGAGCCTGGGTCAGCCCGTGTGCTGGTGGTACCCCAGCGCTTCAGAGCCTTCCTACTGGGTTTGGCTCATGATGTGCCTTTAGCAGGACATCTGGGGCAGGACAAGACCTTTGAAAGGCTTGTCACCCATTTCTTTTGGCCCCAGATGCGCAGGAGTGCCGCCACTCACTGCAGGACCTGTCAGACTTGCCAGGCAAGTGGAAAGAGTGGGAGGAAGCAGAAGGCTCCTCTCCAGCCATTCCCTGTAGTCAGCACCCCCTTTGAACGGGTGGGTATTGACATTGTGGGGCCACTGGACCCCAAGACAGCCATGGGCAACAGGTTCATCCTGGTCTTGGTGGACCACGCCACCCGGTACCCTGAAGCCATCCCTCTAAGGACAGTGACGGCCCCCGTGGTGGGACGGGCACTGATGGGAATTTTCTCCCGTGTGGGGTTCCCTCAAGAGGTGGTGTCTGACAGAGATACTAACTTTATATCCAAGTATATGAAGTCCCTGTGGCAGGAGTGCGGTGTAACGTACAAGTTCACCACTCCTTACCACCCCCAAGGAAATGGGTTGGTTGAGAGATTCAACCGGACCCTGAAGGGCATGATTATGGGTCTGGAAGAACCCATGAGGCGTAAGTGGGATGTCCTCTTGCCATGCCTTCTTTTTGCATACCGTGAGGTGCCACAGAAGTCTCTAGGGTTCAGCCCCTTTGAGCTTCTGTATGGTCACCCAGTGAGAGGACCTCTGAGTTTGGTCAAGGAAGGCTGGGAGCAATCTCCCAGGAAACCTCCCCAGGATGTATATAGCTACATGCTGGCCTTCACGAACCAAACTAGGCGTTTCAGGCAACTTGCTGAGGCAAATCTGGAAGCCAGCCAGGAGGAAATGAAGCGGTGGTACGACCAGAATGCCACTCTGGTTGAGCTTCAACCTGGTCAGAAAGTGTGGGTCATGGCCCCAGTGGAGCCCTGCGCGCTCCAGGATAAGTGGACCGGACCCTTTGAGGTGGTGGAGCGCAAAAGTCCTGTTACCTACTTGGTGGACATGCGGTCTCCCAGGAACCCCTTGCGGGTCCTGCACGTCAACCGCCTGAAGCCCCACTTGGAGAGGTCCCAAGTGGGCATGCTCTTAGCTACAGGTGCTGGGATGGAGGAGGAGACCGAGCCTCTTCCTGACCTCCTGTCAGCCCAAGAGCAAGATGGATCAGTGGAGGGTGTGAACCTCTCTACCTCCTTGACACCTGAGCAGCAAGGTGACTGTCGCCAACTGTTGGGGCAGTTTCCTGACCTGTTCTCCCTGGTTCCTAGTGTCACTGACTGGTGCGTCCATGATGTGGACACTGGGGACAATCTTCCTGTCAAGCACAAGGCTTACAGGGTGACTGACAGGGTGAGAGCTTGCATCAAGGAGGAGGTCTCCAAGATGTTTGCATTGGGGGTAATTGAGTCCTCTCACAGCCCTTGGGCCAGCCCAGTGGTCTTGGTCCCAAAAGCTGCCGCGCCTGGTGCCACACCCGAACTCCGGTTCTGTGTGGACTACAGAGGACTCAATTCCGTCACCAGGACTGACGCACACCCCATCCCCAGAGCTGATGAGCTCATAGATCGGTTAGGGGCTGCCCGGTACCTCAGTACGTTTGACTTAACGTCTGGGTACTGGCAGATCGCCTTGACGGATGGGGCAAAGGAGAGGTCAGCATTCTCCACACCAGATGGGCACTACCAATTCCGGGTGATGCCCTTTGGGATGAAGAATGCCCCTGCCACCTTTCAGAGGTTGGTCAACCAGGTGTTGGTTGGACTGGAGGAATTCAGTGCCGCCTACCTGGATGACATCGCAGTGTTCAGCCCCAGTTGGGAAGAACATCTGCGCCACCTCTGGGAAGTGTTGATGGTTCTGCGGAGGGCAGGCCTCACGATCAAGGCGAGTAAGTGCCAGATCGGGCAGGGTTCCGTGGTGTACTTGGGACACCAGGTTGGGAGCGGCCAAGTGGCGCCCCTACAGCCCAAGATAGATACCATTCTGGCTTGGGAGCCCCCAAGACCCAGACAGCGGTGAGAGACTTCCTAGGACTCACCGGGTATTACAGGAGATTTGTCAAAGGGTATGGCAGCATTGTTGCACCCTTGACAGAGCTGACTTCCGGGAAGCAGCCCAAGAGAGTGATTTGGACTGACACCTGTCAACAAGCTTTTGACACCTTGAAGACAGCCATGTGCACGGCGCCCGTGCTCCTGGCCCCCAACTTCTCCAAAGAGTTTATCGTTCAGACAGACGCTTCAGAGCATGGTGTGGGGGCTGTTTTGTCACAGATGAATGAGGAGGGCCTAGACCAACCTGTAGCCTTCCTTAGTAGGAGGTTACTTCCACGGGAGCAGAGGTGGAGTGCTATTGAGCGTGAGGCATTTGCTGTGCTCTGTGCGCTGAAGAAGCTGAGACCATACCTGTTTGGGACTCACTTCCGGGTTCAGACAGACCACAGGCCCCTCAGATGGTTGATGCAGATGAGGGGTGAGAATCCAAAGTTGTTGAGGTGGTCCATTTCCCTACAGGGGATGGACTTCACGGTGGAACACCGCCCTGGTACAGAACACGCCAATGCTGATGGTCTGTCCAGATTGTTCCGCTTAGTGAAGAGAACTCCCTAGAGGTAGGATAGTTCTCCCCACATTTCAGCTGGAGGGGACACGTGTTAGACCTAGCATTCTTGGCGTGGGTCTCCCTTCCATTTTTTGAGGATGCCTCCAATGTTATTGATCTGTTTTTGCTGGTTTAGATGCTTTGGGCCCTGTGCCACTGCTATTCAGTGCCACAGTGCAAGTGCTCCCTATGATAAATTGTGTTATGTATTAGTGACTCCATGATTGGATGATTGGTTTACTTGTCAGTCCCTAGTACAGTGCACTGAGTGTGCCCAGGGCTGGTAAATCCAATGCTGCTGGTGGGCTTGCAGCACTGGTTGTGCCACCCACAGAAGCAGCTTGTAAAGTGTGTCTCAGGCCTGCCATTGCAGAGCCTGTGTGCAGCCTAGGGCTGCCATGTCGACTTGGTGAGTGCACCCACTTACCAGTCCATAAACCTTCCCTTTACTGCATGTTGGTCACCCCTAAAGTAGGCCCTAGGGCAGGGTGCATTGTAAGTATAAGGCAGACATGCCCTGGTGTGTGTGGCATGTCCTAATAGTGAATTACAGCCATTTTCGTTTTTCACTATTGCAAGGCTACCTGTTCCCCATAGGCCAGAATGGGCAGTTTGATTATTACACCTTATAATCCTAACTGACCCAGGGAACATGGTAGAGAAACGAATTTAGTATGCCTGAACTCAGAATGATAAAATACATCTTTTAGTGAAGTTGATTTTAACATTCTGTGTTTGAAAATACCACTTTTAGAAAGTAGGTATTTTTTTGCCTAACCTTCCAAGCCTGCCTCTGCTGGGTTGTGTATTCCTTGTCTGGAGTTTGAGTGACAGGCGCTGGGGGTGGCTCCAGGAGACAGGGTGAGTCAGCACAGGGCTGAATAGAGAGATCTGCATCCAGAGTGGAGGGAGGAGTTGCACCTGGGTCTGAATAGGGCTGTGCCTGCCTTCCACAATGCTGGCTCCCCTCCTGCTGGGCGGCTGAGCACTCTGCCCCACATTCTGAAAGGAAAGAAGGAGTCCTGTAAACAAAGTGCTCCAGGACTGACCAGAACTGGTTTTGGACTAGGCAAAGGCCTCTCTGCCTTCAGAGAACAAAGAGAAAAGGTGTATAAAAAGGGGACCCAGACCCCTAGGAAATTAGATCACTTTTGGGAAACAAAGAGAAACCTTTGCTGAGGAGCGGAACCAAGAAGAAACTGAGGAGAAAACTATCCCTAAGCTAGAGGGATCTGCCTGCAGTGGTTACCTGACTGCCAAAGAAAGGAGAAGGGAACTTTGTGTGTACTTTCATCAACTTGTGAAGGATCTCCAAGGGCTTGATTTCAGAGCTTGCCTCCTGCTGAAGTCTCAGGAACAACAGACTTCACCCACCAGCTCCCCTGTATTCCCTTGCTGGGAATTTGGACCTTCTGACACACTTGCGTGTCGCTGGGAGCTGGAAGCGCGATTCAAGATGAAGAAGCGTGTCGCCGCCGCAGCCGCTGCTTCTCGCATCGCCGGAGAAGAGTGTCGACGTCGCATCAGACGCCGGCGCATCCCCGAAGAAGCGCGCCGCTGACACCCTCGCATCCTTCGAAGCGCCTCGCAGCACCGGAGAAAAGTGTCGCTGTCGCATCAGACGCCGTCGCATCCCCGGGGCAGAGCATCGACCTCGCATCAGACTCCGACGCATCGCAACACGAGGCGCCCCGCATCCCAAGAGAAGATTGTCGTCCTCGCATCAGACGCCGTCGCATCGCCAGGGAAGCGTGTCGCAGGGCTTGTCGCGGCTCCAAAGATTCATCGAAATCGCCGCACGGCCGTTGGGCGTGCACGCATCACCCCTTCGTTGTCGCAACATCAAGAAGACGCCATTTTGTTTCTTTGCACCAGAGGCATCACGGTGCTGCTTGTCGCATCGCCACAGAAGCACAGTAAGAAACCGACGCATCACCTCCCCACGCCGAGAAGAACCGACGCATCACTGTCCCCTGCGCATCAGTATGGAACCGACGCATCATCGTTCTTGCGTGTAAGGAACCGATGCATCACCTTCCCTGCACCACTTTTTGTTGTATCGCGTTACGCATCTCAGGCACATTGAACGCAAAGTGTTGCATTTCCATTTTAAGAGACTTAAGCTAATTCTACCATCTTTAAAGTACAGTATTGTGGATTATTTTTGTCGTTTATGGTCTTGTGGTAAATCTATATAAAAGATACTTATTTTTACAATACAACCTGTGTGGTGTCCATTCGTAGTGTTGTCACTGGATTACTGTATGTGTTCACAAATGCTTTACACACTGCCTCTGAACTAAGCCTGTCTGCTCGTGCCAAGCTACCAAGGGGGTGAGCAGGGGTTATTTCAGGAGTGTACCCCCTTACCCTGACTAGAAGCAAGGGTCCCTATTTGGACAAAGGTACCTCCCTCTGCCAACTAGAGACCCCCAAATCTAACATTGGTGGTCAGCGGTGAGGATTCTGGACTTGCATTTGTGACTCATGTACAGTGATTGGTGAACACTACCTAGTGAGTGCAGACCAAAACGCAACCACATACTTTTGGTAGATATTCTTTTCTGGGACTTTCTATTCTTGCTAAAAACTGCCAAGTTTAATCACCATGGATACAGCAGCATCCATAGCATCTGTTGAGTGTGATTGGGAAGAGGAGAGACTAGAGTGCTACAATGTCAAACAGCTGAAGCACTTCTGCAGGAAATTTAAAGTTGCTATGACCGGAATCACCAAGAAGGATGAGTTCCAAAAGGCGCTGAGGGCCTGGGTTCAAGCAAGGAATACCCCTGAGAATGAGGAAGGGGCTGAGAATGCAGATGAGCAGCTGGATGGGCCAGTGGGTCCAGGGGAGAGGAGAGCACCTTCCCCCGTAGGTAGCAGTGTTTCTGCCAGAGGTCTGTCCCCAGAAGTGCTGGAGGACAGAGAAAAGAGTAGGATGCATGAGATGGAGCTGACCAAGCTCAAGTTAAAAGGGCAGTTGGAATTTGAATTGCAATCTAGAAAGTTGGCCTTAGAAGAGAAAAGAATGGATCAGGAGCATGAAAAAAGTTTGAGGAAGATGGAGTTCAGAGCCAAGAATTTAGAGATTACTCCCTCTGGTGGCAGCACACCGTCCGTGCCTGTTGAGGCTAGGGTGTATATTCCTAAGGATGTGGTTAAGGAGTTTTTTAAGAATGATGATATTGGGCAATGGTTCAAGGCCTATGAGGTAGCCATGACTTCCCACCGGGTCCCTGAGAAGGATTGGGGAGCGGGGTTGTGGGGTCGGTTCCTTAGTGAGGGGCGGGATACCTTGTTGGACTTGCCCTCTGAAGTCTATAATTCCTACAGCCACATGAAGAATGCATTGATGACCAGGTATGGGTTGACTCCTGAACTCTATAGGCAGAGGTTCAGGAACTGTAAGAAGATTGAAGGCAGTACCTGGGTTGAGTATGTGACCTTTTTTTGCAGAGCCTTGGATGGTTGGGTAAAGGGTAGCAAAGCAAATGATTTTCAGGCGCTCTTTGATTTGATTGCATGGGAGCACTTGTCCAGTAATTGTTTTCCTGAGCTACGCCAGCACCTGATTGATAGTAGGCTGACTAACCCTAGGCAGCTTGCTGAGGAGGCGGACCGCTGGGTGAGCACCCGGGTCCACAAGGGCCACGTGGGAGACTCCGCCAAGGGTGGGCAGGGTCCCCAGCAGAGGAATGGGGGGGGGGCAAGGGTAAACAGAGGGAGTTCCAGAAAGGGCCCCAAAGTAAACCCCAAGGGAAAGGTTCCCAGCCTCTCCCTGAGAATAAGCATGGGCCCCGATAGGTCCACCAGTTCATAGGGGACCCCTGGTGTGCTCCAAGTGTGGCGCCCTAGGCCACAAGGCCAATGATCCCCATTGCCCTTTGTTTGGAAAGCCAGCACCCCCTGGTGTGGTCCCCCGGCAGTTGGCTAGTGTAGCCCTGGGGGAGGAGATGGGTGCCCAAGGTGGGCGGGATCCTGTAGTATTGTCCCTTGTCTCATTAGGGGACTCTGAGATGGTCCCTAGGACCCAACTGCCTGAGAACACTAAGAAGTACAGGCAGTCGGTTACCATCAATGGCCATAGGGTGGAGGCTCTGAGAGACACAGGAGCCAGTGTGACAGCTGTCAAGTGTCACCTGGTGTCTAAAGAGCAGGTGGTCCTTGATGCATTCTATCCAGTTGTTGCCGCTGACAACACAGAGAGCCACTGCAAGGTGGCTCAGGTTCCCTTTGAGTGGGGGGGTCTCTGGTACTCTTCAAGTAGCTGTGAGGCCAGCCATGCCTGTTGACTGTTTGTTAGGGAACGATTTGGAGAGCTCCCCTTGGGCTAAGGTGGAGCGGAGTGCTCATTTGGAGATGTTGGGCTTGCCTGATTGGGCGTGTGTGACCACCCGGTCCATGTCAGCCAGAGGTGTTCAAGAGGACCTGGAGCCTGAGAGGGAGGCCCAGGTGCCTGCCGGAGTGAGAAGAGGCAGGGGGCGCGGGAAACCGGCCCCCAAAGTTCCCACGGTCCAGGAGGAGGCAGACCCTGAGGGGGATGCCCTGGAGCCTACAGGGGAACAGGTAGCCGAACTGGGGGACCTGCCTGAGCTGACCCATTGGCAGCAAGATGGAGGACCCTCCAGGGAGGAGTTCTGCGAGGAGCAGAACAAGTGCCCTTCTCTCGTAGGTCTAAGGCAACAGGCCACAGACCAGGCAGCAGGTGATCAGTCTGGATCGCATTGGATCTACTGGGAGAATGGTCTCCTGTATAGCGAGCCTAAGGTTGCTGAGCCTGGGTCAGCCCGTGTGCTGGTGGTACCCCAGCGCTTCAGAGCCTTCCTACTGGGTTTGGCTCATGATGTGCCTTTAGCAGGACATCTGGGGCAGGACAAGACCTTTGAAAGGCTTGTCACCCATTTCTTTTGGCCCCAGATGCGCAGGAGTGCCGCCACTCACTGCAGGACCTGTCAGACTTGCCAGGCAAGTGGAAAGAGTGGGAGGAAGCAGAAGGCTCCTCTCCAGCCATTCCCTGTAGTCAGCACCCCCTTTGAACGGGTGGGTATTGACATTGTGGGGCCACTGGACCCCAAGACAGCCATGGGCAACAGGTTCATCCTGGTCTTGGTGGACCACGCCACCCGGTACCCTGAAGCCATCCCTCTAAGGACAGTGACGGCCCCCGTGGTGGGACGGGCACTGATGGGAATTTTCTCCCGTGTGGGGTTCCCTCAAGAGGTGGTGTCTGACAGAGATACTAACTTTATATCCAAGTATATGAAGTCCCTGTGGCAGGAGTGCGGTGTAACGTACAAGTTCACCACTCCTTACCACCCCCAAGGAAATGGGTTGGTTGAGAGATTCAACCGGACCCTGAAGGGCATGATTATGGGTCTGGAAGAACCCATGAGGCGTAAGTGGGATGTCCTCTTGCCATGCCTTCTTTTTGCATACCGTGAGGTGCCACAGAAGTCTCTAGGGTTCAGCCCCTTTGAGCTTCTGTATGGTCACCCAGTGAGAGGACCTCTGAGTTTGGTCAAGGAAGGCTGGGAGCAATCTCCCAGGAAACCTCCCCAGGATGTATATAGCTACATGCTGGCCTTCACGAACCAAACTAGGCGTTTCAGGCAACTTGCTGAGGCAAATCTGGAAGCCAGCCAGGAGGAAATGAAGCGGTGGTACGACCAGAATGCCACTCTGGTTGAGCTTCAACCTGGTCAGAAAGTGTGGGTCATGGCCCCAGTGGAGCCCTGCGCGCTCCAGGATAAGTGGACCGGACCCTTTGAGGTGGTGGAGCGCAAAAGTCCTGTTACCTACTTGGTGGACATGCGGTCTCCCAGGAACCCCTTGCGGGTCCTGCACGTCAACCGCCTGAAGCCCCACTTGGAGAGGTCCCAAGTGGGCATGCTCTTAGCTACAGGTGCTGGGATGGAGGAGGAGACCGAGCCTCTTCCTGACCTCCTGTCAGCCCAAGAGCAAGATGGATCAGTGGAGGGTGTGAACCTCTCTACCTCCCTGACACCTGAGCAGCAAGGTGACTGTCGCCAACTGTTGGGGCAGTTTCCTGACCTGTTCTCCCTGGTTCCTAGTGTCACTGACTGGTGCGTCCATGATGTGGACACTGGGGACAATCTTCCTGTCAAGCACAAGGCTTACAGGGTGACTGACAGGGTGAGAGCTTGCATCAAGGAGGAGGTCTCCAAGATGTTTGCATTGGGGGTAATTGAGTCCTCTCACAGCCCTTGGGCCAGCCCAGTGGTCTTGGTCCCAAAAGCTGCCGCGCCTGGTGCCACACCCGAACTCCGGTTCTGTGTGGACTACAGAGGACTCAATTCCGTCACCAGGACTGACGCACACCCCATCCCCAGAGCTGATGAGCTCATAGATCGGTTAGGGGCTGCCCGGTACCTCAGTACGTTTGACTTAACGTCTGGGTACTGGCAGATCGCCTTGACGGATGGGGCAAAGGAGAGGTCAGCATTCTCCACACCAGATGGGCACTACCAATTCCGGGTGATGCCCTTTGGGATGAAGAATGCCCCTGCCACCTTTCAGAGGTTGGTCAACCAGGTGTTGGTTGGACTGGAGGAATTCAGTGCCGCCTACCTGGATGACATCGCAGTGTTCAGCCCCAGTTGGGAAGAACATCTGCGCCACCTCTGGGAAGTGTTGATGGTTCTGCGGAGGGCAGGCCTCACGATCAAGGCGAGTAAGTGCCAGATCGGGCAGGGTTCCGTGGTGTACTTGGGACACCAGGTTGGGAGCGGCCAAGTGGCGCCCCTACAGCCCAAGATAGATACCATTCTGGCTTGGGAGCCCCCAAGACCCAGACAGCGGTGAGAGACTTCCTAGGACTCACCGGGTATTACAGGAGATTTGTCAAAGGGTATGGCAGCATTGTTGCACCCTTGACAGAGCTGACTTCCGGGAAGCAGCCCAAGAGAGTGATTTGGACTGACACCTGTCAACAAGCTTTTGACACCTTGAAGACAGCCATGTGCACGGCGCCCGTGCTCCTGGCCCCCAACTTCTCCAAAGAGTTTATCGTTCAGACAGACGCTTCAGAGCATGGTGTGGGGGCTGTTTTGTCACAGATGAATGAGGAGGGCCTAGACCAACCTGTAGCCTTCCTTAGTAGGAGGTTACTTCCACGGGAGCAGAGGTGGAGTGCTATTGAGCGTGAGGCATTTGCTGTGCTCTGTGCGCTGAAGAAGCTGAGACCATACCTGTTTGGGACTCACTTCCGGGTTCAGACAGACCACAGGCCCCTCAGATGGTTGATGCAGATGAGGGGTGAGAATCCAAAGTTGTTGAGGTGGTCCATTTCCCTACAGGGGATGGACTTCACGGTGGAACACCGCCCTGGTACAGAACACGCCAATGCTGATGGTCTGTCCAGATTGTTCCGCCTTAGTGAAGAGAACTCCCTAGAGGTAGGATAGTTCTCCCCACATTTCAGCTGGAGGGGACACGTGTTAGACCTAGCATTCTTGGCGTGGGTCTCCCTTCCATTTTTTGAGGATGCCTCCAATGTTATTGATCTGTTTTTGCTGGTTTAGATGCTTTGGGCCCTGTGCCACTGCTATTCAGTGCCACAGTGCAAGTGCTCCCTATGATAAATTGTGTTATGTATTAGTGACTCCATGATTGGATGATTGGTTTACTTGTCAGTCCCTAGTACAGTGCACTGAGTGTGCCCAGGGCTGGTAAATCCAATGCTGCTGGTGGGCTTGCAGCACTGGTTGTGCCACCCACAGAAGCAGCTTGTAAAGTGTGTCTCAGGCCTGCCATTGCAGAGCCTGTGTGCAGCCTAGGGCTGCCATGTCGACTTGGTGAGTGCACCCACTTACCAGTCGCTAAACCTTCCCTTTACTGCATGTTGGTCACCCCTAAAGTAGGCCCTAGGGCAGGGTGCATTGTAAGTATAAGGCAGGACATGCCCTGGTGTGTGTGGCATGTCCTAATAGTGAATTACAGCCATTTTCGTTTTTCACTATTGCAAGGCTACCTGTTCCCCATAGGCCAGAATGGGCAGTTTGATTATTACACCTTATAATCCTAACTGACCCAGGGAACATGGTAGAGAAACGAATTTAGTATGCCTGAACTCAGAATGATAAAATACATCTTTTAGTGAAGTTGATTTTAACATTCTGTGTTTGAAAATACCACTTTTAGAAAGTAGGTATTTTTTTGCCTAACCTTCCAAGCCTGCCTCTGCTGGGTTGTGTATTCCTTGTCTGGAGTTTGAGTGACAGGCGCTGGGGGTGGCTCCAGGAGACAGGGTGAGTCAGCACAGGGCTGAATAGAGAGGTCTGCATCCAGAGTGGAGGGAGGAGTTGCACCTGGGTCTGAATAGGGCTGTGCCTGCCTTCCACAATGCTGGCTCCCCCTCCTGCTGGGCGGCTGAGCACTCTGCCCCACATTCTGAAAGGAAAGAAGGAGTCCTGTAAACAAAGTGCTCCAGGACTGACCAGAACTGGTTTTGGACTAGGCAAAGGCCTCTCTGCCTTCAGAGAACAAAGAGAAAAGGTGTATAAAAAGGGGACCCAGACCCCTAGGAAATTAGATCACTTTTGGGAAACAAGGAGAAACCTTTGCTGAGGAGCGGAACCAAGAAGAAACTGAGGAGAAAACTATCCCTAAGCTAGAGGGATCTGCCTGCAGTGGTTACCTGACTGCCAAAGAAAGGAGAAGGGAACTTTGTGTGTACTTTCATCAACTTGTGAAGGATCTCCAAGGGCTTGATTTCAGAGCTTGCCTCCTGCTGAAGTCTCAGGAACAACAGACTTCACCCACCAGCTCCCCTGTATTCCCTTGCTGGGAATTTGGACCTTCTGACACACTTGCGTGTCGCTGGGAGCTGGAAGCGCGACTCAAGATGAAGAAGCGTGTCGCCGCCGCAGCCGCTGCTTCTCGCATCGCCGGAGAAGAGTGTCGACGTCGCATCAGACGCCGGCGCATCCCCGAAGAAGCGCGCCGCTGACACCCTCGCATCCTTCGAAGCGCCTCGCAGCACCGGAGAAAAGTGTCGCTGTCGCATCAGACGCCGTCGCATCCCCGGGGCAGAGCATCGACCTCGCATCAGACTCCGACGCATCGCAACACGAGGCGCCCCGCATCCCAAGAGAAGATCGTCGACCTCGCATCAGACGCCGTCGCATCGCCAGGGAAGCGTGTCGCAGGGCTTGTCGCGGCTCCAAAGATTCATCGAAATCGCCGCACGGCCGTTGGGCGTGCACGCATCACCCCTTCGTTGTCGCAACATCAAGAAGACGCCATTTTGTTTCTTTGCACCAGATGCATCACGGTGCTGCTTGTCGCATCGCCACAGAAGCACAGTAAGAAACCGACGCATCACCTCCCCACGCCGAGAAGAACCGACGCATCACTGTCCCCTGCGCATCAGTATGGAACCGACGCATCATCGTTCTTGCGTGTAAGGAACCGATGCATCACCTTCCCTGCACCACTTTTTGTTGTATCGCGTTACGCATCTCAGGTACATTGAACGCAAAGTGTTGCATTTCCATTTTAAGAGACTTAAGCTAATTCTACCATCTTTAAAGTACAGTATTGTGGATTATTTTTGTCGTTTATGGTCTTGTGGTAAATCTATATAAAAGATACTTATTTTTACAATACAACCTGTGTGGTGTCCATTCGTAGTGTTGTCACTGGATTACTGTATGTGTTCACAAATGCTTTACACACTGCCTCTGAACTAAGCCTGTCTGCTCGTGCCAAGCTCCCAAGGGGGTGAGCAGGGGTTATTTCAGGAGTGTACCCCCTTACCCTGACTAGAAGCAAGGGTCCCTATTTGGACAAAGGTACCTCCCTCTGCCAACTAGAGACCCCCAAATCTAACATTGGTGGTCAGCGGTGAGGATTCTGGACTTGCATTTGTGACTCATGTACAGTGATTGGTGAACACTACCTAGTGAGTGCAGACCAAAACGCAACCACATACTTTTGGTAGATATTCTTTTCTGGGACTTTCTATTCTTGCTAAAAACTGCCAAGTTTAATCACCATGGATACAGCAGCATCCATAGCATCTGTTGAGTGCGATTGGGAAGAGGAGAGACTAGAGTGCTACAATGTCAAACAGCTGAAGCACTTCTGCAGGAAATTTAAAGTTGCTATGACCGGAATCACCAAGAAGGATGAGTTCCAAAAGGCGCTGAAGGCCTGGGTTCAAGCAAGGAATACCCCTGAGAATGAGGAAGGGGCTGAGAATGCAGATGAGCAGCTGGATGGGCCAGTGGGTCCAGGGGAGAGGAGAGCACCTTCCCCCGTAGGTAGCAGTGTTTCTGCCAGAGGTCTGTCCCCAGAAGTGCTGGAGGACAGAGAAAAGAGTAGGATGCATGAGATGGAGCTGACCAAGCTCAAGTTAAAGGGGCAGTTGGAATTTGAATTGCAATCTAGAAAGTTGGCCTTAGAAGAGAAAGAATGGATCAGGAGCATGAAAAAAGTTTGAGGAAGATGGAGTTCAGAGCCAAGAATTTAGAGATTACTCCCTCTGGTGGCAGCACACCGTCCGTGCCTGTTGAGGCTAGGGTGTATATTCCTAAGGATGTGGTTAAGGAGTTTTTTAAGAATGATGATATTGGGCAATGGTTCAAGGCCTATGAGGTAGCCATGACTTCACACCGGGTCCCTGAGAAGGATTGGGGAGCGGGGTTGTGGGGTCGGTTCCTTAGTGAGGGGCGGGATACCTTGTTGGACTTGCCCTCTGAAGTCTATAATTCCTACAGCCACATGAAGAATGCATTGATGACCAGGTATGGGTTGACTCCTGAACTCTATAGGCAGAGGTTCAGGAACTGTAAGAAGATTGAAGGCAGTACCTGGGTTGAGTATGTGACCTTTTTTTGCAGAGCCTTGGATGGTTGGGTAAAGGGTAGCAAAGCAAATGATTTTCAGGCGCTCTTTGATTTGATTGCATGGGAGCACTTGTCCAGTAATTGTTTTCCTGAGCTACGCCAGCACCTGATTGATAGTAGGCTGACTAACCCTAGGCAGCTTGCTGAGGAGGCGGACCGCTGGGTGAGCACCCGGGTCCACAAGGGCCACGTGGGAGACTCCGCCAAGGGTGGGCAGGGTCCCCAGCAGAGGAATGGGGGGGGGCAAGGGTAAACAGAGGGAGTTCCAGAAAGGGCCCCAAAGTAAACCCCAAGGGAAAGGTTCCCAGCCTCTCCCTGAGAATAAGCACGGGCCCCGATAGGTCCACCTGTTCATAGGGGACCCCTGGTGTGCTCCAAGTGTGGCGCCCTAGGCCACAAGGCCAATGATCCCCATTGCCCTTTGTTTGGAAAGCCAGCACCCCCTGGTGTGGTCCCCCGGCAGTTGGCTAGTGTAGCCCTGGGGGAGGAGATGGGTGCCCAAGGTGGGCGGGATCCTGTAGTATTGTCCCTTGTCTCATTAGGGGACTCTGAGATGGTCCCTAGGACCCAACTGCCTGAGAACACTAAGAAGTACAGGCAGTCGGTTACCATCAATGGCCATAGGGTGGAGGCTCTGAGAGACACAGGAGCCAGTGTGACAGCTGTCAAGTGTCACCTGGTGTCTAAAGAGCAGGTGGTCCTTGATGCATTCTATCCAGTTGTTGCCGCTGACAACACAGAGAGCCACTGCAAGGTGGCTCAGGTTCCCTTTGAGTGGGGGGGTCTCTGGTACTCTTCAAGTAGCTGTGAGGCCAGCCATGCCTGTTGACTGTTTGTTAGGGAACGATTTGGAGAGCTCCCCTTGGGCTAAGGTGGAGCGGAGTGCTCATTTGGAGATGTTGGGCTTGCCTGATTGGGCGTGTGTGACCACCCGGTCCATGTCAGCCAGAGGTGTTCAAGAGGACCTGGAGCCTGAGAGGGAGGCCCAGGTGCCTGCCGGAGTGAGAAGAGGCAGGGGGCGCGGGAAACCGGCCCCCAAAGTTCCCACGGTCCAGGAGGAGGCAGACCCTGAGGGGGATGCCCTGGAGCCTACAGGGGAACAGGTAGCCGAACTGGGGGACCTGCCTGAGCTGACCCATTGGCAGCAAGATGGAGGACCCTCCAGGGAGGAGTTCTGCGAGGAGCAGAACAAGTGCCCTTCTCTCGTAGGTCTAAGGCAACAGGCCACAGACCAGGCAGCAGGTGATCAGTCTGGATCGCATTGGATCTACTGGGAGAATGGTCTCCTGTATAGCGAGCCTAAGGTTGCTGAGCCTGGGTCAGCCCGTGTGCTGGTGGTACCCCAGCGCTTCAGAGCCTTCCTACTGGGTTTGGCTCATGATGTGCCTTTAGCAGGACATCTGGGGCAGGACAAGACCTTTGAAAGGCTTGTCACCCATTTCTTTTGGCCCCAGATGCGCAGGAGTGCCGCCACTCACTGCAGGACCTGTCAGACTTGCCAGGCAAGTGGAAAGAGTGGGAGGAAGCAGAAGGCTCCTCTCCAGCCATTCCCTGTAGTCAGCACCCCCTTTGAACGGGTGGGTATTGACATTGTGGGGCCACTGGACCCCAAGACAGCCATGGGCAACAGGTTCATCCTGGTCTTGGTGGACCACGCCACCCGGTACCCTGAAGCCATCCCTCTAAGGACAGTGACGGCCCCCGTGGTGGGACGGGCACTGATGGGAATTTTCTCCCGTGTGGGGTTCCCTCAAGAGGTGGTGTCTGACAGAGGTACTAACTTTATATCCAAGTATATGAAGTCCCTGTGGCAGGAGTGCGGTGTAACGTACAAGTTCACCACTCCTTACCACCCCCAAGGAAATGGGTTGGTTGAGAGATTCAACCGGACCCTGAAGGGCATGATTATGGGTCTGGAAGAACCCATGAGGCGTAAGTGGGATGTCCTCTTGCCATGCCTTCTTTTTGCATACCGTGAGGTGCCACAGAAGTCTCTAGGGTTCAGCCCCTTTGAGCTTCTGTATGGTCACCCAGTGAGAGGACCTCTGAGTTTGGTCAAGGAAGGCTGGGAGCAATCTCCCAGGAAACCTCCCCAGGATGTATATAGCTACATGCTGGCCTTCAGGAACCAAACTAGGCGTTTCAGGCAACTTGCTGAGGCAAATCTGGAAGCCAGCCAGGAGGAAATGAAGCGGTGGTACGACCAGAATGCCACTCTGGTTGAGCTTCAACCTGGTCAGAAAGTGTGGGTCATGGCCCCAGTGGAGCCCTGCGCGCTCCAGGATAAGTGGACCGGACCCTTTGAGGTGGTGGAGCGCAAAAGTCCTGTTACCTACTTGGTGGACATGCGGTCTCCCAGGAACCCCTTGCGGGTCCTGCACGTCAACCGCCTGAAGCCCCACTTGGAGAGGTCCCAAGTGGGCATGCTCTTAGCTACAGGTGCTGGGATG
Organism: Calotriton arnoldi; assembly: GCA_963921515.1. Lineage (NCBI taxonomy): Eukaryota > Metazoa > Chordata > Amphibia > Caudata > Salamandridae > Calotriton > Calotriton arnoldi. The sequence continues at coordinate 946,269 of CAWUFW010007098.1, forward strand.
GAGGAGGAGACCGAGCCTCTTCCTGACCTCCTGTCAGCCCAAGAGCAAGATGGATCAGTGGAGGGTGTGAACCTCTCTACCTCCCTGACACCTGAGCAGCAAGGTGACTGTCGCCAACTGTTGGGGCAGTTTCCTGACCTGTTCTCCCTGGTTCCTAGTGTCACTGACTGGTGCGTCCATGATGTGGACACTGGGGACAATCTTCCTGTCAAGCACAAGGCTTACAGGGTGACTGACAGGGTGAGAGCTTGCATCAAGGAGGAGGTCTCCAAGATGTTTGCATTGGGGGTAATTGAGTCCTCTCACAGCCCTTGGGCCAGCCCAGTGGTCTTGGTCCCAAAAGCTGCCGCGCCTGGTGCCACACCCGAACTCTGGTTCTGTGTGGACTACAGAGGACTCAATTCCGTCACCAGGACTGACGCACACCCCATCCCCAGAGCTTATGAGCTCATAGATCGGTTAGGGGCTGCCCGGTACCTCAGTACGTTTGACTTAACGTCTGGGTACTGGCAGATCGCCTTGACGGATGGGGCAAAGGAGAGGTCAGCATTCTCCACACCAGATGGGCACTACCAATTCCGGGTGATGCCCTTTGGGATGAAGAATGCCCCTGCCACCTTTCAGAGGTTGGTCAACCAGGTGTTGGTTGGACTGGAGGAATTCAGTGCCGCCTACCTGGATGACATCGCAGTGTTCAGCCCCAGTTGGGAAGAACATCTGCGCCACCTCTGGGAAGTGTTGATGGTTCTGCGGAGGGCAGGCCTCACGATCAAGGCGAGTAAGTGCCAGATCGGGCAGGGTTCCGTGGTGTACTTGGGACACCAGGTTGGGAGCGGCCAAGTGGCGCCCCTACAGCCCAAGATAGATACCATTCTGGCTTGGGAGCCCCCAAGACCCAGACAGCGGTGAGAGACTTCCTAGGACTCACCGGGTATTACAGGAGATTTGTCAAAGGGTATGGCAGCATTGTTGCACCCTTGACAGAGCTGACTTCCGGGAAGCAGCCCAAGAGAGTGATTTGGACTGACACCTGTCAACAAGCTTTTGACACCTTGAAGACAGCCATGTGCACGGCGCCCGTGCTCCTGGCCCCCAACTTCTCCAAAGAGTTTATCGTTCAGACAGACGCTTCAGAGCATGGTGTGGGGGCTGTTTTGTCACAGATGAATGAGGAGGGCCTAGACCAACCTGTAGCCTTCCTTAGTAGGAGGTTACTTCCACGGGAGCAGAGGTGGAGTGCTATTGAGCGTGAGGCATTTGCTGTGCTCTGTGCGCTGAAGAAGCTGAGACCATACCTGTTTGGGACTCACTTCCGGGTTCAGACAGACCACAGGCCCCTCAGATGGTTGATGCAGATGAGGGGTGAGAATCCAAAGTTGTTGAGGTGGTCCATTTCCCTACAGGGGATGGACTTCACGGTGGAACACCGCCCTGGTACAGAACACGCCAATGCTGATGGTCTGTCCAGATTGTTCCGCCTTAGTGAAGAGAACTCCCTAGAGGTAGGATAGTTCTCCCCACATTTCAGCTGGAGGGGACACGTGTTAGACCTAGCATTCTTGGCGTGGGTCTCCCTTCCATTTTTTGAGGATGCCTCCAATGTTATTGATCTGTTTTTGCTGGTTTAGATGCTTTGGGCCCTGTGCCACTGCTATTCAGTGCCACAGTGCAAGTGCTCCCTATGATAAATTGTGTTATGTATTAGTGACTCCATGATTGGATGATTGGTTTACTTGTCAGTCCCTAGTACAGTGCACTGAGTGTGCCCAGGGCTGGTAAATCCAATGCTGCTGGTGGGCTTGCAGCACTGGTTGTGCCACCCACAGAAGCAGCTTGTAAAGTGTGTCTCAGGCCTGCCATTGCAGAGCCTGTGTGCAGCCTAGGGCTGCCATGTCGACTTGGTGAGTGCACCCACTTACCAGTCGCTAAACCTTCCCTTTACTGCATGTTGGTCACCCCTAAAGTAGGCCCTAGGGCAGGGTGCATTGTAAGTATAAGGCAGGACATGCCCTGGTGTGTGTGGCATGTCCTAATAGTGAATTACAGCCATTTTCGTTTATCACTATTGCAAGGCTACCTGTTCCCCATAGGCCAGAATGGGCAGTTTGATTATTACACCTTATAATCCTAACTGACCCAGGGAACATGGTAGAGAAACGAATTTAGTATGCCTGAACTCAGAATGATAAAATACATCTTTTAGTGAAGTTGATTTTAACATTCTGTGTTTGAAAATACCACTTTTAGAAAGTAGGTATTTTTTTGCCTAACCTTCCAAGCCTGCCTCTGCTGGGTTGTGTATTCCTTGTCTGGAGTTTGAGTGACAGGCGCTGGGGGTGGCTCCAGGAGACAGGGTGAGTCAGCACAGGGCTGAATAGAGAGGTCTGCATCCAGAGTGGAGGGAGGAGTTGCACCTGGGTCTGAATAGGGCTGTGCCTGCCTTCCACAATGCTGGCTCCCCCTCCTGCTGGGCGGCTGAGCACTCTGCCCCACATTCTGAAAGGAAAGAAGGAGTCCTGTAAACAAAGTGCTCCAGGACTGACCAGAACTGGTTTTGGACTAGGCAAAGGCCTCTCTGCCTTCAGAGAACAAAGAGAAAAGGTGTATAAAAAGGGGACCCAGACCCCTAGGAAATTAGATCACTTTTGGGAAACAAGGAGAAACCTTTGCTGAGGAGCGGAACCAAGAAGAAACTGAGGAGAAAACTATCCCTAAGCTAGAGGGATCTGCCTGCAGTGGTTACCTGACTGCCAAAGAAAGGAGAAGGGAACTTTGTGTGTACTTTCATCAACTTGTGAAGGATCTCCAAGGGCTTGATTTCAGAGCTTGCCTCCTGCTGAAGTCTCAGGAACAACAGACTTCACCCACCAGCTCCCCTGTATTCCCTTGCTGGGAATTTGGACCTTCTGACACACTTGCGTGTCGCTGGGAGCTGGAAGCGCGACTCAAGATGAAGAAGCGTGTCGCCGCCGCAGCCGCTGCTTCTCGCATCGCCGGAGAAGAGTGTCGACGTCGCATCAGACGCCGGCGCATCCCCGAAGAAGCGCGCCGCTGACACCCTCGCATCCTTCGAAGCGCCTCGCAGCACCGGAGAAAAGTGTCGCTGTCGCATCAGACGCCGTCGCATCCCCGGGGCAGAGCATCGACCTCGCATCAGACTCCGACGCATCGCAACACGAGGCGCCCCGCATCCCAAGAGAAGATCGTCGACCTCGCATCAGACGCCGTCGCATCGCCAGGGAAGCGTGTCGCAGGGCTTGTCGCGGCTCCAAAGATTCATCGAAATCGCCGCACGGCCGTTGGGCGTGCACGCATCACCCCTTCGTTGTCGCAACATCAAGAAGACGCCATTTTGTTTCTTTGCACCAGATGCATCACGGTGCTGCTTGTCGCATCGCCACAGAAGCACAGTAAGAAACCGACGCATCACCTCCCCACGCCGAGAAGAACCGACGCATCACTGTCCCCTGCGCATCAGTATGGAACCGACGCATCATCGTTCTTGCGTGTAAGGAACCGATGCATCACCTTCCCTGCACCACTTTTTGTTGTATCGCGTTACGCATCTCAGGTACATTGAACGCAAAGTGTTGCATTTCCATTTTAAGAGACTTAAGCTAATTCTACCATCTTTAAAGTACAGTATTGTGGATTATTTTTGTCATTTATGGTCTTGTGGTAAATCTATATAAAAGATACTTATTTTTACAATACAACCTGTGTGGTGTCCATTCGTAGTGTTGTCACTGGATTACTGTATGTGTTCACAAATGCTTTACACACTGCCTCTGAACTAAGCCTGTCTGCTCGTGCCAAGCTACCAAGGGGGTGAGCAGGGGTTATTTCAGGAGTGTACCCCTTACCCTGACTAGAAGCAAGGGTCCCTATTTGGACAAAGGTACCTCCCTCTGCCAACTAGAGACCCCCAAATCTAACATTGGTGGTCAGCGGTGAGGATTCTGGACTTGCATTTGTGACTCATGTACAGTGATTGGTGAACACTACCTAGTGAGTGCAGACCAAAACGCAACCACATACTTTTGGTAGATATTCTTTTCTGGGACTTTCTATTCTTGCTAAAAACTGCCAAGTTTAATCACCATGGATACAGCAGCATCCATAGCATCTGTTGAGTGCGATTGGGAAGAGGAGAGACTAGAGTGCTACAATGTCAAACAGCTGAAGCACTTCTGCAGGAAATTTAAAGTTGCTATGACCGGAATCACCAAGAAGGATGAGTTCCAAAAGGCGCTGAGGGCCTGGGTTCAAGCAAGGAATACCCCTGAGAATGAGGAAGGGGCTGAGAATGCAGATGAGCAGCTGGATGGGCCAGTGGGTCCAGGGGAGAGGAGAGCACCTTCCCCGTAGGTAGCAGTGTTTCTGCCAGAGGTCTGTCCCCAGAAGTGCTGGAGGACAGAGAAAAGAGTAGGATGCATGAGATGGAGCTGACCAAGCTCAAGTTAAAGGGGCAGTTGGAATTTGAATTGCAATCTAGAAAGTTGGCCTTAGAAGAGAAAAGAATGGATCAGGAGCATGAAAAAAGTTATGTATTAGTGACTCCATGATTGGATGATTGGTTTACTTGTCAGTCCCTAGTACAGTGCACTGAGTGTGCCCAGGGCTGGTAAATCCAATGCTGCTGGTGGGCTTGCAGCACTGGTTGTGCCACCCACAGAAGCAGCTTGTAAAGTGTGTCTCAGGCCTGCCATTGCAGAGCCTGTGTGCAGCCTAGGGCTGCCATGTCGACTTGGTGAGTGCACCCACTTACCAGTCCCTAAACCTTCCCTTTACTGCATGTTGGTCACCTCTAAAGTAGGCCCTAGGGCAGGGTGCATTGTAAGTATAAGGCAGGACATGCCCTGGTGTGTGTGGCATGTCCTAATAGTGAATTACAGCCATTTTCGTTTTTCACTATTGCAAGGCTACCTGTTCCCCATAGGCCAGAATGGGCAGTTTGATTATTACACCTTATAATCCTAACTGACCCAGTATTCCCTTGCTGGGAATTTGGACCTTCTGCCACACTTGCGTGTCGCTGGGAGCTGGAAGCGCGACTCAAGACGAAGAAGCGTGTCGCCGCCGCAGCCGCTGCTTCTCGCATCGCCGGAGAAGAGTGTCGACGTCGCATCAGACGCCGGCGCATCCCCGAAGAAGCGCGCCGCTGACACCCTCGCATCCTTCGAAGCGCCTCGCAGCACCTGACTAGAAGCAAGGGTCCCTATTTGGACAAAGGTACCTCCCTCTGCCAACTAGAGACCCCCAAATCTAACAGACAGCGTTTCAATAAACATAGGCCTGCTAGCCTGAGAAAGACAAGCTCAGAACAAAGGAGGCGGATGAAAGCTTATGACAATTTCAATGGCTGCTGGAGTTCCCCCCTTCCCAAAATAAGAATTTTAATTATGAAGGGTGACAAAGTGGCAATGTTGTTTTTTTTAATCCATAGCTTTAAATGCCAACCTGCCTTATTGAAGAGGAAGACTCCTTATTTTCAGACTCATCTCAAGATTCCAGCACTGGTAGCATTAACTAAACCTCTAGATAAGGGAGCCCAAAGGATTCAGGAGTTTGCCAGTCAGGTAGCAGATGCACTTCCTCTTGAGAGCCTTCCTGCCTGATTTAAATTCGGTCTGGACACCTGAGCCTAAGAATAACTGCTAATGCATGTACTTTGAAGCAGATTTGAGCAGTGTGGTGACCCTTCATTGGCCACCCAGTTCATGAAATGGGTCTAACAAAGAGTCAAATGGAAGCTGCCACATGTCACCTGATGATTAACTGAGTCTCCCTTACTTTTACTCTAACAGTTATCAAAAAATCTGGCCAGTGAGTTTCTCTAATCCTCGGCAAGCCTCCGTAGAAGCCTCCACGATGATGCCAATCAGACACAGAGATGCCATACAGGACTGGCACTTCCCATCCTCCTGCACAACGTATACACATTATAGCATATATAAGCAGGAGGACTGGAAATGTGAGCACAACCTATACACATTAGAGCATATGTAAGCAGGAGGGCTGGAAACATGCCAATACTGCCAACAGAACACTCAATTTAAAAAAAATCTGTTTATCGTTTTTTCAGGTTATTAGCAAGGTTTGCATACAAGACACATTACAGTAACATTTTCATTACAGCTCTCCAGGAGAGCAGCGTCATGTAGTACAAGTTACGCTCAACAGATATGTACGATGTCGAGAGTTATGTGTGAATATCAAGGACCCCCTGTATATATGGATATACTATTCCTAGGACAGGGTAAACAGCCAAGAGAAAATATATCGTTCCTAGGTAATAGAAGAACAAAATTACACTAAGTGTGATAAACAATGAAAAGACAATGAGGACAGAAAGTGGCAAAATATAAATAAAAACTGTAATTATTTATTTAGTTAATATTCATATATATAAAACAAAGTCAAAAATAAATAAAAACAAATTATGAATGACATATACATTCATGTACTCTGATACATTCAAAAATATACATCAAGTTTGATAAAATACAAAGTACATATAAAAATTCGAAGTGGCAACAGATAATTCTTCGACACGCGTTTCGGCGCACATAGCGCCTTCATCAGGAAAAGCCACAAAAACCTAAAATTAATAAAAACATAACTGAACCTTCATTGTCATAATTTCAACAATATTCACAATAGTAGTAGTAGTGATACATTTATAATGTGCCTTCAGTTATAACTACAAGGAATAAAACAGAAACCAGAGTGCCCATGTTTACAGATTTAATTGAAAGAAAAGAATGGAAAAATAAAGTGCATAAATGAAAATAGAATAAAAGTAAAAATGAATAGAGTGCAGTAAAGCTACTCCCAAAACCGATTTCCAGTAGAAAGGGAATGTGAGCTTACTTGAGAACTAATACGACTTAACAAAGATAGACGAGGCTTGGTCACTCGTTATTTTGTTTGTTATGCGATGAAACATCTGCAATAACATATGCAATACAAGGTTATCAAAGTATTGCAAATATACAGGTATTTACGCATCACGCACATTATATATCGTATTTAATATCTAGTACTATTTAGAACTATTTTATAATCATAAGAGAATGGTGCTTACCGATAAATATATAAGAACCGATATGAACTGTAGGATACAAGACGATTCTCTTAGGATATTGGTTAGTGATGTAGATAAAAGCAATTTTTTTTAATATATAAAAAAGGAGAAATAGAGCGGACCTTACTTTATATCAATACTGACAATGGTCACGTCCTAAAGAAAACATGAAAATAATATAGTAAATCTAAATATACAGACTGCAGACAAAATATGAATATGACTAATACCGTGATGCAAAGCAAGGGAGAGATAGACCTACTTGTATATACAGCGATCCTATTAATTGTCAGTTCTAAAAAGAAAAAGCAAACGGACAAATGAGTATTCAAAAAAGGGGCAACCTTATTACAAAAAAGAAATAAGGTAGATTAAATCTAGAGAAAAGGGCTGCTAGCTAGAGGACGACTTACTTGTATAAGGATGCCGCCGCGTGGAAAAACATCTAGCGTTCTGTCGAGCGAGATTCGCTTCTGAGTGACGCTCGTCAAAAATCGACAATTTAAACACAGGTGCGGAATGCCAGTTCCGGTCATGTGATGTAAGACTAACGAATTCAAAGGGCGCTTCCTAATCTCGGTTCATACCGAGAGTTGACCAATGAGAAATGTGATCTCTGTCTAATGCTTAAACAGTATAGGTAACCGGAGGCAACTAAGACGCTAACCTCTATCATAATAGGAAATCCGCAATGGTGATCATTGCAGAGTCTCCTAGTCATTGGTATATACGGAAAACATATTCCGGTCATATGGTGTTGAGCTGTCAAATGAGAGGGTACTTCCTAATCTCATTTCTTATCGTGGACTATCTATGAGAAATACAATCTTTGTCTAATGTTAAAAAGGTATATAACGGTAGCGTCAATGATCGGAAGCAACTAAAAACGCTAACTTGTATCATAGTTGGAAATAACGATAGTAATGTTACAGGATCTCCTCTTCCGATTATATAATGCCAAGCAAACACCAAAGAGTTATAAAACTTAACATGAATACACTAGGTATTAAAAACTAACCCATGCAGAATACCATACATTTTCTGATATTCAGAAAGTGTTACACGGTGGTAACAACAACCTAATATCTAAATCGATTTCATAAAATGAACTGTAATGTTACAGTTCAAAATAAAGTATATTTAAGGACAAAATTACGTAACACAGTATGTGATGATTAAACAATGGCATTTTCCCAAGGTATGTCATTGTTTAATCCACATTTGAAAGTATTAAGAGAAAAAATCCAATAAACCTCTCTCTTTTTACGGATTGCCAATCCACCCTTCTCGTCTGGTAATCTGATGTCGAGAGTTAACCATACAACAGTCTGCCAAGGTTTGTCAGAATGCATTTACCTGCCTAGGAAAGAAGATGCAATACAGATATATCAGCCCACTAAGAGGGTAATTCATGCGCATCGAAAAATAAACAGACAATTCCAACATATTATAAAACAACAATCAAAGAAATCCTAGCCCTCCCCTAAACCTGGAACAGTGTGTAGAGAAAGGCTTGCGCCTCGTAGGTACCCTCTAGTTAAGCAGTTCCTTGGTCATCTACTGTCTCAGCCCTGCCTATTAGTGGGTCAGTTTGAACATCAGTGGCATGCTGAGTGGCAGTTTGCAGATTAGTCAGAATAGTGTTCCAATTGGTCGCTATTGGAAATTTGCGCAGCCCTAGACTGTCCTCCCTATATAATGCAACACTCTTCACCTGGGCACATGCAATGAGGCATTCGTCGAGGCTGCAAGAGCTGGGGGCTCATGCGATTTGGATCGCAGAGTAATGAGTTGTTTGGCTATCAGGAACCCTAGTTCAAAGAAGCGGATTTGACCCTTTGTTTCTTGTCCCTGGGGTAGAGGCTTAGAAGGCATACTCTCCATATATGCAGTGCAGATAGACACCCTGCTAGTGTGACACCCTGCTAGTATCGTTAAAGGGAGGGGAAGGCCCATGACATATGGAGTATATCTGCATTTACCGAATGACAATGGGGCAGGCAGCATCCGTGCAGTGGAAAGAGCGATTTATTTTGGCAGTGGGTGAGGTAGGCTCTGTGTATAATGTAAAATTTAATAAGGCGGAAACAGGCATTGCGTGGAATGTGGACTGAGCTTTCCAGTAAGGTAGCCCATTCTTTGTCCGTGCAGGGACGAGCCAAATCCTCTTCCCAACGGTGGCGTAGGGGCGTGACCTGTAATGCAGTGTGGATTTGCAGTGAGTCAGCAAACCAAAGGATCAAGTGCCTGCCTGGTCCCATCACATGAATGTGTATAGTAAGGAGTGCTCAGTGCTCCTGTGCCATGTCGCTCCATTTGTTCCCCAGTTCTGAGATCAGGGAGTTGTATAGGGGGAAATGGCCAGGAGGTAGACCATCATCCTCCATCAAGCACGCACATGGTAGGTAGGAGGGTTCCTTCGCAATAGAGATCCCCCAGGGTGTGAAGGCCTACCGCATGCCAAGAGGCTAGCTGCCGTCGATGAGGTAATGATGTGTCCTCTAGGGTGTGCCGAGCAGGCCCATTGCCGGAGCATAGGGGGTCGCCAATCTCGTGAGGTAAAGGCATTGGTGAAAGCAGTGGCATGCTACTCCCCGAAGCAAGTGGTCAGGTTTTGGTGCTCAGGTACAAGGGTGAAACAGATGAAGGGTGTTGGGCAGGCACCAGGCAGGCATTGTCATGGCAGTGTCAGCAAGCTGTAGGCCCTCCAGTCATTTAGCTACCCATTGGACTTGGGATGCGAGGTAGTAGTGTTTGAGGTTTGGTACATCGAGTTCGCCCTGATCTTTAGGCAAGTATTATTTCGAGAGTGCCACCCTGCAGCAAGAGTTGTTCTATATTAATTCCCTCATTAGCTTCTCAAAAGAACGAAAGAAGGGCGCTGGAATGTAGAGGGGGAGGTTGGCAAAATAATATAAGAGTCGGGGCAGGATGACAATTTTAAGGAGGACTATGCGCCCTGCTACCGTTAGCAGCAGTGTCTGCCAAAAGGTCATCTGTGTCCTTAGGGATGTGGCAGCTCATGTGAGATTACCATCAAATAGGTCTGTGGGCGAATGATACGCCCGGACACCTAGATACCGGAACGTGGTGGGTTGCCAAGTTATGAGAGCCCCTTTTAGAGTGAAGAGTTACTTCAGGACACAAAAGAAACGCCAGAAGTTTAGAAAGGGGTTACGGGCTGGGACAAACCTGTCCTGATCCGGAAGTATCAGGGCTGGGTCCAGGGGTGGTAGTCGGTCGGCTAAGACTTTGACCAGCACTTGGTAATCCATGTTCAGCAGTGCTAACGGCATATACAAGCCTAGTGCAGTATGATCTCTGTCCGGCTTGGGAAGGGAAATGAGCAGCGCTTTGCAGAGGGAAGCAAGGAGGCATGAGGCAGATAAGGCCTCCTTGTACAGTGTTTGCAGGCGAGAGACAAGGAGCGGGGCCTAGGCCTCGTAAATTTCAGCAGGTAGGCCGTCTGGACCCGGGGTCATGCTTGTAGTGAGGATTCTGATCGCCTCATGTATTTCGAAGAGCGTTATGGGGTCATCAAGTTCTGCCCGTTGGTCCGGCATGAAGCGGGGCAGGGGCACAGAGGAAAGGAAAGAGTCAATGTCGTGCAAGTTGGTGTTGGACACCGCCTGATATAGCGAGGTATAGTGGCAGTTCAGCTTGTGATGTATGTCGCGCTGAATGTAGAGCAGAGTGCCAGCTGCGGATCGCAGTGCCATGATGGAGTGCTGTGGTTGGTCTTGGCGTAGCAGCCATGCCAGTAGCAAGCAAGATATGTTGGCAGGGGCATGAGTCCTGACAAAGTGAGCCGCGTAGTTGAGGCAGCGCAGCCGCGCCAACAGCGAAGCATGTTGTTGTTGTGCCTCCAGCAGGTGGCAAGAGTTTACTGGGTTTCGTGCTGTCTGGGTCTCATGTTTTAGGAGTGTGTGCTCCATTTGGGATGCCTTTGTTGAGTTGTTTGCTCATGTTCCGATTCACCCCTAAGCAGTGTTAAGCAAGGCATGGAAGGGGGGATCTTCTTGAGCCAATGTTTGTAATCTGCAGGTTGGAATAGTGGGAGGGCCTGTGACCAATATGAGTTGCAGATGTTGGGGATTGTGATCAGAATGGGTGCGGCCCAAATAATCGATATCTGTGAAGGAGGGAAGTAAATTAGTTGTACTGACAAATCGATCAATTCTAACATGCAGGTGATGTGGGGAGGAGGAGTACACTCTTGTGTGGGAGTTACGCAGATGCCAAATGTCAACGAGCTGCCAATGCTGAAGCCAGTTGTGTTCGCCTGGGCGTTCGAGGATGCGGTTGTGCAAGGCAGTGGAGGGAATGATCGAATGAGGTCAGTGTTCAACACAATTGAACCCCCCCCCCCTATAAGCCATGGAACCCCACTCCAACAGGATAGCATCTCAGACAGGTTATGGAGGAACGAGATTTGATCTGTGTTAGCTGCATATATGTTGCCAATGAGGATGAGGAGCTGTCTAAACGGCCCTTGATGAACACACATCGGCCCTCCGTGTCCACAACGACATCTTCCGCCATGAAGGAGACCCCCGGTTTGACCCAAATAAGTACACCTTTGGCATAGGAGGAGAAATTGGTGGCGAACACCTGATCACGCCAGCGCCTTTTGAGGCTTAGTCGCCTCTGTAAGTGTTAAATGTGTTTCCTGCAATAACGCTACATGGGTGGAACGATGTTTGAGATATGAGTAACCATCACAGCGCCTCCAGGTGGTGAGCATTCTTTGCATGTTCCAGGTAATGATGTTAGTGTGGGTCATGTTGTCTCTATATGAGGATATGATGGTCAGCTACCTCACGCAGAGCGGGTGGCCAGCACAGTGGCATGCAGTGCTGGCCGTTTGGGTTGAGCCCCGTAGAACAGAGAAATGCAACCTTGAATAAAACCAAGCAAGAACACTGAAAACTATTAAAGTGGAGAGACAACATGTATCCAGTCAAACTGCCAAACAATGTGTATCAAAATCAGCGAAACAAACAGCAAAGAGGGGGCGAGGGGGGAAGGTGCAGGAGTCAAAGGTGGTGCACCCCATACAGTGAGGATGTGTGTGTGCCAGCTAATGATGGATGAGAAGCACCGCATCAGGGCACCATGATGAGACCCAAGGTGACTACATAGTGCCACCAGTACATGGCGATGAAGCACGGGGGCATAGTCCCCACATGCCAGCTGAAAAGGAAAAGAGGTTAGTTGAGATACAGGTTAATCCACAGTAGGTCGTGGTTATTGAAGTTTAATCAAACAGGCTGCAGTGATTTGTGGAGCATAGTTCAAATGATATGGTCTACAGTATGAGGCGTGACCTGGGGATTGGAAGAAATGTGTTGTCCCATCGGCGACAACGCAAAGACGTGCGGGGAACAATAGGGAGTACCACAAATTAAGGAGTTCCGTTGATGCTGCACCACCACAGTGTAGTCCGGGAAAAACATGATGCTGGCATTATCAATGACAACTTCTCAACGTTTTCAAATTTCTCGTAAAATGGAGTCGTGGTCTCGGTAGTGAAGCAGGTTGAACAGTAGTAGTCTTGGTTTTGACCCAGGCGGGGTTTCCATTTTGGAAAGCAATGGGCCTGCTCGATCGAGAAGAACTGTGATCGGGCGGTTGGAGGAGTAGATCAAGCAGCCAATATTCAACATATTCTACTGTGTTTTGTCTGACTCCTTCAGGAAGGCCAACCACGCTGACATTGTTTCTTCTGGAGCGGGCTTCTGTGTTCTCTGCCTTGCACTGCAGGGTGTGCATAAGGTCCACAAGTGCCCGCAGGCACTCCTGGGAGTTCGGCTGAAGGTCGGCAACAGTTTGTTCTGCAGTGCGGACCTTGTCGCCCAGTTTACGGTGGACTGCATGTAGCAGCGTGAGATCTGCCGCCATGCTGTCAATTTTGTTTTCCAAGGAAACACGGGTGCTTTCCAGGGAAGCCTGGGTCCTCTCCACAGAGTCCAGGACGATGTCCAACTTGTTTCTGAGGGATGAGGGGTGGTCGCAAGGGTCTGAGGAAGCAGGGCTGTTGGCTGCTGTGTCGGCAGTGGCAGGTGGTTGTGGGTTTGCATTTTGGGTGCCCGAGCATAGGCGCATCATGGTCCTGTTGTATAGAATTGAACCCTTAGTGGGGAAAGGTTCAGGCCACTATGGCAGCTGCAAAAATAACAATTGATGGACAGAATGCAGAACAATGTCATACATTCACCCCAGTACAAAGATCTGGGCCTAAATCCATCGTTTTTTTGCTCACCATGCCATTCCAGTTTGGACCCAGCCATATGCAAATCAGTCTTGACCCTGCGCCCAAAGGGAATAGTCCAGCCCGAACTGCCAGGCCAGGTCCTCCCTGGACTGAAAACAAGCATCCTAGGACCGGTTTCGGGCTTTCAGCCCTCATCAGCCAGGATAGCTTGACTCCAGTGGCATGGAGAGCACGGGACCCACGTCTGGGCATACCCGTCCCACTCGGGGTGACAAATGCAAAAACAACAATTGATGGACAGAATGCAGAACAATGTCATACATTCACCCCAGTACAAAGATCTGGGCCTAAATCCATCGTTTTTTTGCTCACCATGCCATTCCAGTTTGGACCCAGCCATATGCAAATCAGTCTTGACCCTGCGCCCAATGGGAACAGTCCAGCCCGAACTGCCAGGCAAGGTCCTCCCTGGACTGAAAACAAGCATCCTAGGACCGGTTTCGGGCTTTCAGCCCTCATCAGCCAGGATAGCTTGACTCCAGTGGCATGGAGAGCACGGGACCCACGTCTGGGCATACCCGTCCCACTCGGGGTGACAAATGCAAAAACAACAATTGATGGACAGAATGCAGAACAATGTCATACATTCACCCTCAGTGCTCCGTCCATCATCTCCTTGTGTTCACTATGGCAGCTGGCCCGCTTGCCAGCATCTGAGGGCCCACAAAGACGCTGCAGCATGAGCAGTCTAGTGTGTCCAGACGTGCCTAGACAGCAGCTCTCAGCAGAAAGGGCACCAAGGTGGGCAACAATGAAGAGATCTGAGGTGTGTCTGCCCAGCGAGTATCAGGCGTGAGCAACTCCAGTGGTGACAGTCACACAGGGCACAATGGGCGAGGAGGGTGAGGAGGGAGCGAGGAAGTGACATCGTAAGAGGTGTAGCTGCAACAGTGTATGACACTCCTAAGTAGTACGGACTGGGGGATCCCCCCCGTTTTTTTAATACTGGTTCCTGATGGCTATCTCGTGATGCCTACAGGGATGCCCAAGTAGGGCCATGATGGGGTTCAAATGACCACTGGTGGCCAGAGGCCGTAGGAGAAGTGATTACGGGGGGCGCCAGCAGTATTATGTGGGGGCAGCAAACTCCGCTCGGTCACCACTGCGTCCAACTTATGGGCAGTGTATTTCTCAATTGTTCATGGCCGTGTGCCCCGCTACAGTGCAAAAAGGAGGTAGGAGTGGGTGCTGTCGCATTCAGAATGGTGGTGTGCTTTTCCCAAGGGTGTAATGGTCGTGTACCGATACGGCACAAAAAGGAGGCAGGAGCCCTCGGCGAGGAGCAGGAAACCAAGCCGATGCTCAGTTCGCTGCCTCCACCTCCTGCCTTAACCCTATCAGCAGATCGCAGTAGACAGGTTATGCCATCGGGTGTGGTGATGCAGGCGATGCGGGCTGCATGCATCAGGGGAAGCAGTGCCCCAGTTGGCCCTTCAATTACTAGTGGGCCTTACCGTGCGGTTGCATGGTGGCAGAGGGCCGCAGCATGTAGACCGGACCCCGCAGGTTTCCTTTGGTTCTGTCGTCCTGGAACGGGCCGGGTCTCATTTGGCGCCAGCAGCTAGCAGTGCAGCGCCGCCTCTACGGCAACAGGGCCTCGTCTCCACAGGAGGCCCAGGCCCTGGTGCTCATCGGCGGTGGTAGTGCTGCGGCTGCTCCCGGGTCACCGCTGCCTATTGCAACGCCACTGGCATGAGTAGGGCGGCTTCATCGGGCAGGGTGATGCCAGGTATCTGGCAGGGACTGCTGTTGTCACCAATGGCTGACAGAGAGCAGGATAGTGGCGAATAAATGGGGTGTCTTAGCAGAGCCTCACTAGAGTGTGTCCGCCATCTTGGCTGTGCTAGCCACGCCCCCTGCAACAGAACACTCCATAGATCCTGCAAGCAGAAACTGAAAGTTCTAAGATGAGCAGGGAGTTCTCTAGATGCATTATTTTCATTGTAGATAATTGTGCTATCATTATTCCGAAGGTACAGTTGTACAATAATATTTTTCCCCTGTTTCTTAAGGTCAATGTTTAAGCTGTAGGTCAAACTGTTTCTGCTGCATGGTCAGTGTATGTAAATGATACACAAAGATTCATGCAAGATACTCATTATGAGCAAACTCTCAAAGTGGGAGAAAAACTGCATTTCTGAAAGACTTAAATTTGATCCTACCACGACCCGAACCTTCAGAAGGACTTGGGATACAGATGTCGGGCAAAATGGATGAATTTGAATATAAAGTGTTTGCCTCCCACCATGAGACACAATATTTCAGATATTATGAAATAATGGGTATGTGGCACTATATGTCTGGAATGTCTGGGGATACAATCAGATTCAACACCTTCAATGAAGTTAAAGGTCTACCACCTCAAGACACCATCATGATTTTTTCTTTTTTTCAGAAACTTGTTACCACTTTTACTTCTAATAAGGCCTCTCAGCCTTCGTACCTTCTTTTTCGGGATGAGACAAAATCAGATTATGCCCTCCTTTTCATTTTGCCAAAGATACCCCATCTATGGCTCAACTTTAGCAATATTTGGCATAGCTCTTTGATGAGTATGTCTCTTAAATTGGAAGTAATTGGCATTTGTGGTGGTGACAAAAACACTAAACTTTAGGCTGGCCACCATTTTCAAAATCTTCCAATATTCATGGTTCGTAAGTCTTCAGGCTTTCCGTGCCAAGAATACCTTTACTAGCCTTCCCCATGCTGATTTACTGCGTTATATTGGAGTAAATTGAGTAGTCAAGTGGCTTCCCTGGTACTGCAGAAATCCCAGTGGTCAAAGCAGGTCTTGTTTTATTTCACTAGGCCCGAGTCTCTTGTAGATGTCCAGTACTGAAGAGGTTTTCTGAACGGTTTGGCCCTTGCGAAACAGGAGGAACAGATGGTGCTAGAGGCACTGATATTCCTGAGAGGCCCTAAATGTGACACATCATGCAATGGCAGATGATTCACAGCAATGCAAAATGCAGCCTGAAATTCCTTTTAGCTAATAAACATTCAAGTCAAATTACTTCTGCCCAGTACAAGGCTATAGACTAGCCCAGACCATCCTTGTGATAGAGTTGGTACTCAGGCTGTGATTTTTCTGTTCCTGCTCATTTTCCTAGCCAGTATCTTCTGCACACTGGAAGAGAAGTTGATGGGCTCCAGGTGCACTGCTTGGTCATTTCACAGAGATGAATCTATGGTCCTTATTAAAAGTTATGCAGAACTCAATTATAAGTGGGCTGGTGGCCCCTCACCATATGCACATATAACGGTTCCAGTTTTACTGGTCAGAAAAAAACCAGCTTGGGTTTACAGTAAAATGTTAGGCTTTAGTGGGTGGAGAGCAGTGGAGAAACTGAGACAATTAAATCTCACTCATCCAGTGTTTAATTTGTGCTGGTAGATATCAGCACTCATTTTTGTGGTTGGAGAAATGTTTTAGTATTAGAAAGGGGAGAAAGAAGTACGAAGAGAAAGATAGGAAAACTGTGATAAATAGAGAAAAAGTGACAGAAAACCTACAAGATTGAGATAAAGAGACAGGAATCGTAGAGTGGGGGGAGAAAGAGGCAAGGTGTAGAATCAAGACAAGGCAGCATTGCTGTTTAGCAGCCCCGGCATTTGGCTACAGGCTCCCAGGATACAATTTGAAGTCCTGCACATATTGCTTTCCAATCAAAGCTCTGCCCATTTCATCAATGAACCATTTAAAAATGACATTTGAATGTAGGGCAAGCTAATGAGGTGCAAATGCAATGCACTATGAGGTTACCACATAGGACTGTCTTTAGCTATTTCTAGGGCCTTGAAGAAAAGAGTAGACACCATGTAAAAACACAAGTCAAAGACACCATACAACCATTTATGAACAGGTGGTCTACTGTCTTAGGAACTCCTAGTATCTCCTAACCTCAAGAGATATACCATGATAGGCAGACTTTTTTCACCCCTGGGCAAACCGTGTGGAATGCACCACAGTTGGAAATTAAACAATAATGGAATCTGTTACTGTGAAGAAGCAAAATCAAGGTTAATAGAATGATTTCGTGTTGACATCAAAGTCTTGTGGTTTTCAGCCCACGACATTTGCCTCTACGCTGCCGCATCAGTCACGCTGGGCTACAAAGACTGCTCGACTTTTTAAGAAAAATTTTGTTGAGAATAAAGGAGAAAATGGACATGCACTAAATCTACAGAAAGAAAGGTGGTGTAAATGTTCAAAATTCAGACTCGAAGGCCTGCATAAACATTGTAAACACAAGGAGATGATGGACGGTCCCAGGATGCTTGTTTCCGGTCCAGAGAAGACCTGGCTTGGCAGTTCGGGCTGGACTGTTCCCATGAGGCACAGGGTCAAGACTGATTTGCATATGGCTGGATCTGAACTGGGGGTCGCGAAGTGAGCTAAAGAACGATGATGGATTCAACCCAGATCTGTGACTAGGGGTGAGTGTCTGAAAAGTTTCAGCGCTCCGTCCATCATCTCCTTGTGTATGCATAAACATTGCAGCAAATAAATGACAAAAAACATTTACCACATTAAAAAAATAATTTGTAACTCATATTTCAGAAATGTAAAAACATTCGAAGTATTTTAGACAGAATCTTACTCCCCCTTCTTATGCTCCTGCTACCCATGCACGACCCTTGTCCACGAGGCTCGGACTAGATGTTAAAACAGGCCAATAATAATGATTAACTATTGCTTTTCAGAGAGAAATGGCTGCCATAACTTACCTCTACCTTTCTTTCTGCCATGCAAGAAGGGCTTTCCCGCATACTCCATTTAGCTGCCAGCTGACTCATGTTTTCAATCTGGAAGGTGGTTAATGTTTTGTCTCCCAACTTAATCAATCCTAAATCGATTGAAGGAACATTGATAGAAAGCAGGGGACCCTGAAATAATGGTAAAAAAAACATTATATGGTGCAGTATGCTTGCTTCCTATTCTCCAATGTGTACACATTTTGCCACTGTGAATTAGAGAAGGTATTGTAGTAAAGAGTGTTATGCTTAGTGTGGATTCTGGTTTATGTGCCCATTCACATATACAAATAGAAACAAGCACTGACAAAGCTAATAGGTTTGGCTCTTGTATGGTGCACAGAGGTACACACAATAGTCATGCATGCTTATTGACACAGACTAAATGTACACTCATATGCAGACACAGCAATAAATCTACAGATACTCACCAATTCATCTAAAGTCATCCCGCACAAAACACGCCATCAGACCGTCATGCAGCCGGCCTATAAGACATACACCGATCACGACAGAGAGATAAGGGATACACAGGCTTCCATGCGTGCAAACCCACAGGTACCCCTGCATCCAGACTACCAGGCCTACTTGCACCCATGCATCAGATCATCTAACATATAGTCACCATAGCACACAGATCATAAGATATACAGGATCCCCTGCCTTTTTGGAGAGGGAGTCGTGACTGAGGTGGAAAAAGTAGTGGAGCTCCTACGCCCATTAATAAATGGTCTCATCTTGGAAATATCACCTTAAAGGGTGATGCAATGCTTGCCTAACCAATCCTTCCTTCTGTGTCATGAATATATGCGTGTAACAGAAGTGCCAGGGCACACGTGTTAAGGTAGTCATGCACTTTTCAAAACAATTCACATAACATGACATAACATAACAATATAGTGCACTCTTCATTGCATCCCTGGCCTGTCAAACATAGTACACCGCCCTGTCATAAAATACCTCTCTCCCTATTACTACATGGGCATCGACGCTCCAAAATGCCAGGAGTAGCGAAAGTGACATCACATACACTTTAACCTTAATGACACCCCAGGAAGTGGCATCATAAGACCCATGACCCGGATTTTTTCACACTCACTCACTCATTCATTCATTCATTCATTCATTCTCACTCACACTCTCTAACACTCCCTTACACTGATTCTTATTTGTATTCACTCAGTCGCATTCTAACATTTTCCCTCATTACGACTCACTCATACTTACTGACACTCAGTTTCAAAAGTGAAATCGGCCTTATGAGGTACAAAAGTTGAAGGATCTCCCACCTTGGGGACAACCGTTAAATGTCTTAAATCAGGTGGCAATTCACCTACTGCGAGGGCTTTGTTGAATGTGGCCAAGAGCTGGGGACCGAAAATCGACAAGGTTTGTTTGTAAAACTCCACCGTTATTCCATTTGGTCCTGTGGTCTTACTTGGCTGCTTCAGCCCCACCACCTCTGATACCTCTGCTAGGGAGAGCTCCTGTTCTAGATATTGTCTTTCCTCTACTTCTAAGCTCAGGAGTGGCAGTTCTTTGAGGAAAGTCGTGGTATCTTACTCTTCACTGCGTACCGAGCCTGATAGTATTGGGCGAACGCCTCCGCTATCTTATAACTCGTTTCAATCTGGGACTAATCAATCCCCCTGATTTCTTCCACCCATCTATCTGCTTCCTCTCTACTGCTCAGCCTAGCCAACAGGCCACCGCCTTATCCCCCACTTGGTATTCTTTTCTCTGTATTGCTAGGGACAGTTTTTTTGTTATATCCTGAGTCAATGCAAAGTAACCTCTGCCCAGGGTATCTAGGCGGCAAAGTGCGACTTGGCATCCCGTGTCTGTGTGCAGTTTTTCAGCATCCCTGATCTCTTGTTCAATTTGAATGATTTCTTCCTATTTCCACCTTTTGTTAAGGGCTATGACATTTTGGGCCTTGTCCCGGAGAACCGTCTTGTAGGCTTCCCAGAGCATGATAGGGGAGCACTGTTCCCTTTAAGGTGCGCGCGCGCACTGCCGTGTTTGGAGCGCGCACACACACAGGACATCCCGCGAGGGAGTCGCGCCGCTGCTTTAAAAAAGCGAGCGGCGTGAAAAACAGGCACTTCCTGGATGCGGTGTGCCAGAGGAAGAGTCGGGAGTGCAGGTAAGGCTGGCTTTGGGGCTTTGGGGCTTGCGGTTGTTGGCACTTGCGGCTGTTGGCACTTGCTGTACTCTTTAGTTAGTAAAGCGCGGTGCGGGGCAGATTGTGGGCTTTTGTTTAAGTGTTCATATTAATCACAGCCCCTTCTCGAGCTGTGATTAACATGAATACTTAAACAAAAGCCCACAATCTGCCCCGCACCGCGCTTTACTAACTAAGGAATGCAGCAAATTTAAAAACACAGCGTCTACTTTCAGAAAGTACACGCTGTGTTTTTAAACTTGCTGTTTCAGGTTTCGCAGGCAGAACCCCACACATTTAAACGGGCGTACGTGAGTACAAGCAGAACAGGTAATTGTTTGGTAGAGTTAAACTGTGGTGCTTCTTGTACATTGTAGTATAACATACTTACCCATGTTTTCTTCTGTTGCAGGTTTTGCAGATAGTACCCCACACATTTAAACGGATGTACGTGAGCTCAAGCATAACAGGTAATTGTTTTTGTCGAGTTCCCTTATGGTGCACATGATATATTGCTTTATCACAATGTGCTGTATCACACTGTGCCATAACAATCTTTACTTCTATTGAAGGCTCTACGGACAGTGCTACATCTAAGTTTGGGAGGGCAGGGCAGAGAACAGAAAAATCCAGGTAATTACACTCTACGCTTTGCCGGCGATGCCTCAGTACTACGTGACAGATTGCATTCATGAGCATAGGCGTCAAACTAAGCCATGTTCCTTTATTTTGCAGGCTTTGTGGCACAGCAGGTTCAAACCGGCGGGCACGGAAATGTTCAAGCGCAAAGCTGTAACTTTGGGAGAGTGCGGTGCTTCACCACAAAGGAAGAAATGTTGCCTTGTATTCCAGGAAGAGTGGATGAAAGAAATTGTGGAGGCTGAGACACAGAAATCACGAAGCAAGGTTCGCGTGCAACTCGGGGAAATATTTCAATACAGTCCAGACGTGGGCTTGATTTGCAAAGCATGTGCCAAAGCCAAGATTGTTGGGGACTTTTCTACAGGGAAGAAATGGAGTGATGGCTGGGAACTGGATTACATGAAACGCCATCTAATTAGCAAAGTTCACGAGTCTGCCACGGTGATATTGAGAAACAGAAGTGCTGCTGCCAGGTTTGGTTATGGAGTGCGGGCAATGCTGACAGAAACTGCCACTGACAAAGCAAATAGAATGGAAGGAGTTGAACGCCAAAGATCTATGCCTGAGGAGATAAAGATTCTCATCAACAACGTGTTGCTGGCAGTCAAGATGAATACTTCAATGTTATCTGTACAAGACATCCATGACCACCTAGCTTTGTATGTGAAGATACCAGACAGCTAGAGAAGCAAGAACTATGCCTTTGAGTTCCTTGAGGCCATCAATAGCGTGATACACTGTGATGCTATGGCAGAACTTTGTCACGCTTTGTATCACACATTGATAATTGATGAGAGCACAGATATTTCTGTTACAAAAATGCTCATCCTGTACTTCAAGTTCCGACCTGTAACATCAACAGAGCACAAAACACTGTTTGGGGGCATAGTGAAGCTGACTAGTTGTAATGCTGAGGCTATCACTACTGCTGTGAAAGAATTCTACACTGCCAATGAACTGGACCTCATGAAAATGGTCATGTTCACATCCGATGGTGCGTCTGTGATGCTGGGTAAGAATAATGGTGTTGCTACTCGCCTTAAACAATCCATTCCTCATCTAGTTGAGCAGCATTGTGTCGCCCATCGAGAAGATTTGGGAGTTGATGATGCCTGGAAGAGGGTTCCAATGATTAAAGAGATGGAGACATTATTGAGGACTGTCTACACTGTGTTCTCCAGATCTCCTGCAAGGAAGTCCGAGCTGGATGAAAATGCATCGGTCACTGAATGTGAAGTGGTCTCTTTTCGACCACTGAATGAAGTCCAGTGGCTTTCAAGGCATTATGCTGTTGGTGCACTAATTCGTAATTACGAGGCTGTTCTTAAGTACTTTGAGCATGAGAAAGTTGAGGAGAATGATCCAGTTGCTAAATATTGTTACAAAAAGCTATCAGACTCCAACTACCATATTTCCCTTGCAGTACTTAATGACATTCTGGGTGAATTTGCATCTTTGTGCAAACTATTCCCAAAAGTTCTTTGACTACTGTTGAAGCTGTACAGTATGCAAGAGCAAAGATTGGCCAAATTAAGGAACAGTATTTGGGGACACTGTCTTTTGGAGCAGCAATGTAAGAGATCTGATGGTGTTGTACAAGGAAAGGCAAGAGTTTGACAGTGGGCCTATTTTGTCTTTTGTTTCCCTTCTTTGTGAGCACATGCAAAAAAGGTTCACTGAAGATGAACTGAAAGAATGGGCAAGTTTTGAATTCCAGGCAATAGCAACACAATCGCATTTTCATTTTGGGACTGAGAATATTCAAAGACTTGTTGAAAAGTATAAAAATGTCTTGGTCCTGGGTGATTGTGAAACACCGGAAGATGTTGTTCGACAATACAGAGACTATAAATATGTGGTGGCAGAACATGTAAAGGGTGGGTTATTTACCACCTTTCAAGACATGGTGAATTTCACTGTACACAATGCTGCTCAGTATAGTGTGGTGTCTCAGCTTGTTGATGTCTGCGCAACATTTCAAGCATCTAGTGCAGATTGTGAACGAGGATTCAGCCTCATAAATACTATCAAGAGTAAATTGAGAAATAGACTAGAGCAGAAGCATTTGGATATGCTGATGAGGACAAAGGCCTACCTCCTGAATGGGAAAGTTGACCTCGATAGAGTTTATCAGCACTGGAAAAATGGCAAGGATCGCCATGAGAAGCAACCATGTCACCCATCTAGTGATGGCACTTGACTTGTGTGAACGGCCCTCTCCCACAGTCCATGTTTGCCTGGATGTCACACTTTTACAAACTATCTCTGGCGGGATAGCCCAACATTACTCAGTAGCTTTCACATCAAATTGTAAATATGTTATGTAATTTTTTAACTTATTGTGTATATGTGATCTTGTATAGGCTCTCAACATTTCCCCACCCAATGAACAGTGCTCCAGTTAAGAATATTTAGTAAAATCTTATGATGGTACCACTGTTGGAGTCTTGTGCTTTTCCAAACCTGAAGCGTACTTGCCTGTGTAACCAATTCATGTCATGGCGTGTTTATCCAAATTGCAAACCTGCCTTAAGACCCTTAATGTGGCGCTGTATGTGTGGAAATGCACCATCATTTCACTTTTTTAAGTAAACGTTTGAAGTGATATTTGGCGCTGCACACACAAGCGGTCTGGTTCCTGGTGCACATAGCCATGGTTGCAGCGCACAGAGACCGTCCACTGCCGCACACAGAGGAAACAAATTAGAGGGAACATTGTAGGGAAGGACACTTAATCTTCATGGTCTTCAAAATAGAGTTCCCAGCTATTCAGAAACCAGCTACCCCTCTGCTCTCTGACTCTAACTCCCAGTGTCACCTTGAGTGGGGCAAGGTCAGAGATTCCCAAAAGCAGGTAGTTGGCTGCTATGTTATCGGTGCATTCTACTATCAGGACGAATACATCATCTAATCAGGAGAAAGTCTTATAGACCCTGGAAAAGAAGGAGTACTTCCTGAGTGGAGAAAATTGAACTCTCCAAAAATCCAGGAGGCCCAGCGGGTGTGTAAGTTGTGCCAGTGGGGGACAGTAGCTCCACAAGGGCTCTCAGATTACTAAGTGATGGAGCGAGCACACAGGGCTTCACTTGTCTGCCACCGTCGGGATCAGCCCGAGACTACTGGTGGCTTGCATCCTAAACTACTGTGTCAGAGATACGATCGTGAAATGTGCAAGCAAGGCAGGTCACTTTGAGATAGACAACGCCAAAATCATGATCTTTTCTGATACGCCATAATGGTACATAATTAACATTCAAACTTTCTGGCGATGAAGTACAGTCTACCACAGACGGGAATATGCTACATACTTCCAGAAAGACTAACACTCTCTGCTACTAACTATAAATTGGTGATTGCAGCTACTTTTATTCATTTAAAAAGGAGGCAATGTGAATTTTTCTTCACTGTTTATTGTGTAATCACCAGTGACTCCGCTCTCCACTGTTTTTTCCTATTTGGAACTATTACTGAATGGTCAACGTTCTAGTTGTCGGGCTCATGTGCTGGGGCCTGGGACAGATAAAAACGCACATGCAGGGAGTCTCTAAAGAAAATATAAACAGTGAATGTGTGTCTCTTTACACGACACACACTGCTATTAATTGTACATTGATGATTATGGCTACTTTTTTTTACTAATTTAAAAATGAATCTAGTTCAGGGTCATGTACCGGGGCCAGAGGAGAGACAAAAACACACATGCAGCGGGCACACCATTGGTGCGCTAAAGACACGCTCATCTGCACCTGAATGAAGACAAAGGCAGTCAGTTACCCTGGCTGTTTTGATCAAGACAGAATCATGGCTTATTTCTACACAACAGGAGCTTCTTCTGGTCAGAACATGCAACTGCAACCGACGTGTTAAATTTAGTATTATTCCCAGAAGAAATAAAACCAGTACAGCAGAGTTATTATAGTACCTGCTCACATAACCCTAATCGAGCGCTGATAAGTCAGTTACCCCAAGCTAAAATTTAAGACAAAGATGATTTAAGAGGCAGTGATCTTGAAGGTTAGATCCTTACTGACACATTAAGAAGAGATTTGCAACCTTAGTTTAGACATGAAGCTAGATTTTTTCTTTATTGTTAGGACTTGGATCCAAGAACATAGTGCCCCTTATACAGTGGACAGTCCCTAAAGGAAATTAATGACAGGAAGGAATGGAAAGGTGGTTGGGCGTCTATTATTTTTAGGCACTCATTAAACGTATTACTACCCACTGCGCATAGTAGTCTAGCGGAGGGACTGATTTGAAATATATGCCTTACCCATATCATCCACATAGCAACACCACTAATTTTGGTTATGAATTTATGCAGTAATTTGCGCTGCTTGCCGTAAAAAAGCCTCAAATCTATTAGTGTTAGGGGATTTTAATATCCATGTAGATAAGAAAGAGTCCCAGATACTAAGAACCTTCTAGAGTCACATAATACTATCAATCTAAGGCGGAAAATGGATTTAGTTACTCATAGAGCTAGTCATTGTTTAGACCTGTTGTTTGACAATACTGATTTAGTGGTACAGGTGAATCAGACGCCAGTCTTCTGGTTGAACCATTTGGTAATATCAACAGGTCCTGCGCACACGCATGTGAATAAAAAACAGTACAACACAATTGCTGTTGGTCAAAGATGAAGACACTGGTGTCCTTTTGGAGTGTTCGCTTTTAATGGTGTTGCTCAACAAGCCAGCCAACACGTGTTTCGTCCGTGGGTTGTTAAACCCTTGACTTCTTCAGGTCTGTAACGAGGCAAGATGGTTCATAGACCTTAAAACCGGTGATAATTCCGACCCGGTAGGTCATAACAAATCTACAATGATGAAGTGTAATTCTTTTTCTTTTTTCTGCAAATTACGTCTTGGTTTAGGATATCAAAGCATGCTTTCCAGCTCAATCACGTAGTCAAAAATAGCCATAGTACGGCACGTTAATTTCAATTCAAAATTATTCGCTAAGCCACTGTATGGAAAACTCTGTTGAGAGGGCACAGTCAGCCGTGTGTAGATCTATGGCGAGTACGCCCGATCTTCCTCATGTATCCCGGGATCGCGTTTCAACCGGATACTATTTGGTAATATCACTTTACTTACTATTAAAAACGGCAGCAGGTAGCAACCTTAGGATAAGCAAAGTTTCGCGAAAAGGACCTAATCAAGAGTTACTCGATTGAACATCTGTTCAGTACTAAATATTACAATTTTCAGCCAATTTAACATCAATAGTATGGTAGGTTATTTAGTCTTCCCTCTCAACCATGGCATTTGGAAGCATTAAATACTATCAAATGATCTTGAGCAAGTAGGGAGGAAAAACTATAGCCAAATGATACAATACTCAATAATTATTTCAAATTGTTAACAAATTAGTGGAGCATATAGCGGGCAACAATAGTTCTACGCCTCCGCAAGAACTTTGTGAAGAGCAGTCCTTCTTTGTTGCGTAGATAGAGTATGTGTATGCTGATTTTGATAGAAACAGAAAGGAGACAGTGTTAGTGGATCAATAAAATAAAGGGGTATACGACCAAGAATATTTAAAGATTTTGACAGGTTAATAGAAGAACTAATATAACAACTAGTAAGCTAATAAAATCAGGTTTGCTACAACTTCCTTGAGACACAAACATTTTTTATATGACTATTGAACAATTTGCTCCTGTATTGGCAGAATTCCTGAATTGATTAGTTGCATGAGGGTTCGCCTTTTCCAGTTGGAAAAGGCATCATTATTACTCTGTTAAAAAAGCTTCATAGGATGCTGCAGTTTTAAAGAATTATAGGACGTAGCCTCAAGTTGTATTGTATGTGGTTTTGGTACCCTATTTCTTTATGTACTGTCGACTGGAGCCATGGCGCCACGGGAGAGCTATTTCAAAATATTCCAGATCCAGGGATTCATGAGGTTAGGAATCAGAAGGTAGAAGTATCCATCAGATGAGTTTTTTCAGGCCATACGATTAGAAGTGCTCTAAACAGAAGATTATTTGCTTGTCAATTTTTCTAGCCATAATTCGGCGTCAATGATCGAAGTGCCAGAGGTAAAAGAAATTAAATGCACATGACCCTTAGTTTTTCCAACAGGAGCAGGCTTTGTAAGATCTGAAAGTCTGCAAGTGAGGGGAAGGTGGATCATGGAAGAATCAATCCTATCTGGAATAAATGTATGTATAGTGTTCTTAAAAACAGACTGTCAAAATTGTTTAATTTATGAAAAATCTGCAATTATGGCAGCTCCTTTTGGACACTAACATAGGACATGTAATAGAGGCATTAAGGCATCCAGGAAGTGATGTTTAAGCCTATCCATCTAACTGGCCAGTGAAAAGGCCCAAATAATGAGACTGATGGAATACATGCAAAATTGTATTAAACAGAAGACATTAATACTGGTATGTTACATGCACACAAAGATACAGAGCCTGATGTTGGGGAATAATTTAAAAGCATGTGACTCTATGAAAACTCTATTCCAGCAGAAAGGAGCAGGGCCTACTGAGGTATGAATCTTACAGAATGAACAAGTTAGTTATCTTCGTTAATGTCTTATCTGGTAAAGACTCTATCTAGCCCTAGATTCCTTTTCTATTGAATATCCCCAGCGTCAGACTGCATCCGGAAGACTTTTGAGCAATACCCCTGCGCGCCGGTAGGAGGCACCGTGTGGCTCCGCACCAGCGTTGTCCGTTCCGGAAGTGACATGCGCAGGACCAATAAAGGCGCCACCTCAGAGTGCTGACGTCAGTTACTTTTGCGACTTTCCACGCCATGAGTGCAGAGCCACGATGAGATCTGACCTCTGGTGTGGAAAAGACCATGGCCCTGAAAGGGTGTCCCTTACAACTGAACCGGTTCACAGAGTGGGGAGGATTTGTAAGAAATCTGCGGCTAGGTAGATTCTCTACTAGATAACGCGTTACTGAAGGTAAGTAACTTGTTCATCTGATAGAGACTTCTAGCCACAGATTACTTACCTTTGAATAGATACTCAGGCAATACCTCCCCGGAGGTGGGTCTGTGAATCCGATTGAACCAAAAAATCCTGCCAGACCGAACGATCGAAATGTCAGTCACGACGAACCTGACTGCCCAAGCAGTAATGTTTTGTAAGCGTGCCCACGTTGCTGCCTGACAGATATCCAGGAGAGGAACGCAGTGTGCTAATGCAGTGGTCGCAGCCTTGGCTCTGGTAGTGTGAGTCTGCAAGCCCTCAGAGGGCTGCTTCATGGCCAATGCATAGCAGATCTTAATGCACGTGACAATCCATCATAAGATGGTTCTTTTCTGTACAGCTTTCTTTTTTTTCTCCCGCATAACCCACGAAGAGCTGGTCGTCCGCCCAAAACTCTTTTGTGCGGTCAAGGTAGAGAAACAAAGCTCTTTTTGGGTCCAGGCGGTGCAGTTTCTCCTCTTCTTTAGAGGGATGAGAAAGAGCAAATAAGGTAGGCAGGGTGATGTTCTGGCCTACGTGGAAAGAAGTGACAACCTTTGGAAGAAAGGAGGCACATGTCTGAAGAACCAGTGTGTCTGGGTAAAAGGTGGTGTAAGGAGGGTGCACCAAGAGCTCTTATAGTTTGCTGACCTTCCTGACCGATGTTATGGCCACTAAAAAGGCAGTTTTGATAGTCAGCAGCCTAAGAGGGCAACTGTGTAGGGGCTTGAATGGTGCACACATCAGAAAGGTAAGGACCAAGTTGAGGTTCCACTGAGGCACGATAAAAGACTTAGGTGGGAGCATATGTTGCAGGCCTTTAAGGAACCTAGCCACAACAGGTGACTCAAAAGAGATGATTGGTCCGGCAACTGCAAAAAAAGCTGAGATGGTGGACAGGTAACCTCTTAACTGTACCCAGAGCAGAGTCTTGCTGGTCCAAAGACAATGCAAACAAGAACTTGTGCGAAAGGTGCAGATAGGGGGTCGGCATTATGGAAGGCACATCATGATACACATTTCTCCCAACAGCAGGCATATACCGTCTTGGTAAAGGGACTCTTGTCTGCCAGAATAACATCACAGACTTCGGGAGGAAGGTTGAAAGGTGTCAACTGTCTCTGCTCACCCTATACACAGAGGTGGAGGGTGCGCAGGTTCGAGTGCAGAACCCCGCCCTGTTGCTGTGATAGAAGATCATCCCAAAGAGGCAGCCAGACCAGAGGACTGATGGTCATGCGCAACAGCTCGGGATACCAGACTCTCCATGCCCAATCAGGAGCCACAAAAAGGACTTGGGCCCCTTCCTTACTGATCTTCTTGAGAACTCTGGGCAGGAGTGGTATTGGCAGAAAGGCGTACAGGAGGCCGGAGCTCCTCTCGAGACGAAAAGCGTCTCTGAGCGAGAGCCTACCACACAAATTGCTGACATTGCACGTTCTTGGCAGTGGCGAACAGCTCTAACCAAGGCTCTCCTCGCTGCTGAAAGAGACCTTGCACCACCTCTGGGTGGAGACACCATTCGTGTGTTCTGCTAAGAATCTTCACCTGAGTTTGTCTGCTCTGGTGTTCAGAGAGCCCGCCAGGTGTTGAACCACCAGGGAAATACCCTGATGTTCCAGCCACATCCAGAGGTGCAGCCTTCTGACAAAGGGTCCACGACCCCGGCCGCCCGCCCTGTTTGTTGCAGTACCACATGGTGGTGATGTTGTCCATGAACACCTGCACCAGCCTGCCCTTGATCAAAAGAAGAAAGCCTTTTAATGCTAAGCGGATCGCCCAAAGCTCCAACACGCTTATGTGAAACTTGAACCCTGCCAGAGACCAGAGTCCTCTGATCTCCACCTCTCCAAAATGGCCACCCCAGGCCAGAAGTGATGCATCTGTCACTACAGTCAACTCTGGCTGGGAAAGGAACCAATTGTGGTTCGTTAGCCACCACTGCAGTTATTTTGCAGTTCCCTCTGAGATCTGAATCATGTGGGAGAGATTCCCCTGATGCTGCGCCCACTGGGCTTTCAGCTCCCACTGCATATGCCAGTGGGCATGTGCCACCAGCAGGATGCCATAAGGCCCAACAGCCTCAGTGGCAGTCTCACCAAAATCCAGGATAGAGGCTGAAACATCGGTATCATAGCCTGAATATCCTGGGCTAGCCGCTTGGGAGGATAGGCCCAATACTGTGCCGTGTCTAGAACAGCTCCGATGAAAAGAAGGGTCTGAGAGGGAGTCTAGGGTGACTTTGGCACGTGATAGTGAACCCCAGCAAGTGCAGGAGGTTTGCCGTAGTCTGAAGGTGGGAAACGACTGCATGGGGCGAGCCAGCCTTCAACAACCAGTCGTTGAGGTGGGGGAAGACTGAAATCCCTGACCTCCGCAGATGAGCTGCAACCACCGCCATCAACTTGGTGAACACCTGAGGGGTGCTGGTAAGGCCAAAAGGGAGCACAGCAAATGGAAGGCACTTGTGGCCCATCATGAACCGCAGATAGCATCTGAGGCCCGGCAAGACGGAGAGTGGAAATAAGCATCCTGCAAGTCCAACACTACCATCCAGTCTCCCAGGTCCAGGGCAGACAAAATTTGGGCGAGCGTGAGCATTTTGAATTTCTCCGTCTTCAAGAAGAGGTTGAGAAGGCGCAGATCTAGGATAGAAGGAAGTCCTCCATCTTTCTTTGGCACCAGAAAGTAGTGGGAATAACAACCACAACCTACTTCTGATGCAGTCACCGTCTCTATGGCTCCCTTGGCCAATACAGCCTGCACTTCTTGACGGTGCAAGGAAAGATGGTCCTCCATCAGCCGATCATAAGTGGGTGGGATGGGTGGAGGGATTCTCACAAAGGGGAGGGTGTATCCCCTTTGCACTATCTGTAGTACCCAATGGCCTGATGTGATTGACCACCAGTGGGGGAGGTGATGGTGTATCCTGCCTCCCACTGGGTACCCATGATGGTCCTAGGGCAGACTAAACAGGCTTAGAGGCAGCGGCTGCCAGAGGATGGTGGGCCTGACCGCCTGTCCCACATGGTCTGTGGGACCCGCGCCCTCGGCCATGAAAAGTCTGAGAAGCCTGTTGGCAAGGGTGGCTGAAAGGGTATGGGCGTGGGTTGAGACCCTTCCGTAGCCACGAAAGGGGCAGAAGACGGATTGGGGTTGGCGAGGGGCCATAGACAATCCCAAGGATCTGGCCGCAGCTCTGATGTCCTTGAAGAGCTCCAGCACTGAATCCACCTTGTCTCTAAAGAGGCGAGAGCCATCAAAGGGCATGTCCATGAGGGAAGCCTGAACATCCCCTGAAAAACCAGACGTTCTCAGCCAGACGTGGTGCCGCAGGACCATCGACGATGAAATTGCTCTAACTAGACAGTCGTCGTGTCAAGTCCACATCTAATGGAGAACTTTGCTGTATCTCTACCGTCGGAAACTGCCTGAGAGTGTATGGCCCAGGCCTCCTCCGGAACCATAGGTAGCACTTGTGCAACCGAATCCCATAGTATATGGTAATAACAGCCCGATAGGCATGTGGTGTTCACCGACCACAATCCCATTCTGGTGGAAGAGAAAATTCTCTTACCGATGGTGTCCAGCCTCTTTGATTCACTATCCAGTGGGGTGGTAGGAAAAGCACCAGAGTGAATGAGGGATGAGGAGGCTTGGACCACCAAGCTCTCTGGGGTGGGGTGCTGGGCAAGGAAACTGGGATCTTCAGGTGCAGGGCGATGGTGGCCAGCAATCGTCCTATCCACAGGAGCCCCTGTGCAGGGGCTTGGACCAGGATCCAAGTAGGACATCCGTAGGGGCATCATTAAATGGGAGTAAGGACTCCCGGATGAAGCACCTCTGTCAAGATATTAGTTTTGACTGCCACTGAGGGTAGGTTATGGTCCAGGACCTCAGCCACCCTGTACACCACCATAGCAAAAGAGGCTCCCTCCTCTACAGCCACAGTAGGAGGGGACACCAGGCTAGTGTCTGGTGAAGTGTCTAACCCACTGGCTTCACCCAGTTCCTCATACCAGTTGTCCTCCTCAACTGGGTCTCCTCCATAAGGGTCCATAGACCCCTCCCAAACGTCTCCCTCCCCAGGCCTATCCAGCTTCTGGGAGGATGTGTGAGAAGGCAGTCCACAAACAACTCTCCAAGTTTGTTGAGACTACTGGTGCCCTCCACCCAGCCCAGTCGGGATTCAGGGCCACATACAGTACTGAGACTGCCCTGGTTGAGATGTCGGAGGCTATCAGAGAATGTCTGGATTCAGGCGGCAGAGCGGCCCTGATTTTACTGGATCTCTCTGCCGCCTTCGATACGGTGCCTCACCGCCAACTTTTGGCCCGTCTCTCCAACATCGGAATCTCAGGTTTGGCATGGGATTGGATTGAATCCTTTCTAGAGAATAGAACCCAGCAGGTTTGGCTGCCTCCGTTTTCTTCAGCACCAAGAAAAGTGTCCACGGGAGTTCCTCAAGGGTCTACTTTGAGCCCCCTTCTCTTCAACGTATACATCATGCCTTTAATCTACCTGGCGGAGAAGCTGGGTGCTAAGATCATAGCCTACTCTGATGATACCCAGCTCCTCTTTACGTGGAAGGAAAAAGATCTGTCCCCCGACTTAGCCAAAAACTGCCTTGCAGCAGTCTTTAAATGGCTCGCGGAGGCTCAGCTTAAATGCAATGAGGGCAAGTCTGAGGTACTCCTTTATGGGTCCTACCCTCCACACTTTAGGGAGGATCTTTGGCCTGCGGGTTACCCCATGCCTAACTCAACGGGGAGTCCAGTGAAGAATCTGGGGGTCTGGTTCAGTGAGGACCTCAGCTTTTCTTCACAGATTAAAAAGCTGGCCGGAGTGTGCTTCGGCACCTTGAAATTACTCAGGAAATTCCTGCCATTACTGCCCAGATCAGCGAAGGAAATGGTGACTCGTGCCCTCATCCTGTCGCGTATCGATTACGCCAATGCGTTATATATTGGCCTTCCCGGATATCAGCTGAAAAAGCTCCAGACCATTCAGAATGCGGCAGCGAGAGTGCTGTTGGGCATTTCTGGTAGGTCTAGCACAACGCAACACCTCCGGGATTTGCATTGGCTCCCGGTGGGGCAGCGTGTTCTGTTTAAGGCCCTTACTCTTGCCCATGGTGCCTTATATAAATCCGGGCCCTCCTATCTCCAGGAGGCGTTTCAACTTCTATGTGCCTCAAAGACATCTACGCTCTACAGCGCGATGCCTCGCCGTTATCCCGCGCTATCGCCTTGCAGGGGCAGCTCCCTTTCATTCAGGGCGGCCAAAGCCTGGAATGCTCTTCCTTATGATCTACGAAACACCCAGGACCTTAGGCTCTTTAAAAAGCAGTTAAAAACCCTGCTTTTTAATTAACATCCAGCCACATTCCACGCCCTTCTGTCTCCTTCTAACTGGCTCCCGCTCCGGGACACTCCTGAGTATCCGCGCGCGTTATAAATGTCGTATAACATAACATAACATGTCCTCGGTTGGCACCAGACACGGCGTCGGACAACGTCCATCCTGCTCCGTTTCAGAGTCGGGTATGGCAATAGGGATGGTGTCCAAAGCAAACACAAGGAGATGATGGACGGAGCGCTGAAACTTTTCAGACACTCACCCCCAGTCACAGATCTGGGTTGAATCCATCATCATTCTTTAGCTCACTTCACCACCTCAGTTCAGACCCAGCTATATGCAAATCAGTCTTGACCTGGTGCCTCATGGGAACAGTCCAGCCTGAACTGCCAAGCCAGGTCTTCCCTGAACTGGAAACAAGCATCCCGGGACCGGTTTCTGGGTAACACCCTTCATCAGCCAGGCTAGCTTGAATCCAGTGGCAAAGTGAGCAAGGGATGGCGTCGCCTAGGGGCATCAGCGCCGCCGGGTCGTCAGCACTGGAGCAGGCACAGAGGAAGGTCTTGCTGGAAGGTCCACACCAGATCCTGCGAGGGATCCATGGGGCCCGACTGACGCCAAGGGGGAACTCACTGGTGTGGTTCCAGTGTGGGCCCCTTCTGCACATGTGGGGCACTAAGGAGCTCCAGAGGGGCTGAGCTGCCCAAAAATGAGGCGCATGGCCTCATAAAAGTGCTTTTACTGGGCAGGGGTCGCTCTGGGAAAATTCGGGAAGCGCGAGCAGACCCACGTTCAGACCCCGCCAATTCACGGGGCCTGGAGTGCCGATGCTCTCTCGTCTTGTCGGATGACTTCGACAGATGCTGGTAAGTCGAAGAGTGTTTGGACTTCTTTAACATCTTGTGTTTGTGGGACTTACACGTCTTCCCTGAGGACTTTGAGTACGATGAGAAACATCGGGAGGAGCTTCACAAACAGTCCCGGGACCTTACATGGGACTGGGTCCTTGAGCGTCACGGAGTAGACTGACGTCGGGCGGCGAGGAGCTTGAGGGATCACTCCCTCAGCACCTTCAGGTGCATAGCACAGCAGTCTTCACACGCCTTGGAGTCGTTTCCAGCCCCAGGCACCTCAAACACACCAAGTGGGTATCTGTCACCAACATTTGTCTGTGACAGGTCCCACATGTTCTGAAACCAGTCGGTTTCTTGGGTGACATCCTCACACCAGGAGATTAAATCTCAGAAAAAAACATAGAAAAACAGTCAAAAAAGGCCAGTAAAAAAATTACTGAGGTAGCCCAATCCAGATCAGAGCTATCTGGCGTGAAAAGGAAACAACTGACGTCAGCGCGCAGAGGTGGCGCTTATATAGGTACTGCGCACGTCACTTCCGGCATGGGCGATTACATCAACGTGGTGATGAATGACGCCACCTACCAGCACGCAGGCTACCTGGATTAAAACCAAGGAGGCCTGGTGTGGGTTACAACTGCTAAAGTATTTTTAATGCCTTGTGTAGACTCATTCCTCTACGCTGTAAGATAAAGTTTCTTCAGTTCTTTCAAATACTTACATTGAAGCCTGGACAATTGCAAATTTATGTAATAGCACTATGTACTTCTAATGCCACTTAGGTGCCATACTTGCCTTAAACATAGCTTCAATATGTAATACAACCGGCTCTGGTGAGTGCTGGATTTTACACTGCAGTTTGTGGCTGGTAAACCCGTTCCTTCCACCGGTGAAACACAATTCCAGTAAACAATGCCCATTTGCGTCTGTGGATAAAAAGTGTATTTTTCATTTAAAATGTGAAACTAGAGCACTGCTCTAACAACTGTATTATCTGAATACTGTAGATTCAATACATAGTGTTATTCTATCAAAAGAGATAAAAAAACAAACTATTAATATGTTACACTCTAGACAACAAGCATAAGATGAAGAGACAGTTAATCTGGGAAATGGACTCAGCTATGGGGGATGCCCATGAGTTGCTGCTACTGTTACCGGTTTGCCTGGGAGAAACACTAACATCTAAAACTCCCAGGCTCCATTGCTCATAAGTGGAAGAGGACGAGCAACATGCTACAAAAGCACATCTGTTTTCCCCACTGCGTGGGACGTGCGCCGTCTGAACCTGGCCGAAGACCTGGCTAATAATGGGTCCGTTTTCGCCAGTCAGCGACTGGAGGTGGCTGGGCCACCCCTAAAGTTTGCTGTCATTCTACAGCATAAGGAACTGAAAGACTACAGCCTGCAAACAAGGGATCTTCTCATACATACTGCTAATGATTGTTTCTTAGAACGTGCCATGGGGGTAATACGTTTCCGAGTGTATTGTTGCTCACATTAATGCTGACGAAGGTTGTTACTTAATCTCATACCAACTGCGCAGTTTCCAAACACAAGAAAACACACGATAACACTCGAATAAGTGACGCTGAGAGTCAAAGCAAAGCTTATGACCATTCTCTTACCATGACTATACTAAGACACAGTGGCGGCTGCTCTAAACAGGAAGTGGTGAGGCAACACGACCGGGTGGTGGGGGGCAAAAATAAATTAAACAACTTACCTTAAACTGCAGCAACCACCTCAGTGCTTCTCTCCCGACGCTGGTCACACTGAACAGGCTCCCAGGTGGTAATCAAATTGCTGCTCTAATGCTGGTAATATTATTTACCAGCATGAAAGTAGCACTGTGATTGGCCTGAGCGGGCTGACTTGATGCTCGCTCGGGCACAGGGAGACTGCAGCTTTTCTCCAACCTGGCTGTACAACACAGCTGGGTTGGAGAAATCAAACTGAGCATGTCTGTTTGGCCCGCCTAAGACGGCCAGCCAAACTGGCATGTGCACTTTTAAGTGCCCACCACTCCTCCCTACTGTGACGCTTTGTCACGATGACCCCGCCCTAACCTCGGCTGACAACGGTAGGATCAGGGAAGATAAATAAAATGATAAGACAATGGTTTTATCATCATTTTATTTTTCAGTGGGGTGACGCTCCTCCGCCATAATGGAGGAGCCGCCCCTGTTCTGACATTTTCTGGACAATTTTTTGAGCAAAGTCAATTTATTTAATAATGCAAGATTTAAACCATTAAGTGGTCATTTACATCACATAGACTTGGCAATGAAAAAAGTTTTAAAATCCCATGATTATACTGCTGTGCCACGTTCAGCTCCAGTTTCCAATGCTCCCCGTTGTTCCCTCAGTTACATGTGACTCATTTATCACTTTTGCCCAGAATATTGCTGCAGCTGTTCCGAGTTACCTGTTCCATGTATTAGTGCCCTCAGTTGGTCCTACTCCTCTGACTATAGCTGCTTTGCCTACAAACGTCACGGGTTATTCTAATCATTTGGCTGCTCCTATTGAAATCGTTTCCACTCCAAGTCCCACTGTTAGATTCGCGAGTTAGGCCCATGTGGCAAATCAATTTACTTCTTACATTGTCCTAATTTTCATTGACCTTTTGCACATATTTGCATGAGTGACAATGTTGGATTAGTTTCCCTGAAACTAAACTTGTTCACACATCTAGCTTTGCACAACATTATCACAATGCGCTGAACATCATGTACAAGGTCTCTTTTCACACTATGTACAAATGTCATCTCTATCTTCATCCATGGGGCGATAAGGCAGGGCTAGCTACATATCCACAACATCACTAATATACTTGCACATCACAAGGCTGCTTTCTATTATAAAAGATGAGCATTCCGATAGATTAGCAGAAGAGGCACTTCAGCTGAAACCGAGGGTCCTTGCATGCTGAGACTTCATCACGTAGCGGTCTGACATCTTGTGAGGGGTGTCCAATTCGTGACCAAGTCGGGGTCCTTCATTCTCTCCCACCAGGTAATGGGGTTGGATCATTCCTTGGGGGGATTCTTGACTCCACACCTACACACACATTCCTGGTACACTTAGAGTAGGGTTTGCGTAATAGGAGTTTGTTCGATTACTGCCTTGTTTTATATGCCTGCATATATACATTGTTTTAGCACCATGGTAGAACTATATCTACTTTTTACGCTTTTGGTGCTTGTAATCTCTTTTATCTGCTTCTGTCTATTAATCATTGCAGCACATATATTTTATGCAAGAATAACATTGGTTCAATAAATATATTGAAAATGTCCCACTGTGTATATTCTGTATACCTCTCTGAGAATAAGTAAGCACAAGTGACTGAGCAAAATGTTCTGTACTGTTTCCACGATCCCTGAGGGGTCAGAGTTGTCATGTTCAGTGGTTGCCAGAAGCTAGCTGGTCTATAGGCCAACATATCCTGCGGGGGTGTCCGGAATCAGTCTTGGCACCGATCCCCTAGTTTATGTTGTCAAAAAAATGCGCAGATCCTACGGATTTGTAGGAACTACACGACATGGCGCCGCCAACATTGGTTGGGTTCTTATTTAACGGTCAATCTGAGTAGTTCACTTGTGCTTTCTCAGAGACCCCTACTCACATTTTAACCGGAGATGTCCGAAGTGGGAAGGGAAATAAATCCGCCTCAACCGAGTAGTTATACCCTATGGATTGGCTGTAGGTTATTCAAGCTTGGAGGATTAAAAGTTTCCTGCATTGTGCATACCATATCTCAATAAAATTCATTCAAATAAAATACTCTTTTTCTTCACATAATGTCTTTAAATGGAGAAGCGGGTGAGGACATTGAGGAGCAGGTAATTGCACTAAACATTACAGAAAATTGCAGACAGGCAGTTACTATGAAATTACTACAACATGGCCTCCCGGCAATGGGTGGAGATGTAACCTTCATGGTTGAGGCACACAAAGCCTTCAGAACGGAGATATTTTATTCTTGGGTTTAATTCCTGCCTGCAGATGCATGCACACCGTTGTTTCACACTTACATTGAAGATAACCCACCTGAAGGATAATTTCCATAAGTGGACATAGAAGTCCCGTTAACTTACCAAGAACACATTTATTGGTTTAAAGGCGCCCAACTCAATACCACAGAACACGTGAGACTCAGTCTGCTCAGTAAAGAAGGAGTGGCCAGACATTGCTACTTATCAGCAACATTAATACGTACACTGTAAAGAGACGTAGTAAAAATTTACAGGAATCTTACACAATACATAATGAGAAAACTGACAGTTCAATCTGTGAGGGCTGCGAGGGCTGCACCGCCTCAATTGGCTACTAAGGGTATCAGCCCTCAAATGCTGAACGCCGTTATGGGAAGAATTCCCACCAGTCAGGCGCAAATTCCATTCTGGATAGCACAGAAAACAGCTCAGCTTGAAGCAGTTTTTCCCCATACGGGCCCGCAGCAGAAACATAGAATAGTAGCAATTTGCTTGCCAATGGGGATGGTACCCCCGATAGAAAACTGTGCCACTTGAGGTACAATCTTTGCTGGCTGCTGTTTATACCAGAACTCTTGGTACCCCTTCTTTAGCGGCAGTGCTTAATTTGAGCCGGTGCTTTCCGGTGCTCAGTACCGGCACTTAATTGGTTTCTGGTGCTCGGCACCGGCACCTAACTGTTCTAAGTATGGTGTTGACAGTCTACCACATGTTGGTGCTGCTCATCTAATTTAAAGATGAGCAGAACAACGGTTGTTTAGGAATACAATATACATTAAAATAGTGCTAATACCTGCCTCCCCAGCCATTCCTTTAGCTTTGGGGACCTGCAATAATCTGAACTGTCGCATTTACATGCGAGAGAGATGGTGAGTAGTTGTTTTGGCAGCGATGACAAGGGCGATGTGTGGTGCAAGCTGCAGTGGCCTCCTGGTCAGAGCCCTGGCACTTAATATTTTACAAATTAAGCACTGATTAGAGGTGATACCAGATGTATTGAAACAAATACAGAATGAGTACGAGGCAGAGCCTGCCTTGGACCTGGGGATAAAACTAATGGGTAATTTTGCCCAAGTATTTGTATTATGTTAAGTAACATAAAAGGGGAGGCAGCAGCAGTGGTTATACACCAACGCCTGAGGGAATTCACCCCTTGCCAACAGGAGCGAGAATTGCCAAAGATTATCGAAGAAACATATGCTTCACTAGGTAGAGATAATCTGGGAGCTAGACCTGGGAAACCAATAGTCAAGAGTAATTCTGAAATGGATAACTCTAAGCAAGCACC
Source organism: Calotriton arnoldi (assembly GCA_963921515.1). Lineage (NCBI taxonomy): Eukaryota > Metazoa > Chordata > Amphibia > Caudata > Salamandridae > Calotriton > Calotriton arnoldi. The sequence continues at coordinate 985,628 of CAWUFW010007098.1, forward strand.
TGATTCTTCCAAAAAGAAATGGGATAACAAACAAAAAATTAAACAAAACAAAACACAGTCACAGGGTGGGTCTCCTCAACAGGAACACACAGAGTGAAAATACAATTTGAGAAACTGTGACAATATTAGAAAGCTTAATAGGTATCAGGATACTGATACACGTTCCTCTCGCTCCTTTCAGGAGTCATCCAAATAGCATTCGGAGAGAGACGGACGGTCTGAGCACAGATCGGAAGTGCGAGTCTAGCTGAAAAGGGAGACACATCGCACTTCGGACTACATCATTAAACAGGAAGACAAACAAAAGACTCCTAAACCTCTATTTAAAAAGAAGAAGAAGGTAGCTGGGATCAAAATTAGAAATGCCCTGGCTACTGAGGACTCTGCTTCTGAATGGGGAATGGGAAGTGACGATGCTGGACAGCGCGGCAGAAGTCACAATAGCTTGATGGATTATATGGTGGCAGTAGCGCTGAGTGAGCATATTAGGTGGAAACACCTGATACCAGAGTAAGTGTCCCACATCGTTTATACAAAATAACGCTCCAAATGGAGGGGGACATACCCAGACAAGTGAAGAGTCTCTTTTGGGAGAACCTGACATATGGTACGACCTTCTTTTGGCTGTATAAGATTGGCCACCTGAGTTTGTAATGGATTCCCCAATGGGGGAAGACGTAATTTTGCCTGCCTTCTCTGACCTCGTACCAGAATCAGTTAAAAATTCATACGCGCAGGAGTGGGCGTTAGCACTAGCTCCTGCACTTTACTAAAACCATGTTGGGTGGAATGATGAGTCACCTCACCACGAAATCCCATTAAAATCTTTTCCTCAACCACAAAGACAATACCCAATAAAACATGAAGTAAAGAAACAAGTCAGGGAGATCCTAGATCAACTTGAATACCAGGGTGTAATAGAAAATTGCACCTCATTCATGAATAACCCTTTGTTTCCAGTAATGAAACCCGATAATTCATATTAGTCTTAGACTACAGACATTTAAACGCTTCCACACGCACATTTGCAGTTCAAAACGCACATAGTGCCGCACTAATGAATAACATTGTGCTGAAAAAATACAAAACAAAATTAGATATCTCAAATTGATTTTTCTGCTAAGATATAGCACCTGGGGGAGGCGTGGCTTGCCGTCACCCACGATGGCCGCAAAAGACTGAGGCTCTGAGCCACTGAAGTTGAAACCTCCCCAAACATCCGTTCAGCTATCCGACCAGCCTGCAATATCGCCTGGATCTGCGAGCCGTTAACCTGGAGACTCACCCGATCCTTTCCTGGCGGAGATCCGACCATCGGGCCCTGAGTTCTCGCGCGGCGGCTCCCGGCCGTGACATCGCCCGGAGCCGACCTACGTGAGTGCCGCTGCCGCTGTCGGGCTTGTGGTGCGGGACGGCCATCGGCCCGTGGTGCGGCGTTGGTCGAGTGGCCCTGGAGCCGGGGGGGCTCCGGTGCACGCCGGAGGCCTGAATCGGCGTGGGCGCCAGTATCCGGCTGCTTCCTTGGACTCGAAGGACAGACGCAAGTGCGGCGTGGCACCGGGTGAGCTCCGGTGCGCCACCGGGGGCTGCTGTGGTGCGGGCGCCGTTTGGCTGCTTCCTCGGCCCCGGCTGAAGGCGGGAGGCTCGTTTTCTCTTCCCTCCTCCTCCCCCCTGTCTATAGAACATGAGGAGCGTCGAGATGGGACGAGGGGGGCATTAAGAGCAGGATCACCCGGGTCCATCAGTGCCGGCGGGAGTGCTGCCCATCCCCCGCTGGGCCTCCGGCCATATTGGTGGTTCCCTCCTGGCTACGGGGACCTGCAACGGGGGAAGCTCACAGGTTCGGGGGGGCATTTGTGCAACGACATGCTATGGGCATTGTGTAGCCCCGGTGGCGTGCGGATGGGCTGACTTGCCCCAGTTTCTTAAGTGGAGAAGCACGGCCGGTGCTTGGACTTGATCATTGCCAGTGGACAATCACATAAACGCCTCCCGACGACGTGAGCGCTGCGGCCGTTGGAGGGACTGCGGAGTTGGTGGAGGATTGATCATCCGGGGGCCTGGGGACCCGTCGCCGCCATTTCGGGGTGCGCATGGTCTTTGGCCTACTAGATCCACCACCGCCTGCCTACGGCTGTGCTTGCCCGCTATCTACCGCAGATCTGACCAGGGTTCTTCCCTTTGGGGGGAGAGGCGGGCTGCGATGGCCACAGCTAGAGGCCCTAAACATTCCGCAACGCAAAAACTGTCGAGATTTGCCCACGCCAGGCCTGATGACATGGAGGAGAGGCAAGATGGCGCTGCTGAAAAACAACAGCTTGCAGAGAAAGGCCTAACTCTGGCAGATATACTGGAGGCGATCCAGGGAGTTCGAACGGCTTTAGAACTTAAGATTGACACGGTTGCCATCGATGTCAATTTAATCCGCGCCGATTTAAGGACCATGGGGGAACGAGTCAAGGCAAATGAGGACTCCATTGCCACGCTTACGACCTCCGCCACACGTGTGGAATCATTGGTCAAGAAGCTGCAGACCCAGACGGTTGATCTTGAGGCCCGCTTAGAGGACTACGAAGGACGGGCAAGAAGGAACAATGTGCGCATCCTGGGGGTTCCCGAACGAGCGGAGGGGCAGGCCACAGACCTGTTCGTTGAAGACCTCATCCAAAACCATCTACGGCCTCGCGCCCTCTCTAATTATTTTTCTGTCGAACGGTCCCACAGGGTGCCTGGAGGCCCCCGAAGCCGGGCGCTCCACCGCGTCCCATCTTGGCACGGATTTTCAACTTTCGAGACCGGGATATTATCCTTCAGACCGCCCGAAGTGGACCCCCACTGAAATTCGAGAACTCGAGCGTGACCTTTTCCCGGATTTTACTTTTAAGGTGCAGCAGAAGCGTCGCTCATTCCTGGAAGTGAAAAGGGCCCTCAGAGAACATGATTTGAAGTACGCCATGCTCTTCCCCGCAAAGCTATGTGTGCAGTCAGGTGGTAAGTCGCTCTTCTTCCAGTCCCCGGAGGAGACCTGGGACTGGTTGGAGGGGTGGCGTTCCTCGAGAAGCGGAGACGGTGCTACCGGAGACCGCCCCGGCGAGGCGGAGCGCCGTGGAGGCGGGATGGACTGAGCGTCTACGGAACAGGTATTGTCGGACTTATCGTGAACTGGTATGCCCGCCTGGTCTTGATCAGCACGTCCCACCCTAGACTATGTCATTCTTGACCAGGTCCATCTAATTCGAAAGACATGGATCACCTGCTGACTTAGTGTCGGTTTGCCGCGCCATTGACTGAATAACCTTTAGCCATGTTTCCTGTCTTGGTGCCAAGGGACTCATCAGGGAACTTATGTTAATTGATGTCTATTGGTTCTCCCTTATGGGTGTACGCGTTGACATTTATTAGGTAGTACATGAGACCTGTTGTCTGGCGGGAGGGGTGGGATTCGGATCGCCTCGAGTCTTTACGACCACTATCTGCTGATGTGGGGGTATAAGACTATCTGGGTTTAGGCTGGGCAAATATGATACTACATGGGGAGGAAGAGGGTCAATTCTTGGGGTAGATTGGTTGAGTAACGTTCCCCCTTGACTTGGTTAGTTATGGGTATTTACGCGCTCTGCAAATTGGGGTGGTGGGCAGTTCTGAGTCCACGTTGCAGGGAGGCAGGGTGGGGGTGGGTGGATGAGGGTTCTGTTAACGGGTTGTGTTATTGGTTTTTCTTTTGATTTTTTGCTCTGAGCAATCTTTGTCTATCGACTGGGCACACCACTGCGATGCTTATTGGCACACAGGCCAAATTTCTTGATGTGTTGTTGCGGGTGTTATCTTGAGTGCTATTGTTTCCTGGGCTCGGTGGGAAGTGGGGCCCCTGTCTTTCGATTCTGATGAGCGACACTCCTGCGGTTTCCACCCCCCTGGGTTGCCTTAAAATAATCTCTTGGAACGTGAACGGCCTGGGCGACCGAATTAAAAGGGGGTTAGTCCTACAGTACTTGAAAAGACATACGCCTGACCTCATTCTTCTTCAGGAAACTCACATCCCCGGTACCACATACAAAGCACTGAATCGATGGGGCTACAAACTGTTGGCTCATGCAGGTTACACCAAGGGGTCCCGCGGGGTGGGTATCCTCGCACGCTCTTCCCTTCCCTTCCAGGTACAGACAGTCGCACACGATCCTGCAGGGCGATTCGTCACGGTGTCCGGCAATTGGGAGGGTCGCTCCCTTAATGTGACTTCCCTATATATACCCCCCAGGCTCCACTCCTCTACTTTGACGGCCTTAGGCCCCCATTTGCTGGGTGATACCTTATTAGGGGGAGACTGCAATGCTGCCCTAGTGGGGGACTTAGATCGCCTCCCACCCCGACGAAACGAACCACAGGGAAAACTCACATCCGAATTTTTATCGGCCCTTGGCCTAGTCGACGTCTGGCGTACACATCACCCCTCAGATCGGCAATACACTTTCTTATCCGGGGTCCACGGCAGCATGTCGCGAATTGATTATCTCTTTTGTCATGCCTCGCAGCTTTCCTTTTTCCGTGATATATCCTTTTTACCAAGGGGCATATCCGACCACTCCCCTGTTTTGGCCCTTTACGGTGGTGCTCCCTCCTGCTCTCGACGGGAGATGGTTCTCAACCCATGGTATCTTCAAGTCCCAACGATACGAGACAATCTGATAAAGGCTACCTCTGATTATTTTGATGAAAACGAAGGCTCCGTTTCTTCTGCCGTCACGTTGTGGGTGGCATACAAGACGGTAATTCGGGGATGTGGGGTGGCGGAGGTGACCGGCCACCGTAAGGAGAAACGTAAGTGTTTGGAAGCCATAGAACTAGAGATAGTCAGCCTTGAACGGGATTTGATCGCGTCCACCTCCCCAGATGCCTCACATAAGCTCGCAGTTAAACAGAAAGAATATCACGATATAGCCAGAGAGGCGGCCCAGGCGCATTATCGCTCGACCCAATATCGCATTTACGAAATAGGGGACAAGGCCAGTAAATTATTGGCGTGGTTGGACAAGCGAGAACTGGCCAACCGATGGGTGGCTGGTATTGTGACCCCGAGTGGAGAGAGTCGGAGTGACCGAGACGGAATTGCGGAGACATTCGCGGCCCATTTCGAGCACCTTTATGTCCCGGCATCCACCGCCACGCAGGAGGAGGCGGCAGACTTACTGTCTACCCTCCCTCTACCTCGGTTGGATCCTCAAGCGGTGGCGGAGCTCGACACCCCGCTTGCCCCTGAGGAGGTATCCAAGGCACTTGGCGCACTGCGTTCTGGCAGGGCCATGGGGCCCAGTGGCCTCCCAATTGAACTCTACAAAGTAGTCTCTTCAGTGTTGGCCCCACACCTAGTCCGAATGTATGATGAATGTACGAAGCAGGGGATCCTGCCTGAGACGCAGCGGCTAGCCCATATTGTGGTCATACACAAGCAGGGGAAGCCCAAGGACCAATGTGGTTCATATCGACCGATTTCCCTCCTTGATCCGGAGGTCAAAATCCTAGCGAAACTCTTGGCCCTCCATTTGTCGCCCCATTTACATAACCTAATACACCCGGACCAATCCGGCTTTATGCCTACAAAAAACACGGCGCTTAATCTTCGTCGCCTCTTTGGTGTTTTGGGCAGGGCCTCAACCATACGGGAAGATGCAGTTATTGTATCTTTGGATGCCAAAATGGCATTTGATATGATGGAGTGGCCTTTCCTATTTGCTGTTCTGGAGAGATATGGTTTTGGACCACGTTTTATATCCTGGATACGTCTATTATATGCAAAACCTTTGGCTCGTGTTTCAGTCAACGGTGGCAGATCGGCGATTTTCGAGTTAGGTAAAGGCACGAGACAGGGCTGCCCCCTGTCACCGTTGCTATTTGCATTAGCGTTAGAACCCTTGGCGATATGGATTAGAGGTGCTCCATCTATCCGTGGATTGAATTGGGCACCGGACTGGTCGGATAGGATATCCCTTTACGCCGATTACATTCTTTTATATCTGGCCAAACCAAGATCCTCCCTTCATGCGATACTCCACATTCTTACTCTCTTTCATAAATATTCCGGCTACACTATCAATTGGGATAAGTCCCTAATCTATGTTCTCAGCGGGGATCCTCCACGGCTCCCCCCGAGCTGCACGGCCAACATAGTTACAGAGGGCTTCCGCTACCTGGGCATATACGCCACGAGAGACGTGGAGGTCTTTTATAAACGGAACCTTCTCCCCCCTCTACAGCGCCTCCGGGCGGACATACAACATTGGAGAGCATTGCCCCTGACTCTACTGGGTAGGGCCGCCTTATTTAAAATGATGGCACTTCCCCGTTTCCTCTATGTCCTACAGAATACCCCCTACCCTGTCTTGCCACAATATTTCCAAACAATAGACGCTGAGGTCCGTTCATTATTATGGGATGGCGGCACCCCCCGTATCGCACTGACAAAGCTTCTGTGTAGCTGGTACGACGGCGGCATTGCTCTCCCTGCGATTAAACTTTATTACTGGGCCTCGCAACTTGTGGTTCTCAATCACTGGGCCCACCGCCCCATCACAGACCCAGCGTGCAGAATGGACAGATATAATATGGTGGCGGGCAATTACCTGAGGCGCTCTATGGAGGACCTAAACATTTACCACAATTTACGCCCACCTCCACTACGATTTCACTCTGGCATACCGCCAACGCAGCGCTGGGCTGGAGGGGAAAATTTCACGAATGACTCCCCTGCTGGAATCCAGTCAGCTGGGTGTATTATCAAGATTACCGGGGTTTAATAAATGGGACCTAATCGGTCTCTCGACAGTGGGAGATATGTGGGCGGAGGGTGCGGTGGTTCCATTTAGCGACCTACAAGTAAAATTCCAGCTACATGAGGGGGAAACATTTCGCTACCTGCAGGCACGTAGTGCGCTCAATAAGGCCATCCCTAAGGGTTCCGATCTTCCCGCCTCTTCGCCCTTGGAAGATAGGCTCCTCGACGACTACCTCCCTGACAAGGCCATTTCCCTTACCTATCGCAAGTTACTTAACAATCTCCCAGAGCCGCTTAACAAACTCCGTAGGAAGTGGGTGGATGACATAGGGGAACTGCCAGACGAGGATTGGAGCGAGGCCTTGGCATCCCCCAGAGAGGTCGCAATCCGCTCCCGCTTTAAACTTATACAATTGAAAGTATTGCACAGGACTTACTTCACATCCATGGCACTTGTTAAGATGGGTTTGTTAACCTCCCCGCTCTGCCCCGAGACTGTGGCTCTGTAGGCACTTTTCTGCACCAATGGTGGGAATGCCCAACTCTTCAACACTATTGGACCGAAGTCTTATCCACTATGTCACGAATATGTCGGAAGCACATACTACCCTCCCCTAAACTATGCCTCTTAAACATCTGGGACGCAACAGACCTTAACCGCACCGAACAATTATGGGTTTCTCTGGGCTGCATCGTTGCAAAGCGTAACATCGCTAGAACATGGAAGGGGGGAGTCGGGCTTCTGCACACGGACTGGGCTGACGATATGGATTGGTGCATGCAGGCCGAGAGGACAATATATGAAAGCAGGGGTTGCCCGGGTAAATGGACTAAAATATGGGGCCCATGGAACAAATACAGAGGATTTTTGTGCACTCCGTTTGTAGATAACGCCCCTCATAATATGGACAATGAGGTACTTTCATGATTTTCAACCAATGTTTGTGTGCGATATTATTTGAAATGCTTCTTTATTTTCCTGGCAGCCCTGGTGTTATGCCTGCTGTATAAGGCGTGCTCAATCGGACGATTGCTCATTATTATTTGGATGTTTTGTTATATTATGTTTCTTGAATAAAAAGATTTAAAAAAAAAAAAAAAGATATAGCACCTGGGAGCAGGTATTTGACAGCATTCTCAGCGCTAGGTTCTCAAGGACAATTCTGTTGATTACCTCAGGGGTATAAGAATAGCCCCAGGCTGTTTTCAGCCACAGTAGTTACTTCAAAATTTTGATGAAGGGGCATTGTCCTACGAAGATGATATTTACCTGATTGACAATGAATTGATGGAACTCTTGGCTAGAGTAAACCACATAATTCTAGGAGTTGCTCATCTGGGCTATAAATGTAATTTAAAAAAATCAAAAACTGGCCACCTCAGTGTCCTATTTCTAGGATACAAGTTTTCAAGTGAAGGCAAAAGTCTGGCAGCACATTTTTTGGAAAAATGTGCACTTCTCCAACCTCCAACAACTCTGAAAAGACTACAATCCATTTTATGATTTTTAAATTTTGGCAGGACTTACATTTTGGATTACGCAGAACGGGTTAAACCTTTCTACGACTTATTTATACCTGATTTTTCAGTGCATCATTGGACAAAGGAACATGCAAATATTTTACGTTCCGTACAAGCTGACATGATAGCCTCTAAACATTTACACACGCGTGTTAACACAACTAACCTGGTGATCCGCTTAGTCGCTGGACCAACCGGGTACACCTATATCACTTTCAATGAAGGCAATTCAGTACCTATTGCATACAAATCACATTTGTACACAAACGCTGAAATGCGTTTTGCATCCACTGAGAAAATACTCACAGCGGTACAGACTGCTGTAGTGAGAGAGAGAGCACTAGCACAGGGGAAACGCATAATTGCCGTGACACCGGTACCAACCTTAGAGGCTGTCACCAAAGCAAGCGTTCCAAATGCAAAAGCTTTACATCCAAGATGGACTCAATGGGCTAATCTCTCTCTGCAACAGATGTAGATTACAGATTCAACTCTACATTACAAACACAAGCATTTTTGCAGTACGAACAAGAATATCCTCTGGCGAATTAAATCATGCCTCTAGATCGATATGAATGCATCATTTATACTGAAGGTTCTACCCAGCCTGCAGCAGGAATGAAACAGCAATATTCCACGGTTTGTGCAATTGTCAAAGGGTGCATGCATGATGGTAAGTTCCATCCTGGGAAAACAGACACTCAGTCCCTAGGGGACTGTACAGCACAGCTGGCAGAACTCAAAGCCCTGATACTGGCACTACAAAATACGGATCGTGAAATTCCCACACTTATTGTGTGTGATTCGTTTTACTGTGTCCAGTCCTATAATGAATATCTACACTATTGGGGCCAAAATGGATTTAGAGACTCCAAAGGTTGCACAGTAAAGCACAAGATGCTTTGGGAACAGGTGGCAAAGCTGAAAGACCTGCCACAGGCTCATTTTATTTATACATTGAGTCATCAACGTGTTGGCATTCATGTTGAAGGGAATTCCATGGCGTATGAAGCCGCCAAGGCAACAGTTCGTACGGCTGCCGTTACTGCAATAACTCGCTCAAGTATGCGGATAGATGGAACAACTATGGTGGCAGTTAATTCCACGTGCAACGGAACAATACTGCCAAAAGGCTTTTGACTCAAGTACTCTTACAAACTGAACGGATAAAATATTCTGTATGCTCATATTCCAGGAGTAGGGGATAGAGTAATACCAAACATTGATCGCAGATTAGGACTGATACTAGCTGCACATGAGGGTTTGGATTCAGCTCACGCGGGGATTACGGCTACAGTATCATTACTGAAGCATCGCTACTGGTGGCCAGGTCTTACCAAACAGACCAAGGACTTTGTCCTTGAATGTGACATCTGCCAGCAGATGAAAGGTTCCACCGTAGCACGTCCAGCACAGACACCTCTATTGATCTCAGACAAGCCTTTGGCTTGTGTTTATTTGCACCATTCCGACCCCTTACAATCAGATGGGGCTTACAAGTACATCTTGGTGGCAGTGGATTCATGCTCCTGATTCCTGTGGGTTTGGCCACAGCGCTCGGCTGACGCTAGAACTGTTATAAAGGATTTGCGAGTCTTCATCAGGACATATGCAATTGGCACACTACATTCCGACCAGGGTCCAGTGTTTAGCTCTCTGGCTTACAAAAAAGCCATGGTAAGTTTGGGTGTGGCCTTGCAGTACTCCTCCCCCTACCATCCCGAGGGAAATTCTGTAGTTGAGAGGAAAAAACGTGACTTAAAGCAGTCCTTAACAACGAGGGTATTAGGCTCGGGTGGCAGTTGGGTCAACCACCTATATGGGGTCCAGAGGGCACTTAACAACATGCCAAGAAAATCCCTAGGGTGTTGTACACCTTATGAACTCCAGTTTGGTGTGAGAATGTGGGTACCAGACCTTGATGGTGGCAGCTGAAACACCATTTGACATCAATGAACGTTTGGCTGTTTTACAGGAACTCAATGAACTCGGGCTTTACAAAGCAATGGCCAACTAAAACGCACCGCAGCAAGGGAAGTGAAGGTAGTTCCGGCAAGACCTGCCCGAGTCCTGAAGATTGGGGACCTGGTCAGAGAAAAAATTGTGGACAAAAAAGAATTTGAGGCTGTACCTGTCCTGGCTGTTGAAAGTACCAGAACTGTACTTCTTCCACCCCTTGCCGATCGCAGAGACAAAAGGTTTGTCTCTATTGATTTGATCAAACCACACTTTGTGGTCGATTCTCAACAGTAGGCCACGTGGGCTCCTGAGTAGCCACAGCACTCCTCTCGCTACTGTACAGGAAGTTCAGATGGAAGCTTTAATAATGACAGAAGATTCCACTCTCCGAAGAGAAGCTGTAAATAGCAATGAAATAATACTTCTCCATGTTGAAACAACTACAACTGTACAATCAACAAGTTCAGAAATTACAATTCAAAAAATTGATGACGTATATGTAGGGGAGAGGAGTTGGCCTAATGGCTAGGGCGGTCGACCTCGAATCTGGGGAACCGGGTTTGAGTCTCTGCAATGACACTGAACATCCTGTGATTCTGGGCAAATCAGTTAATCTCCCCGTGCCTAACAAAAAATGAATGTGTCCTCATGTAACGCAACTGGTGCTATGTAAAGCGCTTTGATACCCGATACCGGGTCAAGTTTGCGCTTTATAAAACTCCGTAAAAATAAATAAATATGTGAATATGCCACAGATCGAGTCAGCTCCCAGTTCCACAAAACCTGTTGAGCTGCCAAAAATAGACCGGACTGCGTCTCGCTACTTCGTACATTATGATGACTTGTCATCGGATTCAAGTGAACCAGAGCTGCTACCACCGCCCCTCCCTTTCAAGCTACGCGTGTATGCTTACTACTTCTGGCTGAAAAAGACTTACTGCATCCCACCCTGGTTACATCTCTGGATTGCGATAGGGCTACTTTTCCTAGTACTTTGAATTGGTTTGGTGACAGTCTTTTTCCTACTTCTGTATGGACACTATCTCCCAGAACGCTCCGCAGTACAACTTGTGAACTTGGTTCTTAAACCACATGCATCATCACACTGCGAACTAAGGGACCTGTCCCTGATGAACATCACAGCAGTTCCAGTTCCTGAAGGAATTGTTTGGGACAAGGTATTGTATGATGTGTATGGTCCTACTGAACGTTTGCAAATCCCTTATTTGTTTAAAATGTCTTCAAATTACATCATCACCTCTAGTACTTTCTCTGATGATTGGGACATTGAAATTTGCTTGCAGATCTAGAGCAATTAGCTGCATTTTCTAATGATGAATTGTATGATGCTACATCTAATTATGAAGACATGTTCTGCTACCAACATTATGGTCACCATTTTTTACACAAAGCTATTATCCCACATGCTGTTTATAATTACACACAATGGGAACACTGCCCAACACCGCCAAAAGGTAGTTCAAAGACATTTGGACAAAAGTTTGCTTATTTTTCAGGTTTTGAAACATCAGACCCAGCCTCATATTATTTTAGGCTTGCACCTACAGCTGCAAAGAAAAATATGCTAACAAACACCAAGCTGGTATACTCTGCTTCCTTTATTTCTCAACTGTCTGTACAGGGTTTCGACTTTTGGAAAAACACCATAGACACAAAAACTGTCTGGGGGACAAAAGATTGGCAGGTTCAGGGAACGGAGGCCTTATTTAGAGCATGCCTCATACCACATTAAATGATTTTCCTGAACAAAACGGTGCAACAAACTTCATGTCTTGGTGTAGCAAAAATTGAGTATTTGAACACACTGCGTATTCCTCCATTCTCCCGCTTCGAGAATTGGCAGCACTTAACACACTTCAGTGAAGCTACATTAGATACCATGATACGTAATGGTTCTTTCAATTCATCAAAACACAATTGGAACGGATGGTTGGTATGGCCGACAGACACAAATAGGTGTCAATCAAAATTCCTGGGTAACACCGATGGGTTTAAGATCAATAGACCTGATCAGCCATATGTACAAACAGAACACTCGGGTGGTGACGCCATATAGTGTTGGGAAGTTGTGCCTAGATTGGCTAAAAACCTCAACACTTTCCCAGGTGAAGCAACACTTGTCCCTTCTTTCTGATGACATGGATCTCAGGGATTTTCTATTAGGTCTCTGGAACCCACGTCAAAAGCACTTTTTGTATGGAATATTCAACGAGCTGTGAACGATTTCTCAAAAGGAAGCTGCTAAGAGATTGCTCAAGATCGACAGAGTTAATTTAGAAAAGAATTTTGCTGTGGTTGACAATGGTATGACCACATTATCATCTAGGATTTATTCACTGGGCAACATAATGTCTTCTGCAATTGACATAATACAGCAAGACATGTCTATTTTACAACATGGACAGTCAGAATTACGGTCCATCTTAATTCTGAGCTTGATGCTGCAAACATTACGTTCTGGCCAGGTGCCATGGCGTTACATCAACAGTGCTAGTCTGTTTTCTGAATATGATCTAACAGACAAACAGATAGTAATGGCATGCAGAGTTGCAAAGTATACTATGTTGCATTGAAAAATTAGACCAATTACCTTTCACTGTGGCTGAGACACCATCCACAGACTGGATTATCCATGGTTACCTCACCCTACCGGTCACGACTTTCCAATTCCAATACTGTCTCTAATACCAACAGGTAGGCAGATATGAAGCACTAGGGGAAGGTTATGTGCATGAGTATTGGGAGTTACTGTTCAGGTACAGATGCAGGAATGGGGACGCAGAGGTTTTCCTTAGTGGTTCCGACCATGAGAAAGCTTTAAACGGATCCTTAGTCTGCAAGGACATTTTTCTCCACGGGGCATGCATTGCTTCGGTAGGGAATTTATCTTGTTATCTGAAGGGTTCTCCAGAAGATGTGATACATCTGGTGTTCAAGCTGCTCTCGAATGGGAGCTATTTGATGCTGAATAACCAAGTTTGCTGCGGAATGGAACCGGACATCGCTTATCTAGTGACGGTTAATTCCATAGTGACTTGTTGTACACAAGTACTGTTTCCACCTGCCCGCACAGTTAGGGAAGCAGCGCTATGGCCTTCGATTAATGTTTCTGACATACAGATTGATTCTTCAAGCAAACTGAAAGCCATGCTTTTTCAAAAGGATGTGGGCTTAACTTCAGCCAGATTGACGTTTGATCTCCAGGTTGAAAGGTCCTCGTTTGAGATACACACACTACTCCACACTAGCTTCCAGCTGCATTTTGGGGAGCTGGTCCACCGTATCTTTAACATGTCTGATACGAAGAGAATAGTGCACTTTTTTAAATGTATCGGCTCTGGTCTGGTTAGCACCTTTCAGACGATTTTCATACACTCCATGTTGGGAAACATTTTTGGAGGGCTCCCACTTGTCCTGCTACTTGTAGCAGGAATTCTGAATTTAATGTTTCTACTCCGCAATGGACGTCCCAGTTCAACTCGAAATCGAGACAGCACTGCTGGTGCTGCGCTGCCGTGAGCGCATGGTACGCTGCTTCGGCACCCCTGCACTTCAAGAACTGAATGAGCACTGGTTCTTTTCCTTCAGGCCTGTCTGGCTTGACTGCATACAACCCGTCTTCCGCTGTCTGCTTTGCAGCCACGAATGCGTCCTGGATATATGTCTCGGATCACAATTGGTTGTGCCACCGGACATTGACGTACTGATGGACCCCTTAAAGGCCCATGTGTAATTTTGTCCCCAGCGTATTCCATTGATGATGAATGCATTCTTAGAGCCACCCTGTGATGCTTCAGCTCCTAGTGGTGTGAACAGCGGCTCTGCGGATCACTTGTGGGTAACAAGGCCTCCCTCAGTGGCTGCAGTGGGAATTTGATGGAATCACCTTTGCTCCATAAACCTGCTTTGAGGTGTGCCTCTGGGATCGTCGTCTGCGATTGTGGGCAACAGCAATGTTGGGTCTACCACTTGGAACACATAAAATATATTGGCTTTTCCATGTGGGAACAATTTGGCCTGTTTTTAAACAAAACGAACCAAAACAGCTTTTGTTTTTTTTCTCTCTTCTAGGCACCATGGCTTTCTGAGTGCTTGGGATTTTAAACAATATATTAACTCTTAAGGCTTTTTATGACATATTTTTAAGGGAAGCTTGCTTTTCATTATTTTCCATTAGTTTAAAGGCTTTTTAGCTTACAAATCATCATGGCTTTCAGGTTTTTTTAGAATGATTCTAGATAGCTATTAGATGTTTTAAGAGTAGTTTTTTAACATGTTTAAACGTTCTGCTAGCTTTATAGATAGCTTTTATGTATTGAACCTTAGTATGAGGAGTGGGTGTTATATTCCTGAGTTAGGCCCATGTGGCGAAGCAACTTATTTCTTACATTGTACTACTTTTCAGTGACCTTTTGCTCATATTTGCGTGCGCAACAATGTTGGATTTGTTTCCCTGAAACTAAACTTGTTTACACATCTAGCTTCGCACAACATTATCACAATGCCCTGAACATCATGTACAAGGTCTCTTTTCGCACTATGTACAAATGTCATCTCTATCTTCATCCACGGGGCGACAGGGCTATCTACATATCCATAACATCACTAATCTATATGCACGTCGCAAGGCTGCTTTCTATTGTAAAAGATGAGCATCCCGATAGATTAACATAGGAGGCACTTCAGCTGACACCGAGGGTCCTTGCATGCTGAGACTTCATCACGCAGCGGTCTGACTTCTCGTGAGGGGTGTCCAGTTCGTGACCTAGACTGGGTCCTTCATTCTCTACCACCAGGTAATGGGGCTGGATTGTCCCGTGGGGAGATTCTTGGCTCCACACCTACACACACTCTAGGTACACTTAGAGTAGGGTTCGCATAATAGAAGTATCTTCGATTATTGCCTTGTTTTATAGTTTTATATGCCTGCATTTATACATTGTTTTAGCACCATGGTAGAACTATATCTACTATTTACGCTTTTGGTGCTTGTAATCTCTTTTATCTGCTTCTGTCTATTAATCATTGCAGCACATGTATTTTACACAAGAATAATATTGGTTCAATAAATATATTGAAAAGGTCCTACTGTGTATCCACTGTATACCTCTCTGAGAACAAGTAAGCACGAGTGACTGAGCGAAAGGTTCTGTACTGTTTCCACGATCCCTGAGGGGTCAGAATTGCCATGTTCAGTGGTTGCCAGAAACAATTTGCTCCCTGGTGAGGTTAGGAGGGCACTGTGCGCTAGCTGGTCAATAGGCCAACATATCCTGCGGGGGTGTCCAGAATCAGTCTTAAAAAAGAAGCAAACACAGGAGTGGGACCCGTTAACCCAGGTGAGACCGGGTACAATTTTTAACATACAACAATGTCTCAACTGGAAAACACTGAAAAGGGGGGAACAATAAAAACAGTGAAACAAATCACAACGGGGATGGAGAACAAAAGGGAGACCACAACAATGCAGCTGGAGTGAAAAAAAGAAGGTATTATTTGTAAGTATTTATAGCAGCACTACAGTACAGTTAAATATACAATGACCAAAAGCACACAAGGTGAACACTGGACGTGTTTGGTGAAGGTGAGCGGCGCAGTGACACAAGGGTGATAAGAGCAACGTGAACGGCGATAAAAAATTAAGAAGAATGTGGTCAAGATTTACAAAAAGATATATACAATGTTCATGTTTAGAAAGTCAGATTAATTAAATTATTGCGGCGATACACTAATCTAGATAGAAGAGCTTACCGTAAAATGCAATGTCGGCCTCCCTGCTCCAACGTAACGTCTTCCGGGTCAGGTTACAAAGTCATAAAGACCCGGAAGAGGTTTTTATACACAACGCCACTCAATCACGTGATTGTGAGCCGACCTAATTGTGTGACTACTGATAAAGTTTTTATATTAAAGTTATGAGCAGTTTTAAATGACTACAACTAATTATATTAATATATATACACTTTGGTAGTTTTATTAAACAGAACCGATTTAGAAATACTAAAGAACCGAAACTTATATCTCTGAATCGTAACGCTTATCTTCGATATATAGACATTATTTATGTATTTATAATGTATTATTGTTTGCTAGAAAGTTCTCAATCGGAAAACCCTTAGTATTATATCTACCACATCTGCATACGATGGCGGCCATCTTTGAGTGGTGTTTATGAATAATCTAAAAGAATGTAAAGGTATGTAAAATCAGGTGGAAAATAGTGGTAATAATATGGCATTACATTCACAGTATATAATACCTAATTGGGCAATCCATTCTATCGATGAGCGTTGGATACATCCTAGAACACCATCCCCAGACAGACATAAATAATCCATAGTAGAGACGTGTAGATTCCAATCCCAAAAACTTTCTCGCCTTAAACAGTATTTATGGATCATGTGTTGGGACGATGGATTACATTGTTATGTTGTCCACATCGCATTCGTAGTCATTTATAGTTGGCTATAAAACATGTAAAGTTTATGAGATGTGATAAGTGGGACTTAAGGTCAGAATTGGCTTTTGTAAATTTCTATATTTTTTTAACTTAAAATGTTTTTAACTTATAAGTATTGAGATTTTTATCTTAAAACTGATTTGTTTGATGTTTACAATTAATTTTAGAAAACTCTGTCCTGAAGAAGGTGAAGAAGTGTTTTTCGCCGAAACGCCGCGTCGACTTTTTGTAGTTTTCTTGTTTGTGTATATAATGATTTTGTTTTTAACAAATTTTTGTGTATTATAATTGTATCTTTCATGAATTTTAATATGATGTCTTTTAATTAAATGGTGTTAATTGTGTATGAAATGTTCTCATTCAAATAAATAAAAGTTTTTTAAGCCTGAGATTTTGACCTACTATATTGCTTTTATGATATGTATGTACTTTACCTTGTCCTAACGAATATAGTGTAATCCCTTATTTACTGTCTTTTAACACATGATCTATATACTTGAATGAGAATAAGAGTAGGGATCTTATGTTTTTCTCTTTGCGGTCAATTACTTGCCAGGTTAAGTCTGCTTCAGAATGATGTTTTTCTTTGTAGTGAGCGACCAGGGGGAGCTGTCTCAACATTGCATCCGATGCGACTTTGATGTTGGAAAATCCGCAGTTTTACCATTTGGGTCGTTTGTCCGATGTATAATAGATCGCAGGGGCAGCGAATGGCGTAGATGACATTTGACATGCAGCAGTTGGAGAAAGTTTTGTGTTTGTAAGTATGTTCTGTAGTTACGAAATCCTTGGTATTGTAGGTCAAGTTGCATGCTGCGCAGGTTTGGCATTTGTAATGGCCAACGGCCGGTGGCAGTCCCCACAATGAGGTCACGGTTTGTGTTTTCATATCATTTTTAGGCCAAGTGATAGCATGGACCAGTTTATCAGCTAGGTTGTTACCCCTTTTGTAGGAAAACAATGGTGGTTCTTTGAAAGATGCATGGGTCCTTAATATAGACCAGTTCTTTTTTATAACTTTGCTGACCAAGTTGCTGGAGGGGCTGTAGGTCGACACGAATGGGATTCGAGGGTTGGTCCGTTTTGGTGAAGGGGAGAGTAAATGCTCCCTGTGACAGTACCATGCCCTTTTGGATGCACGTGAAACAATGCGTTTTGGGTATCCTCTGTTAAACAATTTCTCAGAAAGGATGGCAGCTTCCCTGAGATAGTCTTTACGCCATTTACAATTTCTCCGAATACGAAGAAATTACCCGTAGGGTAAACCATCCCTGAGGCCCCTGGGATGGTAACTGGAGTACATCAAGAGAGTGTTCCGCTCTGTAGGTTTGCGATAAAGGGCAGTCCCTATTGTACCCTCCTCTGCATGAAGGGTGAGGTCGAGGAAGGGGAGGTCATTGTTTCTGACATCCGAGGTAAATTTGAGATGATTTTGGCAGTTGTTGAGCCAAGAGATGAAAGATGTAAGTTCTTCGCGTGAACCCTGCCAGAGTAGGAGAATGTCGTCGATGTATCGACACCAGAGGTTAATGTTATTGAGAAATGGGTTTTGTGCAGATAGGAAGCAGGTTGTTTCGAGGTGATGAACATAGAGGATGGCAAAGTTGGGAGCGAAGCAGGCCCCCATGGCAACACCTTTAATCTGTAGAAAAAAGGTATTTTTGTAAAGAAAATAGTTATTGGTGAGTGCAATGTGTAGTAAATCAATGATGAAGTCAGTAGGGAAGCGTACTGGTCTGGGTCGTGTGTCAAGAAGTTCAGTTATAATGGTGAGGCCTTCGGAGTGTGGTATGTTGGTGTACAGTGACTCGATGTCTAAGCCTATCATGAGGTCGTTGTCATTGTCAAATGGTCTGTCTTCAATGATATTTATAAGGTGTGTGCTGTCCCTTACAAAAGTGTCGGTGAGAGGGACAAATTCCTTTAGAAAGGAGTCAATGTATTTACCAAGTGGTTCCAGAATGGAACCACATCCAGATACTATTGGTCGTCCAGGTCGATTGGTTTGGTCCTTGTGAATTTTAGGTAAGACATAAATCACTGGAGTCCGGGGGTGTGGGTTGTTTAGGAAAGCATGTTCCTTTTTGGAGATAATGTTGGAATGTAAGGCGTGGGTAGTGATAGTTTGTATTTGCTTGCGGATGTCTGGTAAGGGATCTTTTAGTAGAGGGCGGTAGTGAGAGGTGTTACTGAGTTGGCGTAGGACCTCGGTATCATAGTTGTCAATGTCCATGATCACTATACCCCCACCGTTGTC
Source organism: Calotriton arnoldi (assembly GCA_963921515.1). Classification (NCBI taxonomy): domain Eukaryota; kingdom Metazoa; phylum Chordata; class Amphibia; order Caudata; family Salamandridae; genus Calotriton; species Calotriton arnoldi. Next base: position 1,004,615 of record CAWUFW010007098.1, read on the forward strand.
AGCAGGTTTGATGACTATGTGTTCATTACCGCTTAAGCTGCCTAGGGCCTGCTTCTCCCTGATTGGTCTATTATATGGAACAAATCTAGAGTGGGATTGTAATTCCTTGACTTCATGCATGACTAGTCTTTCGAAAGCCAAGATTTCCGGTGGCATCATAGAAGCAGGCGGAAGGAAGGTAGAGGCTGGATGCAATTGTTTCTCATAAGGAGTGTTAGAATCAGGTTTGTCGGAAAATAATTGTTTTAGGCGGATACGTCGGAAGAAAAGGAGTAAATCTTCTTGTAGTTGGAAGAAATTGCTGCGATCCGCTGGGACAAACGACAGGCCCTTGCTTAGGATTGCGATCTCCTCTACGGACAAGACATGCTTCGATAGATTGAAGATGGGGATAGGAGAGGAATTGAATGTGTTCTGTCCAGCTGGGGTATCGGTGTTACCTTGATCAATGGGTTGCTGGTCCATATTGTTGTCTATTTGAGGTAGTGTGATCACCTCAATGTTGGTTGTTGACCGGGCTAGTTTGGCATCATCTCTAGCAGTAGGAGGGGGCATCATTGTGGTCCCCACTGGTAGAATTTGCGACGTGTTTGTCGCTCGCCCGCGTATTGGTATTAATAGTTGGGTCGCGTTTGTCCCCGGCCGCGTCCGCGGTTCCCTCCTAAAAAACCAGTTGGTAGTAAAGGTTGAGGATGGGGTCTGTTCTGTGGGTGTTCAGTGCTGGGACCCTCTCCAGGGTCCGAGTGCTCAATGGATGTGTTGGAGGAATCTGAAAATGTGATTGTTTGGTTGTTTCTGTATCGGCCCCAGTTTCTGTTTCTCGGTGGTTGATAAGGTGTATTGAAAAATGTATCAAGAAGATAAGGATAAGTAGTGTCCTTGTTATAGTTTTTAATATCCTTTTGTATTTTGTTTATCTTTTTATTCTGTTCAAAGGTATGAAACGTGGCAATGGTGCTGTTGACTTTATCTAGTAATGCCTTTGCGTCAGTGAGAGACGTGTCAGATAGGATTAGTTTCTCTAGTTCCGCAATTTCTTCTAGTTCCTTGCGGCTGTGTTCTATGGCTGTGTCGATGCCTAAAACCATCCAGTGTCTGGAACAAGTGGTGGCAAGGTGGCTGAAACCAGTACGGAATTTCGGGTCTTGCGTGAAGATGGCTGGGATGTTGCGTATTTGGAGACCAAGTGGGATAGTATCAGATTTAAGGTATTCCGTTAGCATGCGTGCATGCAGATCCGTCCGGATTTGTTTTTTCTTTAAGTTTTCGAGTTTCTCTAACAGAGCCCTTGAAGAGTTAGGGGCTACTGCGAGAGGGGTGGTCGTGTGTGACAATAGTGATGGGCCACTTAGAATACGTTGGATGTAGTCATCCGTGTACGAAGGGGTCTCCCTAGAGGACATCTTGTGTAGATCAATTGCACATGACGTGACAACCTAATGTGTGAATTTTTAGAGAAATACTCTCGCAACCCAGCGGTTGCTCAATAACAAAGAAGCAAACACAGGAGTGGGACCCGTTAACCCAGGTGAGACCGGGTACAATTTTTAACATACAACAATGTCTCAACTGGAAAACACTGAAAAGGGGGAACAATAAAAACAGTGAAACAAATCACAACGGGGATGGAGAACAAAAGGGAGACCACAACAATGCAGCTGGAGTGAAAAAAAGAAGGTATTATTTGTAAGTAGTTATAGCAGCACTACAGAACAGTTAAATATACAATGACCAAAAGCACACAAGGTGAACACTGGACGTGTTTGGTGAAGGTGAGCGGCGCAGTGACACAAGGGTGATAAGAGCAACGTGAACGGCGATAAAAAATTAAGAAGAATGTGGTCAAGATTTCAAGATTTACAAAAAGATATATACAATGTTCATGTTTAGAAAGTCAGATTAATTAAATTGACCACAGTAGCGCCAAAGTTCTATGCTCGGTAGTCGACGACGTTTCAACCTGATTGATTTCAGGTCATCATCAGGACAATGGTCATTTGGTAGGAAGTAGTGCTGTATGAGATGAAGAAGGAAAGGGAGGTAAGTATCTAAGAGGCCCAAGAATGAAGCAGAAAGACATCGGTTCAGGATAGTGGTAGTTACCTGAACTGGACAGGGGTAAGGCAAGTGTCCGGGTCAGAACAGTCAGGGAGTAGAACAATAAGTTAAACGTCAGGTGTCTGCATGGAAACTGGAAGGGGAAGATATGGGTAATTAATACCTCATGACAATTGGAATCGGGAAAGGCATTCAATTAAACGCGCGTGTATATTACCCAAGTAAATTATTTTCACAGCGTGATGGAGGCAAGCTAAGTATGGCGGTGTTCAGGCGGTCAAGTGGAGCCTGAATGAAGGGTGAGAGGGGAAAACGGAGGATAAAGACTATCTCAAAACGGGTGGGTAACAGTAGTAGCCAATCAAAGTAAGTGCGTGTGTATAGTTACCTATTGGGACGAATTCCGTAGCGTGATGAAGGTATCAAACGGGGTATTGGCAGTCAGTAGGAGCCTGAATGGTAAGGAGGAGTGAGAGGTCAGGGAGGTTGAAATGGCAGAACCAGCAACTAGAATAATCTGAGGAGTGGATAGCGCGCCGAGACTTACCGGAGGACTTAGCGATTCCGGGATCGGCGCTGCGGCAAAGGCGAGAAATGAATTCCGGTTTGGCAGTAGAGGAATGAAACCTCCGTAGTCGGGCTCAAAGAGGGGACGAATGAAGCGTCCACCAGCGCGTAGGGCTGGGAGCCGGCAGTGGTTATCGTGTGTTCCGGTCACGTGACGGGTGTCACGAGGGACACGGAGACTAGGCTGGTGCTCAATGCGAGCATCAGGGAACCCCGGGGGGACCAGGGAGAGTCGAAGGAGAGAAAGGGAGGGAGGAGAAAGGCCACCGAGAGTGAATGGTTCGATGCCATAGTAGGCATCCAGTGTGGCCCATGCATGGGCCAATTACGATATGTAAATAAAGCGTAGTGCTAACAAAAATAATTAATATAATTAACAATGTTATGTAAATGCAACAGAGGGTCATTTAACAACAAGGTATTAATCAGCGCAAGCAGTCATTGAGATTGCCCTGATAGGCGTACAGTACGGTCTATGTACATAACGCAGCAGTATGTACACGAGTTAGCACAGAATGGTACAGGCTGACAAAGATAAGAAATTGAGGATCATCATATCAGTACAACTGGGGATCAGGTAGAGCCTGAACAATTGGAAGCAAATTTTTTTGGAGCAAATTTTTAACACACATCATGTTGTTGATCCCACACTTGAAATAAATCTGGTGAGATGAGTACCTGGTGGGGAAGAACAGAGAACCTGCATACATACAGTTACATTACTAGAGATTTGGACCGGTGTGCTCTAGTGACAAAGACGTGTAGACATGGCAATTTGGAGTAAAATTAAACAACATGCTAGACAAGGCTACAGTGGTTTAATCATGAAAGAGACCTTGGGAGATACAGGGAGCCAAGTAAGAGAGAGGCAGTGGGGCTAGTACAGGTCACGAGGATGTAATGACCGTGTTCCATTCATCTAGGGTATTTAAACCATTGGTGACAGAATTACAGCGAGCAATCCATCTACATTCGCATTTGTTGAGTAGGACTTGCAGGTTTCCGACAATCAGCATGGGGGGTCCCACTTCAAGACGAGTGCAAGTGGGGCAAGCAAACCAAGATCTCTAAAGACCTGTTGAACGATCTGGAAAGTCTGTCCCTGGTAGCATTAAACAGTCGATTCGCAGGGGACCGCCCTCAAGCCGCAACCTTCCACAACTCCTTCACAAATACTGCAATAGACTATACCTTTTCATCTCTATCACTCTTCAGTTTAATAAAAAATTTCAGGATTGGAACGCAGGATTACAGTGATCATCAACCACAAGAGCTTATATTTGCCGCTCATGGAACGGCACTCACTCATCCAACTGCTGATGCAATTTCAAAAGTCACACTAAATCACAGGAGAATCAAATGCAAAACAAGCGATCCAGGAAAACGTTTGGCAGTATCAAAAACACGGTGGGAGGAAAGCAAACTGGCATGTGGTAACAGCATAACAGCGTGGGAAATTTACCAAAAGCTTTGATCCATCTAACTCCAAAACAGAGGCAACGAAAGAAAAAATAGGGCCAAAAAACAAACAGGAAGCATTCTGCAGGCCGGCAAACAATCAAAGAATCAATCTTTCGACAACTTTAAATGCCGAACTGAGACAAATAAAGAGCAGAATAAACAGAATATTGCGCAGCCTCCGGCAAAATGGTCCAGCAGATAATGTACAGTCTGAATTAAGGAGGCTAAAGGCACGCAAAAACAAAATCATCTGGCAAGCGAAAAAGGAAAATGCTGACACAATATGGGCAAAAGCTGCACGACGCAAAAACTAATAACAGTGGTAGGTTTTGGCACACAGTGAACAATATAGAGAACCCAATGGCCCCAGGAATAAATTCTCATATAACGGAGGACGCCTGGGCAAAGCATCTACAGCTTCATTTTAACACGGAAGCAGGCAAAATCAAACAAGATACATCAGTGCGCTAATGCGACCAGCAGCCTTTCAGAACATTAAGGCCTGGTTCTCGCACCCTTCTTCTCAAATAAACAGATTGTGAACAGAATCTCAAAAAGCCGAAAGGAGGGAGCGCCTGGGCCCAACGGTTTACCACCAATCATTTATAAGCAGGATCCAAATTACTGGGCTGAAGCTCTACTACCCCTTTTTAATAATATCATCGGAGACCGAAAGAATTCCAGATTCTTGGAAGGGATCCATTATTTCACCGAGCCACAAGAAAGGCAGCAAGATTGAGCCGAAGAATTACAGGCTCATCACATTAATGGACATCGAGGCCAAATACTACGCAGGCCTCCTACTGGACGAACTTACGGCGTGGGCACTGGAAAAAGCCCTAATCCCCATCAATCAAACAGGCTTTCAAAAAAGCATGGGGACATCGACAAATATCCTTGCACTTTCGCTTTTAATAGACTCAACCAAAACCATCAACAAGCCACTATTTGTCTGTTTCATCGATTACAAAGCTGCTTTCGACAGTATTGACAGGGGGAAGCTCTGGGCTAAACTATCAGGGTGGGAAATAGCACCAAACCTCCTGAATCAGTTAATTCTACTCCACTCTAAGACATCGGTCCAAATTAAGCTGGGCGTTGGGGACTGTTTGTCAAGAAGAATACCAACCACCGAAGGGCTGAAGCAGGGCTGCGTCCTCGCCCCGACCCTGTTCAACCTCTTTGTGTCTGATCTCTCTGCTGAGCTGGAGAACTGCAACCACCATACTCCGAATCTGGGTGGCTTAATACTTTCAAACTTGCTGTATGCCGACGATCTTATATTGATCAGCCGAACTCCCGTCGGCCTGCAGCACCTGATAAACACAACAGACAACTTCGCAGGCAAGAACGGGTTAAGCATAAACCTTAAAAAATCTAAAGTCATGGTATTAAACCAGCGGAGCAAAAAACATCAACCGCGATGGATGATGGGGGGCCGGCTGTTGGAGACGGTCGACGAATATAAATATCTGGGAATAATCTTCGACAGGAAGGGCACGTATCTCAAACAAAAGGCATCTATCAAAGGCAGAGGGACCTTATTGGCAATTTCACTAAAAAACATCAAGAACAAAATAACCGGCTCTAATCTTATCCCTCTACTAGAAGTGCTTCGAGCTAGGCTTCTACCTACAATCACTTATGGTAGTGAATCGATGAGAGGGCGAGATGAGATCACCTTGGATAAGGTGGTCGCCAAGGCTGTGAGAATAATATTCAATATCCCACAATATACTTTGCCAGCACAAATAAGGCTAGAGTTCGGGCTCCAAAAGCAGGAAATAACACTGAAAGGTGTCTATGCCAAATGCTGGCACAAAATAAAGGAGCCGAGCCCGACATCTTGAACTCATATTTATGGAAGGAGATGATAAGAAAAAAAGACAGTCCTGCCATGGCCTACCTTCAGTCAGCAATTAGGCTTCTTGCTTTACAGGACATATGGGAAACCAGTGTACCCCACAAAAGCTTCAAGGATCTTGTAAATAAATCAGTAAAGATTGTATCCTTTGAAGAAGACAAAGCAGCACTAAGCAGGAAGGCTCATGGATGGTTTGTAATCCAGAGTTACTTGATGTGCAAACCACAAACATACTTAGGAACAGGCTTCTCGAGCCGCATGAAGGAAAGTTTTTTGCTTCTGGGGTTGGGAATCTTACCCGTTAAGAGGCACCTCCCTCCATGGAAACGCACAGACACAACTAATCATTGCAGACTATGTGGCGAGACTGAAGAGGAAGTCTTACACCTACTGTGCATATGCAAGGGTTTAGGTAGAGGAACGAAGACAGCTATTAAAGCTGCGCCTGCTCAAAAGCCAGATACGAACATGTAGACAGGCGGTGAAAGCCTGCTTCGAGGGAAGCGACGTGCGGTTGGCCTGCAGCTTCGTCCGCTTTATGACTGCAGTAAAAACAAAGCTAACCCTGGTAGTACTCTAATACACTGGTCCTTAACCCAAGCTCATTGATCTCTGAGTTACTCGCTGGAATCTTCCTTAAAAGAGATCTACTGTGGTTTCTACTGTTACAACTACTATTTCTTGGGATTTTAAATAGCTTTTTATCTGGGGATCATTAATTGTGTCACAAAAACTGCCGATTGCAACTGGCAAACATGCACTTTTGGATGTGCATCTCTAGACTTCCATGCTAGTTCAGTCATGACTCTTAGTTAATTTTATTAAAAAAAAAAAATGCATTGCCATAGGAACTCGTTAGGAGAATGGTCCCTAAATTTGACACCTTGCACTTTTTCATGACACCCATCGCACCTTGTTGACTATACTGTATTCCAGTTTTTATATTCTTTTTGTAATTTTATGGATATATTGCAATTTCAAAATGAATTTTAACTAACCTTTTTATCACAAAAAGTATTGTTTCTCGCATTTTTGCACACGTGTTTTACTATATAGTTGATTGCAAAGGTTTTTATTAATCATGCAATAAAGATTCTTACTCTTAATCATGAAAGAGACCTTAGCAGATACAGGGAGCCAAGTAAGAGAGAGGCAGTGGGGCTAGTACAGGTCACGAGGATGTAATGACCGTGTTCCATTCATCTAGGGTATTTAAGCCATTGGTGGCAGAATTACAGCGAGCAATCCATCTACATTCGCATTTGTTGAGTAGGACTTGCAGGTTTCCACCACTCAGCGGTAGAGTGGGGCGGTCAATTACTTGCCAGGTTAAGTCTGCTTCAGAATGATGTTTTTCTTTGTAGTGAGCGACCAGGGGAGCTGTCTCAACATTGCATCTGATGCGACTTTGATGTTGGAAAATCCGCTGTTTTACCATTTGGGTCGTTTGTCCGATGTATAATAGATCGCAGGGGCAGCGAATGGCGTAGATGACATTTGACGTGCGGCAGTTGGAGAAAGTTTTGAGTTTGTAAGTATGTTCTGTAGTTACGAAATCCTTGGTATTGTAGGTCAAGTTGCATGCTGCGCAGGTTTGGCATTTGTAATGGCCAACGGCCGGTGGCAGTCCCCACAATGAGGTCATGGTTTGTGTTTTCATATCATTTTTAGGCCAAGTGATAGCATGGACCAGTTTATCAGCTAGGTTGTTACCCCTTTTGTAGGAAAACAATAGTGGTTCTTTGAAAGATGCATGGGTCCTTAATATAGACCAGTTCTTTTTTTATAACTTTGCTGACCAAGTTGCTGGAGGGGCTGTAGGTCGACACGAATGGGATTCGAGGGTTGATCCGTTTTGGTGAAGGGGAGAGTAAATGCTCCCTGTGACAGTACCATGCCCTTTTGGATGCACGTGAAACAATGCGTTTTGGGTATCCTCTGTTAATCAATTTCTCAGAAAGGATGGCAGCTTCCCTGAGATAGTCTTTACGCCATTTACAATTTCTCCGAATACGAAGAAATTGCCCGTAGGGTAAACCATCCCTGAGGCCCCTGGGATGGTAACTGGAGTACATCAAGAGAGTGTTCCGCTCTGTAGGTTTGCGATAAAGGGCAGTCCCTATTGTACCCTCCTCTGCATGAAGGGGGAGGTCGAGGAAGGGGAGGTCATTGTTTCTGACATCCGAGGTAAATTTGAGATGATTTTGGCAGTTGTTGAGCCAAGAGATGAAAGATGTAAGTTCCACCATTGTTTTCCTACAAAAGGGGTAACAACCTAGCTGATAAACTGGTCCATGCTATCACTTGGCCTAAAAATGATATGAAAACACAAACCGTGACCTCATTGTGGGGACTGCCACCGGCCGTTGGCCATTACAAATGCCAAACCTGCGCAGCATGCAACTTGACCTACAATACCAAGGATTTCGTAACTACAGAACATACTTACAAACTCAAAACTTTCTCCAACTGCCGCATGTCAAATGTCATCTACGCTATTCGCTGCCCCTGCGATCTATTATACATCGGACAAACGACCCAAATGATAAAACAGCGGATTTTCCAACATCAAAGTCGCATCAGATGCAATGTTGAGACAGCTCCCCTGGTCGCTCACTACAAAGAAAAACATCATTCTGAAACGGACTTAACCTGGCAAGTAATTGACCACCCCACTCTACCGCTGAGAGGTGGAAACCTGCAAGTCCTACTCAACAAATGCGAATGTAGATGGATTGCTCGCTGTAATTCTGTCACCAATGGCTTAAATATCATAGATGAATGGAACACGGTCATTACATCCTTGTGACCTGTACTAGCCCCACTGCCTCTCTCTTACTTGGCTCCCTGTATCTCCTAAGGTCTCTTTCATGATTAAACCACTGTAGCCTTGTCTAGCATGTTGTTTAATTTTACTCCAAATTGCCATGTCTACACGTTTTTGTCACTAGAGTACACGGGTCCAAATCTCTAGTAATGTAACTGTATGTATGCAGGTTCTCTGTTCTTCCCCACCAGGTACTCATCTCACCAGATTTATTTCAAGTGTGGGATCAACAAAATGATGTGTGTTCAAAATTTTCTCCAAAAAAATTTGCTTCCAATTTTTCAGGCTCTACTTGATCCCCAGTTGTACTGATATGATGATCCTCAATTACATATCTTTGTCAGCATGTACCATTCTGTGCTAACTCGTGTACATACTGCTGCATTATGTACATAGACCGTACTGTACGCCTATCAGGGCAATCTCAATGACTGCTTGCTCTGATTAATACCTTGTTGTTAAATGACCCTCTGTTGCATTTACATAACATTGTTAATTATATTAATTATTTTTGTTAGCACTACGCTTTATTTTCATATCGTAATTGGCCCATGCATGGGCCACACTGGATGCCTACTATGGCATTCAACCCTTCACTCTCGGTGGCCTTTCTCCTCCCTCCCTTTCTCTCCTTCGACTCTTCCTGGTCCCCCCAGGGTTTCCTGACGCTTGCATTGGGCACCAGCCTAGTCTCCGTGTCCCTCGTGACACCCGTCACGTGACCGGAACACACGATAACCACTGCCGGCTCCCAGCCCTACACGCTGGTGGACGCTTCATTCGTCCCCTCTTTGAGCCCGACTACGCAGGTTTCATTCCTCTACTGCCAAACCGGAATTCATTTCTCGCCTTTGCCGCGACGCCGATCCCAGAATCACTAAGTCCTCTGGTAAGTCTTGGCGCGCTATCCACTCCTCAGATTATTCTAGTTACTGGTTCTGCCTTTTCAACCTCCCTGACCTCTCACTCCTCCTTACCATTGAGGCTCCTACTGACTGCCAATACCCCGTATGATACCTTCATCACGCTACGGAATTCGTCCCAATAGGTAACTATACACACGCGCTTACTTTGATTGCCTACTACTGTTACCCACCCGTTTTGAGATAGTCATTATCCTCCGTTTTCCCCTCTCACCCTTCATTCAGGCTCCACTTGACCGCCTGAACACCGCCATACTTAGCAGGCCTCCATCACGCTGTGAAAATAATTTACTTGGGTAATTATACACGCGTGTTTAATTGAATGCCTTTCCCGATTCCAATTGTCATGAGGTATTAATTACCCATATCTTCCCCTTCCAGTTTCCTTGCGGACACCTGACGTTTCACTTATTGTTCTACTCCCTGACTGTTCTGACCCGGACACTTGCCTTACCACTGTCCAGTTCAGGTAACTACCACTATTCTGAACCGATGTCTTTCTGCTTCATTCTTGGGCCTCTTAGATACTTACCTCCCTTTCCTTCTTCATCTCATACAGCACTACTTCCTACCAAATGACCATTGTCCTGATGATGACCTGAAATCAATCAGGTTGAAACGCTGTCGACTACCGAGCATAGAACTTTGGCACTATTGTGGTCAATTTAATTAATCTGACTTTCTAAACATTAACATTGTATATATCTTTTTGTAAATCTTGACCACATTCTTCTTAATTTTTTATCGCCGTTCACGTTGCTCTTATCACCCTTGTGTCACTGCGCCGCTCACCTTCATCAAACACGTCCAGTGTTCACCTTGTGTGCTTTTGGTCATTGTATATTTAACTGTACTGTAGTGCTGCTATAAATACTTACAAATAATGCCTTCTTTTTTTCACTCCAGCTGCATTGTTGTGGTCTCCCTTTTGTTCTCCATACCCGTTGTGATTTGTTTCACTGTTTTTATTGTTCCCCCTTTTCAGTGTTTTCCAGTTGAGACATTGTTGTATGCTAAAAATTGTACCCGGTCTCACCTGGGTTAACGGGTCCCACTCCTGTGTTTGCTTCTCTAAAAATTCACACATTAGGTCGTCACGTCATGTGCAATTGATCTACACAAGATGTCCTCTAGGCAGACCCCTTCGTACACGGATGACTACATCCAACGTATTCTAAGTGGCCCATCACTATTGTCACACACGTCCACCCCTCTCGCAGTAGCCCCTAACTCTTCAAGGGCTCTATTAGAGAAACTCGAAAACTTAAAGAAAAAACAAATCCGGATGGATCTCCATGCACGCATGCTAACGGAATACCTCAAATCTGATACTATCCCACTTGGTCTCCAAATATGCAACATCCCAGCCATCTTCGCGCAAGACCCGAAATTCCATACTGGTTTCAGCCACCTTGCCACCACTTGTTCCAGACACTGGATGGTTTTAGGCATCGACACAGCCATAGAACACAGCTGCAAGGAACTAGAAGAAATTGCGGAATTAGAGAAACTAATCCTATCTGACACGTCTCTCACTGACGCAAAGGCATTACTAGATAAAGTCAACAACACCATTGCCACGTTTCATACCTTTGAACAGAATAAAAAGATAAACCAAATACAAAAGGATATTAAAAACTATAACAAGGACACTACTTATCCTTATCTTCTTGATACATTTTTCAATACACCTTATCAACCACCGAGAAACAGAAACTGGGGCCGATACAGAAACAACCAAACAATCACATATACAGATTCCTCCAACACATCACCATTGAGGACTCGGACCCTGGAGAGGGTCCCAGCACAGAACGCCCACAGAACAGACCCCATCCTCAACCTTTACTACCAACTGGTTTTTTAGGAGGGAACCGCGGACGCGGACAAACGCGACCCAACTATCAATACCAATACGCGGGCGAGCGACAAAGACGTCGCAAATTCTACCAGTGGGGACCACAATGATGCCCCCTCCTACTGCTAGAGATGATGCTGAACTAGCCCGGTCAACAACCAACATTGAGGGGACCACTCTACCTCAAATAGACAACAATATGGACCAGCAACCCATTGATCAAGGTAACACCGATACCCCAGCTGGACAGAACACATTCAATTCCTCTCCTATCCCCATCTTCAATCTATCCAAGCATGTCTTGTCCGTAGAGGAGATTGCAATCCTAAGCAAGGGCCTGTCGTTTGTCCCAGCAGATCGCAGCAATTTCTTCCAACTACAAGAAGATTTACTCCTTTTCTTCCGACGTAACCGCCTAAAACAATTTTTTTCCAACAAACCTGATTCTAACACTCCTTATGAGAAACAATTCCATCCAGCCTCTACCTTCCTTCCGCCTGCTTCTATGATGCCACCGGAAATCTTGGCTTTCGAAAGGCTAGTCATGCATGAAGTCAAGGAATTACAATCCCACTCTGAATTTGTTCCATATAATATACCCATCAGGGAGAAGCAGGCCCGAGACAGCTTAAGCGGTAATGAACACATAGTCATCAAACCTGCCGACAAGGGTGGGGGTATAGTGATCATGGACATTGACAACTATGATACTGAGGTCCTACGCCAACTCAGTAACACCTCTCACTACCGCCCTCTACCAAAAGATCCCTTACCAGACATCCGCAAGCAAATACAAACTATCACTACCCACGCCTTACATTCCGACATTATCTCCAAAAAGGAACATGCTTTCCTAAACAACCCACACCCCTGGACTCCAGTGATTTATGTCTTACCTAAAATTCACAAGGACCAAACCAATTCACCTGGACGACCAATAGTATCTGGATGTGGTTCCATTCTGGAACCACTTGGTAAATACATTGACTCCTTTCTAAAGGAATTTGTCCCTCTCACCGACACTTTTGTAAGGGACAGCACACACCTTATAAATATCATTGAAGACAGACCATTTGACAATGACAACGACCTCATGATAGGCTTAGACATCGAGTCACTGTACACCAACATACCACACTCCGAAGGCCTCACCATTATAACTGAACTTCTTGACACACGACCCAGACCAGTACGCATCCCTACTGACTTCATCATTGATTTACTACACATTGCACTCACCAATAACTATTTTCTTTACAAAAATACCTTTTTTCTACAGATTAAAGGTGTTGCCATGGGGGCCTGCTTCGTTCCCAACTTTGCCATCCTCTATGTTCATCACCTCGAAACAACCTGCTTCCTATCTGCACAAAACCCATTTCTCAATAACATTAACCTCTGGTGTCGATACATCGACGACATTCTCCTACTCTGGCAGGGTTCACGCGAAGAACTTACATCTTTCATCTCTTGGCTCAACAACTGCCAAAATCATCTCAAATTTACCTCGGATGTCAGAAACAATGACCTCCCCTTCCTCGACCTCACCGTTCATGCAGAGGAGGGTACAATAGGGACTGCCATTTATCGCAAACCTACAGAGCGGAACACTCTCTTGATGTACTCCAGTTACCATCCCAGGGGCCTCAGGGATGGTTTACCCTACGGGCAATTTCTTCGTATTCGGAGAAATTGTAAATGGCGTAAAGACTATCTCAGGGAAGCTGCCATCCTTTCTGAGAAATTGATTAACAGAGGATACCCAAAACGCATTGTTTCACGTGCATCCAAAAGGGCATGGTACTGTCACAGGGAGCATTTACTCTCCCCTTCACCAAAACGGACCAACCCTCGAATCCCATTCGTGTCGACCTACAGCCCCTCCAGCAACTTGGTCAGCAAAGTTATAAAAAAGAACTGGTCTATATTAAGGACCCATGCATCTTTCTAAGAACCACCATTGTTTTCCTACAAAAGGGGTAACAACCTAGCTGATAAACTGGTCCATGCTATCACTTGGCCTAAAAATGATATGAAAACACAAACCATGACCTCATTGTGGGGACTGCCACCGGCCGTTGGGCATTACAAATGCCAAACCTGCGCAGCATGCAACTTGACCTACAATACCAAGGATTTCGTAACTACAGAACATACTTACAAACTCAAAACTTTCTCCAACTGCCGCACGTCAAATGTTATCTACGCCATTGGCTGCCCCTGCGATCTATTATACATCGGATAAACGACCCAAATGGTAAAAGAGCGGATTTTCCAACATCAAAGTCGCATCAGATGCAATGTTGAGACAGCTCCCCTGGTCGCTCACTACAAAGAAAAACATCATTCTGAAACAGACTTAACCTGGCAAGTAATTGACCACCCCACTCTACCGCTGAGAGGTGGAAACCTGCAAGTCCTACTCAACAAATGCGAATGTAGATGGATTGCTCGCTGTAATTCTGTCACCAATGGCTTAAATACCCTAGATGAATGGAACACAGTCATTACATCCTCGTGACCTGTACTAGCCCCACTGCCTCTCTCTTACTTGGCTCCCTGTATCTCCTAAGGTCTCTTTCATGATTAAACCACTGTAGCCTTGTCTAGCATGTTGTTTAATTTTACTCCAAATTGCCATGTCTACACGTCTTTGTCACTAGAGCACACCGGTCCAAATCTCTAGTAATGTAACTGTATGTATGCAGGTTCTCTGTTCTTCCCCACCAGGTACTCATCTCACCAGATTTATTTAAAGTGTGGGATCAACAACATGATGTGTGTTAAAAATTTGCTCCAAAAAAATGTGCTTCCAATTGTTCAGGCTCTACCTGTTCCCCAGTTGTAATGATATGATGATCCTCAATTACATATCTTTGTCAGCCTGTACCATTCTGTGCTAACTCGTGTACATACCGCTGCGTTATGTACATAGACCGTACTGTACGCCTATCAGGGCAATCTCAATGACTGCTTGCTCTGATTAATACCTTGTTGTTAAATGACCCTCTGTCGCATTTACATAACATTGTTAATTATATTAATTATTTTTGTAGCACTACGCTTTATTTACATATCGTAATTGGCCCATGCATGGGCCACACTGGATGCCTACTATGGCATCAAACCCTTCACTCTCGGTGGCCTTTCTCCTCCCTCCCTTTCTCTCCTTCGACTCTCCCTGGTCCCCCCGGGGTTCCCTGACGCTCGCATTGAGCACCAGCCTAGTCTCCGTGTCCCTCGTGATATCCGTCACGTGACCGGAACACACGATAACCACTGCCGGCTCCCAGCCCTACGTGCTGGTGTACGCTTCATTCGTCCCCGCTTTGAGCCCGACTACGGAGGTTTCATTCCTCTACTGCCAAACCGGAATTCATTTCTCGCCTTTGCCGCGACGCCGATCCCGGAATCGCTAAGTCTCGGCGCGCTATCCACTCCTCAGATTATTCTAGTTGCTGGTTCTGCCATTTCAACCTCCCTGACCTCTCACTCCTCCTTACCATTCAGGCTCCTACTGACTGCCAATACCCCGTATGATACCTTCATCACGCTATGGAATTTGTCCCAATAGGTAACTATACACACGCACTTACTTTGATTGCCTACTACTGTTACCCACCTGTTTTGAGATAGTCATTATCCTCCGTTTTCCCCTCTCACCCTTCATTCAGGCTCCACTTGACCGTCTGAACACCGCCATACTTAGCAGGCCTCCATCACGCTGTGAAAATAATTTACTTGGGTAATTATACACGCGCGTTTAATTGAATGCCTTTCCCGATTCCAATTGTCATGAGGTATTAATTACCCATATCTTCCCCTTCCAGTTTCCATGCGGACACCTGACGTTTCACTTATTGTTCTACTCCCTGACTGTTCTGACCCGGACACTTGACTTACCCCTGTCCAGTTCAGGTAACTACCACTATCCTGAACCGATGTCTTTCTGCTTCATTCTTGGGCCTCTTAGATACTTACCTCCCTTTCCTTCTTCATCTCATACAGCACTACTTCCTACCAAATGACCATTGTCCTGATGATGACCTGAAATCAATCAGGTTGAAACGCCGTCGACTACCGAGCCTAGAACTTTGGTGCTCCTGTGGTCAATTTAATTAATCTGACTTTCTAAACATGAACATTGTATATATCTTTTTGTAAATCTTGACCACATTCTTCTTAATTTTTTATCGCCGTTCACGTTGCTCTTATCACCCTTGTGTCACTGCGCCACTCACCTTCACCAAACACGTCCAGTGTTCACCTTGTGTGCTTTTGGTCATTGTATATTTAACTGTACTGTAGTGCTGCTATAACTACTTAAAATAATACCTTCTTTTTTCACTCCAGCTGCATTGTTGTGGTCTCCCTTTTGTTCTCCATCCCTGTTGTGATTTGTTTCACAGTTTTTATTGTTCCCAGAATCAGTCTTGGCACCAATCCCCTAGTTTATGTTGTCCAAACAATGCGCACATCCTACGGATTTGTAGGAACTACACAACACCACAATTTGAGTTTAGGATTATCTAAATCTACCCTATATCTTTCTCCTGAAGCCTGTGCTTATGTCCTGGGTCTGGGCAATGCTCCTGCTTTATCCCCTGGCTTGTCTGAAAACTCTACTCAGCTAAAGAATAAAGTGGTTCATTGGCTGGCCAAGCATGTGAGTTGTATTATTGCTGCATGTGAGGAAAGCAGTTTATTATATGGTGAGGCTGTGCGACTCACAAACCTGTCTTGGGTCCAGTCAAGACTCATTTGCAAAACCTTAGCTCAACCCAGGGTAGCTATGGTTTCAAGCAGTCAGGCTTTGTGAAAGTAACTAGTGCAAAGCATTTAGAAGTACCAAAACAGTTGAATACAAAAAAACAACACAAAAAAAACAACACCAATTTATAAAAATAGGAATTATTTTTATGAACTTTTAGATAACAAAATGAACAAAATCCACTGGAGAGTTTTGGAGATGTTAATTATTAAACAAATAATAAATCACTGATTTTCATTCAAATCGCAAACAAGCAATGGCAACCAAGGCAGTTAGCAGTCACTTGAAAAACTTTTGTAAAGCTGTATTCGGTTACTCTGGCAAGGAGCAAGCCACATGGGCCAATAAGGCTTGGCAGAACTGTTACCTTTCAGTGAAAGCAGTCTCCAATCCAGTTCCAGGCTCTATGGGCAAACCACAATAGACACCAATGGAGTGGTCCTGATGTAAGGGATACAGCATGCTTAAGATGCTGAAGGATGCTGTGGATGCTGTGATTGTGGCTACGAACTCGCCAATGCAGGCTTCTTCAGCTTTTGTGGCCCTGGTGCTGTGACAGGAAGTCAGCCTACTAACTCTTGGAGTCACTTCTGTCTGAGGCTAGGTGACAACTTTTTCCTTGAGCAGGGCACCACAGGGATAGTCTTCTCTTTGCTAGTCCAGGGATGAGCAGGTGCAGTAGAACCTCTCTTTGTCACATCAAGGAAACAGCAGGGCATCTTACTTGGTGGCCCAACTACATAATTGAGCCTTGCCCTATTGGCACTTGCTTGTCTTGATAGTCAGTCCTGCCTGTTGCATGGCCTGAAGCACTTCCTTCAGGTGGACCAGGTACGCCTTCCAGGTGAAGCAGATCACAGAAATCTCATCTAGACATGCTGCACTGAAACATTCCAAACTTGAAAGAACTCTGTTCACTAACCTTTGGAAGGTGGGGGTGCATTTTTCAACCCCAAGGGCATCAATTTAAATTGAAAGTGGCCTTCAGGAGTTCAAAAGACAGACCTCTCCTTAGCTATCTGCCAGTAGCCTTAAGTCAGGTCAATTGTGATTAGGTACATGGCAGCCTCCAACTTGTCAATGAGCTCATCAGCACTGGGTATGGGGTGGGTATCAGTCTTGGTGACTACATTTAGGCCTCTGTAGTCCACACAGAACCTCCTCTCAGGTTAACCCTTTTTGGGTTTGGCTGGGGTACCAGCGCTACTGGGCTGGCCTATGGACTGCAAGAGGGCTCAACCACCCCAAGCTCTAACATGCTGGCAACCTCAGCTTTGATCCTAACTTTGACCTGATCTCACAACCAATAAATCTTACTTTTGACAGGTAAGCTGTCACCTTTGTCCACATCATGGCTACACTAAGTTGTCAGATCTGGGGTCAAGGAAAACAGGCGAGCAAACTGTTTTAACAAGGTGTAACAATCCTTTTGCTGTTGGTCTGTCAAAGTGGAGGAGAGGACTATTCCATCTACTGAGCCATCTCCGAATTGCTTGACAGCAAGTCATGGAGCGGTTCACCTTCCCCTTCTTCTCCTCCATCTGTCACATTAAGCATTATCATGTCTGCTCTGTCAGGGTGGAGGTTTAGCCTGATAACATGAATAATCCTTTGAGGTTTCCGTGGAGTGCCTAAGTACAACAAATATGTGACTTTCCCATTCTTTTCCAAAATGGCTTTGGCCCCAGTCCACTTGTCCCAGAGGGCCCTAGGAGCAATAGGCTCTAAAACCCACACCAACTGTCCTGGTTGGTAATCTACAGGTGTGGAATTCTGGCTATACCAGTGCTTGATATGCTCCTGATAGGCTTCTAAAAACATGTTTGCCTTCTTCAGGTACATTCTGGAGTGAAGGCCTAGTAGATAATCGACAATGTCTTGTTTGGGTTCTTTGATAGGTCTCTCTCATCCTTCTCTCACTAAACTATATGGACCTCTTACAGAGTGACCAAAGAGGAGCTCAAAGGGGTTGAAACCCACTCCTTTCTGGGTTACCTCCCTGTAGGCAAATAGAAGGCATCGTAGGTGAACATCCCATTTTTTCTGAGTTTTTCTGGCAAACCCACTATCATGCCTTTCAGGTCCTGTTGAATCTGTCAATTGGACCATTCCTTGGGGATGGCATGTGTGGTGAACTTAAAGGTAACACCACACTGATCTCACATTGCATTCAAAGAGGCAGACATAAAGGTAATGCCTCGGTCTAAAACAACTTCCTTAGGGAAACCAACACCAGTGCATATACTAAGCAGGACCCTAGCCACTGCAGGCGTAGGCACTCTCCTGATTGGAATGGCTTCTGTGTACCTGGTGGCATGGGCAACTACCAGGATTAATTTGTGCTCAAATGTGGTTTGTGGGTCTAGGGGACCATCAATGTCAATCTTCACCCTCTCAAAGGGGGTCTCCACCATAAGGAGTAATATCAGGGGAGCCTTTGCCTTCCCCCATGTCTTGCCACTGGCTTAACAGGTGACACAGGAGCGACAGAACTTTACTTTCTCTGGCATTTGGGGCCAATAAAAGTGATTGACCAACCTCTCTGAGGTTTTGGTCTGCCCCATTTTGTCATCTAACGGAATGTCATATGCTAGGTTAAGAAGGAATTCTCTTTACTGCTGAGGGGCCACCGCTCTCCTGGTTGCCCCTGGTTTGGGGTCCCTTGCCTCACTTTACAACACTCCTTCCTTCCAGTATACCTTATGGATACCACTGACATCCCCTTGTTCTTGCCTTTCAGCTAGTTGCCTCAGGCCTCCAAGAGTCAGACAAGTCTTTTGCCCCTGGGTCAAGTCATCTCTGGAGGGGCCACCTGTTCCTTGAAGCTGTGACAACTCTGGCAAGTCTATCAAGAGAACATCCTCCTCTTCAGGCACCAGACCCTTCCCCTCTGGGTTAGGCTCACTCTGGGCATGTGGACTCCAAGAAGTTGGCTCCAGACTTTCTGCTCTTTCTCTTGTTCCTAAGGACCTGGTCCATTCTTCCATAATCCAGAGACCCTTGACTTCCCTGTAAGGCTGCTAGGGCTCTTGTTGACACACACACACTCAGGGAGGCCAAGCATTGCTGCATGACCTTTCCTTTCCACACCTGCCCAGACAAATGTTTCCAGGTTGTTTCCCAGCAGGCACTCAACTGGGATGGAGGGGGCAAAGCCACCTTCTTTAGGCCATTACCCTTCCTCACTTAAAGTTCACCATAGCCATGGGATGTTACTTTGAATCAATGTGAGAGTTAAGTATCTGGTGCACCTCACTAGAAATTATTTTGTCTGGGAAAACCAGTTTGCCATGACTATGGTTGTGCTGTCACCTGTACCTCTCAGAGCCTTCACTTTAACCCACTTGATTATTGGCCACTGCCTAAACCTTTCCATGCTTGGGTGCCAGAAAGCCAGTTATTCAATTTCCTTCCCACCAACTGAAACTAAGGTGCCCTAAGTGCCCCCTCTGGAATTCTCAGGGACAACTTTCACCCCCATCCCTACACTTACAATGCCGTTGGGATGATCACCAATGGGTGACTTCTTGGTGCACACAGAATCCCTCTTCTTGTATCCTGGCCGCTGACAGTCATAATTATTATTATTATTATAGGGGATTTGTAAAGCGCACAGGTACTCTGGGGAGTGTCCCGGCACTGAGTGCGGCAAAACTCCCAACGTCGCACAACCACTGCTACACTTAACTGACTCACTGGAAAAGCCAGGATTTGAGTTTCCTATGGAATGCAGTCTCCATCGGAATCAGGCGCAGTTCCTGTGGGAGTTCATTCCAGGCATTAGCTGCCAGAAAGGAAAAGGCTTTGTCCCCCTACGGACGCCCTTAAGCGGGGAATCGACAAGAGAGAGACTGAAGAGGAATGCAGTGTTATGGAGGGAAATACTGTACAAATCTCTTTGCCAAGTAGCTCGGGCTGGACAAAAACACTGCTCTATGAACCAGGACTATGGCTTTGAATACTAACCGTTTCCTGATCGGCAGCCAGTAGGAAGCCTTCAGAGCCAAAGAAATGGAAGAACGGCTAAGGAGGACACATAAGGAGCTTGGCTGCCACGTTTTGAACCAATTAAAGGGTGTTAGCGTAATCAAGGCGTGAAGTGATCAACACATGCACAACCACTCTCCTTACTTACAAAGGGAGGAGGGGAAGGAATTTCTTCAGGGTGTGGAGCATGGTGAAGCACTGGCCCACCACTGTTGGGATCTGTGGCCGCATGGAAAGAAGAAAGTCCAACTTCACCCCTAGATTTCTTTACCCAGTGGCTGGAGGAGGGGGGGGAGTGGCAATGCAAGGGGCCAAAGAGCTTCCCACCAATTAGATAGATGAGATTCAAATGTGATAATCTCTGTCTTTCCTAAATTGCATTTAATTTGGATGCCCTGCATCCAGTAAAAATCAGCATGCATACAATCCGTGAAGGAGGTTGCAGTAGATGCATGGGACCCATCAAACACGAAGAGCAATTTGGTAATATCAGCATATGAGATGATTTGACACCCAAACGGCTCTACCACATCGGCCATAGAGACAATGAAAATATTAAATAGGGTAGGGCTGGGCGAAGAGCCTGCAGCACCCCTTGCTTAACTGCCTTAACTTCAGAGGAAAAAGGAGCGAGCCAGACTGACTGGCCCCTGGAGTCTAAAAAGGACTTACACCAGTCCCACACAGTACCCCCCACACCTAGGGCAGACAGTCAGTGTAGGAGGATGGAGAGTGGGATGGTGTTGAAAAGGGTAGACAAATCAAGAAGTATCAGAACCGCATTTTTTCCCTCATCCAATGCCCATTTAATATGATCCGATATCTCCAGCACTGCGGACTCCGTGCTCTGACGGGGGCTAAAGCCGGATTGACTGGGCTGAAGCAGCTTGCCTTGTTCAAGATACTCCAAGTGCTGCGCATTAGCCAGTTTTGCTAACATTTTAGAGAAGGCTGGAAGGAGTGAAAATGGCCTGCAATTACAAAAAATGTTGGGGTCTAAAGCCGGCTTTTTAAGCAACAGGACCACTTTGGCCAATTTCCAAGCAGAACTCCCAGAGCAAAAGACTGATTGAAAATAGAACTGATCAGTGGGTCAATGACATCTGCCGTTGCGGCAAACATCGAGAGAGGGCAGGAATCCAGAAGGGAGCCTGATTTACATTTCAAGATGACTTCTCTTATAACACATTATTTGCAAAACCTTGGCTCAACTCTGGGTAGCTGTGGCTTCGAGAAGTCAGGCTTTATCAAAGAAACAAGTGAAAAGCATTTAGAAGTAACAAAACAATTGAATAAGAAATAAACACAACACAAAGAAAATCTGACACCAATATAAAAATTGCTGAATTTTTAGGCTTCAAAATTAACAAACTCCACAGGAGGGTTCCGGAGATATAAATTATTAAGCAAATAATAAATACTGCTTTTTCATTCAAATCGCAAGCAAGCATTGGCAACTATTGCGGTTAGCAGAACCTTGGAAACCTTTTGTACGTTGTGTTTGGTTACTTCGGTCCGCTTTGGGCAACCAACTCTGGCAGGGAGCAAGTCACAGGGGCCACTAAGGCTTAGTATGACAGTTACCTTGTAGACAAAGCAGTTATTCTTTACCTGCTATAACTTCGTCTTCTGGTAGGGCTTGGGGCGACCTTTGGATATGTTTCAGAGTTTCCCTAAAATATTGCATCACGCCCAGTTGATCCAACCATCATGGAATTCAATCATTTTTGGTTTCTTGGGCTGAGGATGTCCAATCTTATCTTTTTAATTTCTATAACAATAAGTTTTCTAGTAATGATTAGTTTAATCTTAGATCATTGTTTACATCTAGTGATGAAGTAGTTCACTCAAGCAACAGGGTTTTTCGATTGTCTCTTAATGTTGTCTTGGGCAGAGATTTCAATGTCAAAAGTGGTTCCAAATCACTCTCATTTAGTCCTTTGTCCTTTTTCGTTATCTGAGCTACACATACTACCCTTTATACCCTTTAATCCCCAAGGTTCTGTTCTCTTTGAAAAAATTTAAATTAGCTTGATTTTGTTAATATTCATGAATTACAACAATTGGATCAGGGATTTATACCAGCATTTACTGGATGAGATTGTTTCTCTGTTATTAAATATGTATTTGTGTCTAGGAGTCTATCTGACTTAGTCACTGATGGGTTTGTTGTGTCTATTTGTAATAATAATCTGTTAATTTTGATTTGACTTTTTTAGATTCTCATTTTTCTTTGTCACTTGGCTTCCCAGAGTCAATAAAGAACAATGGCTTGAGACTCAACTGGAAATTGCTTGACCCCAGCAAATTTCTGTGAATTCTGTTGGGTAGTGAATTAGTCGGTTTTATTCTTGTTTTTTTCCCTGCTAATGATGCCCTGGTTTCGGTTTGATTCATGATCTTGGTGTCGCTGCTAAGAAGCTGTTAACCACACCATCTATCATGTGAAACTTTCTCTCGTAATTGGGTTGATTGTAATTGTTCATCAGCAAATAGGAGGCTCTGCTGAGCCTTTGATCAAGCAGGCTTGGTGCAAAGATGAGCCTGCCCGCTGCAGAAGGTCTTACAAAACAGCTCTAAAAAGAGAAAAAACATTATTCAACTTAGTACTTGGAAGCCTCTAAAGGAGCAGTGTAGACTAATACACGCTTCTGTGTTTTAGAGAGTGATTAACTCTCAACAATTCAATGGGGGTAATGCCCCTTCTTTAACAGCTCATATTTCTGCAGACTGTTGGATATGTTATTTCAAAATGATTTACCTTCATACAGAAAGTATCCATTTCCCACCCTGCACTATTAGCCATAATTTTCCACTTCATCATCTATTTTCTATTGATGAAGGGGACTCTGCAATTCAGGATAGCCCCTCCAGTAAAGCTCCCACACCTGATAATGTAACTATGGAACTTTACAAAACAAAGGGGCCGATTACGATAGCCCGGCGGTAAAAAATCCGCCATCCACCATAGCCTGAAAAAACCGCCCGCCTGCACCATGGGAACACCGACCGAGCAATTATGATGACGCGAAGCAACCCCCGCCCGCGGCGGTAAAAACAAACATAATCCCGCCCGTCCATGTCAGAGTAGAAGACAATCCGTCCGCCACGGACGCAATTCCGCCCGAAAACCCAAATCCGACCGCTCCGACGACCTAGACACCGGCCGTGAAATTAGGATCACCCCGACATGAGCGCAGGAAATCTACATATTTCCTGCCCGCCACGGTTAACAACAGAGATGAATAACTGACACGGCGGAAGGCCTGGCGGCCACGTCCGTGCAGGGAAATCATTGGCGGACCAAAGAAATACACACAAACGGCCAACAAGTCCACACAGTAAATGACGCCAAAATACCCAGACACAGAACCCATCCCAAAGACACATCCTCCCTGGCTAAACCAAAAAACCACAAATCCCAGGACACCACGCACAACACACCGGAAAACGACAGCTCATCATGACACACCCACACAGGTGAATACAAAAGCAGCCCCTTCACAGACCACAATCCCTTGCACCACCACAAAGCGAAGACGACAGCAGAGAACCCAGAGAGCCACAAAGGAAAGCAGCATACCACACGCACGCACACATCACACTCATCACCACCACCACCATAACCACTGAAAAACCGGCACCACTAACCCCCTGCACATCACACACCACACACCACACACCCACCACACCAGCACCACAAATACCAAACCACACAACATGGCAACACAAAGAATGCCCAAGTTCACTGCCACAGAGTTGACGGTCATGGTCGATGAGATCATCAAGGTGCACCCACAAATCTATGGAAACCAGGTCCAACAGACACCAGTAGCCACCAGAAACAGAATGTGGAGAAGGATCGTAGACCAGGTGAATGCAGTTGGGAACGTGCCACGCAACAAGGGTGAAATGACAAAGAGGTGGCATGACCTGAAAAGCGTGGTCAGAAAGAAGGAGGCCAAGAACCGTGAGCTGGCTGACAGGACCGGCGGCGGAAATCCCGCGCCATTCAAGACCTTCAAGGTGTGGGAGGAGAAGGTGCGAGGCATTCTACATCCGGAGAGTCTCACCGGAATACCAGGGAGAGTGGAGGCTGGTAAGTACAAACAAATGTATACCAGAACACCGCTATGTACAGTCATGCACTACCAGAATGCCATAGCTCCTTGGGCCAAACACCCCCATATCCAGTACACAATCCACAAGACATCCCTCACACATGCAACAGACACTCACACACACTCAGCCCAAAGGTACCAACAAACAAAACCATGGGGGCATGTGTACAGTCAGCCAGCACCACAACTCCCACCAGGTCTCCTTGTACCCCAGATGCGCCGGAAGGAGCACTCCCCACACCCACACTCATGTGTCAGCCATAGCTGCACTAACCAACAAGTAACAGGTAAGTAGCCTAACCACAAAGTCCGTGTATCGGAGGGGGGACTGCAGAAGTACAACCCCCACCAGGCCCCAGTCCTACAGCGCAGCAAGATGGAGCACCCCCCACACCCATGTGTCAGCCATTGCAGTGCACACCTTCACCCGACAGGTACATATGTTTCCCTACATGGAGGGGTGTCTGTGGGTGGTAAGCCATCACCACAACTCACAACACGGCCCACACTCCCACAGACCAGCAAGATGGAGCACCCCTCCCTCTCATAACCATGTGGTAGCCATTGCATTGCTCCCTCAAAACCAACATGAAGGTAGACTACTGTACAGGGCGGGGTGTCTGTAGGCATGAGGACTGTACTACGACTAACATATGGGACATGTCCCGTAGCAGAGGAACAGGTAGCACTGCTCCCTGTCATAATCATGTGACTAATGTGCACACGAACATTAATTACAGAGTCATAGCCCACATGAGCCATCTCAAATTCAGTAACATGTAAGGAGTCACGTCTGCATGCACAAGTCTCACTGGAGTACTGACTCACATGGCGTGCACTGTGCCAGTCATCACACACATCAGCAACACCATCCAAGTCTTGTCCATGTAGTCGTGTCTGCTTGTTCCGTTGACATTGTACAACATCACCCATGTAAGTCTATCTTGTCTCAATGTAACAGAGTGGAACCCCAGTAATGTCACATACACCACTGGACCCATGAACCACACAGCTACACAATGCACATTCAAAATCTCATCCATCTCATCTTTCAGCCCCAGTGTCATGAAAGGTATATTATCTAAACAGTTGTCCCATATACAGTAGTCCAGCAAAGATTCCTGCCTATGACCAATCATGTGCCTGCTGGGTCTGAAGGGCACGTCACACTGTGATTTACAACATACCTAATATAGTCAACACCCTAAGAGCACTGCATTGCTGCACATGGCTGAGGGTAGCACGCACACCAAGGAATTGTCCCATCTGCAACAAGTTGTGTGGCACACAACAATTACTCACTCACTACAATGCTTGCAGTGTAATGTCTCTAAATGACAACAGTGAGCAGATATGCTGGGTATGGCAGACATACACACACCTTCGTCTCTGTAGTGTCGTGTGGCCAAAACACATGTCCCCTTCTGCACCCATATGTCACAGTATGTACCACAAAACCATATGTCATCTCAAAAGCGTTCATGGGGCTGTACCCCTTTTGCCATCTGCGTTTGTAAGCGTTACATTTGAACCCCAAAAACATATGTCATCTTAAAAGCGTTCATGGGGCTGTACCCCTTTTGCCATCTGCGTTTGTAAGCGTTACATTTGAACCCCAAAAACATATATCATCTCAAAAGCGTTCATGGGGCTGTACCCCTTTTGCCATCTGCGTTTGTAAGCGTTACATTTGAACCACAAAAACATATGTCATCTTAAAAGCGTTCATGGGGCTGAACCCCTTTTGCCATCTGCGTTTGTAAGCGTTACATTTGAACCCCAAAAACATATATCATCTCAAAAGCGTTCATGGGGCTGTACCCCTTTTGCCATCTGTGTTTGTAAGCGTTACATTTGAACCACAAAAACATATGTCATCTTAAAAGCGTTCATGGGGCTGTACTCCGTTTCCACCAAAGCCACAAAATGTAGGGGTACTGCAACACACACCGATTGGCATTCCAATTCCGTCCCATGCCATATGCACCCATCACACTATTCCATTGCCTTGATCACGCACACACATTGGAGAGCCATACACACGCATCTGGGAAATCAGTGAACAACTGTGCACAAACTGTGAATGTCAGACATCTAACACAAACCTTGCAAGTTGCAACACAATAACCTTTCGTCTCCGCCCCACAGGTGACGAACAGCATGATGCCGGAGAGGGAGACAGCAGCCATCACAGCCAGTCCACAAGCCCCCCACCCGGACTCACGGATGTGGAAGACCTGGACACCTCTTCGGACGAGGACTCCCTACCAGGCACATCTGGTGTGGCAGGGCGCAACCGCCCCCCAGGACCCCTCCCACCCACCAACCCATCTCCCAGGGCTGGTGACCAGTCCCAGGCCCCTGCTGCCACGGTCATTGCGGCCACCACCACCGCCTTAACCACCACCACGGCCTCCCTGACCACCCACCCTGCGCAAAGGGTGGTACGCACGTCGACATTGACCCTGGGAGCCAGAACGAGGCCCCGGGTGACCAATGTGGCGAGTGGGCAGGTCGGTGGCAGCAGTTCAGGTGGGAGGAGCAGGGTCAGGCCAACGCCATCAGAGCCTGGGAGCCAAGCCCTTCCGCAAATCGCCAGAGTCCTTGGGGCCTATGAAGAGGCCCAGGGAAAATGGGTCAGGTCAGCTGCCGATACGCGGGGAAGTCCTTGGGGTGTTGAGGTCCATGGACGCCCATATGGGGCAAATCGCGAACCGCATGGGCCAACTCGTCGACCGCATGGGCCAGCTAGTGGTGGAGGTGAGGGCACAATAAAGGACAACCACACCACCTCCGCCACCACCTGCTGGTGCGCAGGGTCGTGCAACATCCAGTTCCCCTGCGTCCACAGCGAGTGGGCAATCCTCAGCCACCACCAGCAGCCCACAAACACAACCCCCCCCTCTCAAACGTGGAAGGGGCCGTCCTAAGAGGAAACAAGTGTCCAGAGATGACTTCGCACGCTCCAAACGCCAGTGAGTCAGCCAGCCACGGTGGCCATCTACTGCATTCACTTGGACTACTATCCTACCCCACACTGCCATGTGAATGGCATGTGTCTGTCGGACTGTGGACCCAGAACAACATGGGTACACCTTGACCATCACGCGGACATGACCGTCAACTCATTGTACAGCATGCACCACTTTCGTGATCACCTTGCCCACAATCACATGTCACAGCTTAAAATAAATACACCTGGATCACATTCTGTTTTATCTGCTCTGTGTTTAATCAAGGATGCGCAACCTTCACCATGATCAGAAATGCATCCGTGGTGTGGCATATCAATAGGCCAGGAGAGGCTGTAGGGACCTAGGGGTGAAAAACAGAACAAGAGTCCATTGAATGTGTGTGTCACACACTCATCACACAGTACTTGTCATCAAGTTTAAGCAATGTACACACATCTCACAGAGCAGCAGGGCACAATGCTACAGCCACTGTCAGTGGCATACTACCCTGGACATGGACCATTGCCACACAGCACTCAGTGAACAATAGCCCGCCGTGACAATGCACACATACACCTACACAACTACAGCGACATCAGCCTTCGTACATGGTCACTCACCGTCAAGTGAAGTAGCGGGTGATGAGCTGCTGACGCTCATTCACTGCTTCTTCCTCACCACTGTCCTCGTCACTGGACACGGCTTGGTCTGCAGGCGGGGGCCCTGGCTGATCCCCGTCATCCACTATCAGGGGGATCTGCCTGCGAATTGCAAGATTGTGCAGCATGCAGCATGCCACAACTATCTGGCACACCTTCTGTGGGGAGTATGCCAGTGCACCCCCGGTGCGGTCCAGGCATCTGAATCTGGACTTCAGGAGTCCAAAGGTCCGCTCTACCACACGTCTGGTCCTCCCATGTGCCTCATTGTATCTGACATCAGCTGGTGTCCGAGGATTGCGTAGTGGGCTCAGCAGCCAAGGCCCGTTAGGATATGCAGAGTCACCTGAGTGTGAGAAACACAGAGAAACGTTGCATTTCCAACAGGATACAAGACAGCATGTCACACCCAGCACGCTACACGAGTATGCATACTCACCAACAATCCATGCACGGTCCGGTTGAAGATTGGTCATCAGACGTGGGAGGATGCTGTGGCGCATGATGTGGGAGTCATGGGCGGAACCGGGAAACTTTGCACACACGTGTGTGATGATCATGTCCGCCAGGCACACCACTTGCACATTCAGGGAGTGGAAATGCTTCCGGTTCCTGTAGATGTGCTCCACGGCCTGTGGTGCAACAAGTGCACCAACAACGTGGGGGATGCGTCCAAGGGCATAGAAAGCACCCTTCACTGCCGCCAAATCACGAGCCCTTGGGAATCTGATGTACCGGTTCCTCTACAGCATCATAGCTGACAGGACATCCCGTAGCACCATGCTGAACATGGGCTGGGACATCCCACCTCCACTGCCCACCGTGTGTTGAAATAATCCGGTAGCGAAAAAATGCAGTGCAGCCATCACCTTAGCCGTGGGGGTGAATGCTGTAGGATACTCCCTGCGAGGACGGAGGTGGGGTTCCAACATTGCACATAGGTGATGCAGGGTGGGTCGGTCCAGACAAAACTTCCTTATCACCTCCACATCCTCCATGTCTGCCAGCAATTGGTAGGGGCGATGTATGTTTGGTCTCCTCCTAGGACAGATGGAGGTGGACACATGTCAATGCAACACACCACATGGCATTTTCACATACACAAAACAAAGATCACTGACATAGCAATAGAATCACAGAACAGCTGACAAGTAGGGACAGCACAGCTACATTACTCTTACACAGGTCCCCTTACCAATAGCAATGACCACTGACACAAACCATTGCTATGAGCATGCACATGGGGAATTAGGCCATAATAGCTTGAAAGGCATGATGATGACTTCAGACTGCATATGTGGGAAGCGGCAACACCACGGCAATATACCTAGCTGCTGTGCCTGACACAGCTTCCGAGGCTGGGTGAGTATGGCACACACCAACAACAAAATGTACACAGGCTGAGCGGTACACCAATCGCAGCAGATAGGACACACTGAAACAGCCCCAGGGGGCTATATGAGTGTGGGAGGGTGACTGGCATTACCACAGCTACCAGGGACTGCTGACTGGCATCCCTCAACAACACCTGCTGCTGCTGCCACCTGTCCACCTTCATGTCGACGACTCTGATGATATGTCCAGGTCCACTCACCAGCGAGGAGCTGGAGTTCCTGGATTCCGAGCTCCACGCACACTGCCCAAGGCTATTCCTTGCATAAGTTGTGTGTGTAAGACAACTACAGTGTGTGTGGGAGTGCATGTGGGGGACACACATGTTGTTGATCCACAGCACTATGAGTCAGAGCCTGTGGGGTTCCAACATGCACTGCTTACCATGCTTACTACAGGTGGAAGGGGTATGTAGGCTCTCTGGCGCTTTCCCTTGCATGTCCCTCCCGAGTGGTGGTACATGGCATTTTCATGTCAGGCATCCAGTGACGCAGCCACTTGGCAATGCAGGACTCAGGGCAGTTATTGCTTGTGTGAATGGCTGGCTGGGTCCCTGCTGGCCTTCTCAGTCTCAGCAGACCTGGGCTGCACATTGACCGCCCAATCCTAGAAGGAAACAACACTGACTGTACAGTGGGTTACATGTGTCTTTTGTTCACAACTCTCCGGAAATGCGCAAACTCAGCCCTGTCGATTGAACACTCCAGGCCTTGTGATAGGGATGTGTGTGAGAGATGGTGGCACTGAATGTGACCTCCATTGCGGGGTGAACCATTCACAGGGCGAGTACGTTGAGGGCTGCGCAGTGTTGGACACAGTGAGTCCACCCACAAAGATGTGTTGCCTTGTGATCTATGTGTTGGTCTACCTGACAATGGACAGTAGATTTGGGCAGACTACACATTGCTCAATGTGCTGGCATCCTGCATGTGAATGGGATGGACAGGTACTGTGTACACACTCCCACCAGCATGCATTCACGTGTGGTGTACACATGCTGTTATGCCATGTCCGATTACTTCTTGGCTCTCTTACACATCTCTGAGTATTTTGGATGGGTCAGCATCATGCCACTGTGATTGCTGGATGTGGGTGATGATGAGAAGTGTATGAGTGATATTTCAACCCTCTTGTGTACCATCCCTGCAGTTGGAAGTCCTCCAGCCCAAGGCCTTGTGATGAGCCATTGCATCCAAGTTGAAGCGTCTGTGTATGTGTAACCGACAGTGCAGCCAATTCCACAAAGGGTGTGACGTCATCTGCCGGATGAGCGACCACGTGGCGGAGACGAATCGGGGGATGCCCCCTCGTATTGCCAGGTTAGCACGGCGCTGCATTTCACCACTAATGGGCTGCATCTTGACAGTCACACAGCCTGTGCTGGATGCACGTTTGTAGGGGCATCAGCAGCAAGCAAGTGCACAGTATTGTGGGATGGTGTCTTTTGCTGTGGGAGGCAGCATGTGTCCACAGCCTACCCATAATCTGGGTAATGTGATGTTTGTTGTGTGATGCAGTGGGTTGTAAGTGTACTCTGTGCTGGGTGCATCTGACATGCATATGCGATTCCTGAGGGTCAAGATGTAATTTGAGCACTCTGCATTGTCAATGCATTCAGAGTCGTAGCCCTCAGGAACAACCTGTAGTAGGCTGGAGTGGCAATTCACATGTATGTTTGAGGCACTGTGCCTACTCTGATTTCGTTCGGACATATGTGTGCGATGCCTCACCCCATATTCCTGGTACTTACACATCCGGCACACTGTGCAACAGTAGTTGTGCTCGTGCGAACGACAGGTGGATGGCATGGGCTCATGACCATTGTGGACTGTCATGTTGCAGTCTGTGTGAGTGGTGTCCCATTCTGCTCCATGCAGGTATGTCCTTGGCCTAATTACGTAGTGGTCATCCTTGCCACCATCAGGACAGTGGGTGTGCACACAGCGATTTGTGGCTATGGTCGCAGGGTGACACAGGCCGGGTGTTGTGCTATGTGCACAACACATGTGCCACTTATTAGCGGCTTCATTTTCTGTACGCCAGCCATTACGTGTTGATTGTGGTGGCTGTATACAATTGCACAGGTATCGTGCAACATGTGGATTTGGGAATGTTCTGTGCTGCTTCCCTTGCACATGTCTGTTTAATTGATGCCAAATGAGTGAGGCCACCTCGCTCTCTCTCATGTGGCATCTCACGTGGGTGCTGAGGGACAGGGGACGGTCAACAGTGGTGAGGCATCGGATGAAGCAGCTGCACAGGAGCTGAGTGAGACAGATGTGACCAGCGCCTCGGAGGGGCCAGACGTGTGCTGGATGAATCACAGGCCGAGACGGCAATTTCTGCGTCATCTGAGGACAGAGGTGATGCATCCATGTTTGCTAGCACAGGGGACGTGGACTCTGGCTCCTCTTCAGCCACGTGGAGGCCAATGCCCGCCCTCCCATCTACTTCCACTGGTGCAACACGTGTCGGCACAAGGATAGAGTGTCCTTCACACCAGGCACAGCTGCCCCTGCACATGTGTCCCCTGCTGCCCTCAGTGCTGGGTCTGTTGAGCTTGTGCGGCATCTCTGCGTGGGGCAGACAGCTCTCCTCAATAACTTCATTGCCCATGACATCACCTTGCCGCAGGTGACATAGTTCATGGAGGGCCTACATGTACGCGTGGGTGGGCGACACCAGACTGTCCAATGGTTGTCCTCCCCAGTCAAGGTGGGCCTTCAACTGGGCCAATCTCAGGCTGACATTCCTGACCCTTTCTCCACCCCCCTGGAAAGTGGGACATCTGGCAACAGCAGGGCAAGAGTCCTATAGGAAGAAGTGGGGTGTCGCTGACGTCACCACAGGATGTGACATCACGAAAGGTGGCTTGCACCGTCAGACTCATTGCCTCCCCTCGCTCACCCCTTATATGCGATTGCATCAGAGAAGCCAGCGCGTGCAGCAGCAACTCCGATCTCGCCCCAGAGAGGCCAAAGAGTGAATGTGTGGCTCTATTTGCTCCAGTTATCGAGCTCGCGGTAAAATAAGTGGGGGGACGCCGACCA
Source organism: Calotriton arnoldi (assembly GCA_963921515.1). Lineage (NCBI taxonomy): Eukaryota > Metazoa > Chordata > Amphibia > Caudata > Salamandridae > Calotriton > Calotriton arnoldi. The sequence goes on from CAWUFW010007098.1 coordinate 1,037,107, forward strand.
CCCGCGTGGTACCCTGACTCGAGCCCTGGACAACAGTGACAATGCATGACAGTCTCCGGAGTCTGGATACACCACATGCAACACACATAAGCTGTAGCTGCCCTAGCGGGCCAGGCCGCAAACACCATCCCAGACGAGAGGTAGACCCACCCCGGCGCGCATAGTCATTACATCCGCTGCCATTGACAAGGGACCCATAGAGTGAGATATGGGCCTCAGGGTGACGGGCCTCCGAGCCATCCCCCGCCAACGAGTGTCATGCAACTCACACATATCGCAAAGCCAATAGGACACTTTGCCTGCACACCAGGGCTTGAGTCGGGGTACCATGCGGGTGGACGGCGTCCCCCCACTTAGTTTACCGTGAGCCCGATGACTGGAGCAAATGGAGCCACACATTCACTCTTTGGCCTCTCTGGGGCGAGAGTGGAGCTGCTGCTCACGCGCTGGCTTCTCTGATGCAATCGCATGTAAGGGGTGAGCGCGGGGAGGCAATGAGTCTGATGGTGCAAGCCACCTTTCGTGACGTCACTTCCTGTTGTGACGTCAGCGTCCCCCCATTTCTTATTTGGGACTTGTGCCCTGCTGCACACTGAGAATGTGTTGCCTGCGAGATGTGACCAGGAGCAGGGCGCCATGACCTCCCACCCACCAAGCTCCACTTCTATCCCGTGCCCTGGGTAGCCTGTGCAGGTGGACAATGTAGGGTGTACACCTGGAGGACAGGGGATGTAAATGCCTTGGCAAGGGCCAGGCAGACGCACAGCAGTATCCAGCATGTCCCCAGAGGGAGGGCCAACGTCTACACCTGATGCAGCATTGATCGTGTGCCCGCCTGTTGTGCCCACACAAGTTCACATTCATCCCCAGACAGGTGGGCTTTCCAAATACCCAACACAGTGGAAATCTACCCCTCCGGGATCCTCCCCACACAGTCTGTTTCAACACTGCATGAGTGCACCTACCCGTGCCACCCACCCACCTGGGCCAAGCAGCCCTCCCGCTTCACATGCCACATGTGTGTCTTCCACAGTTGTGCTTCTCTCTCAGGGGCGGACCTCCAACTGTCCCGTAGCACACAGACAGCCCCGAGTCGGACTGGCATCCTGTTTGAATGGTAGGCACCCTCACACAACTACCTGTGACACAGTGGTGGCTGTAATGGCTATTGTGACTGCCATGGCAGTGTTGCTGGCCATGGCAGGGTACACTCACACACAATGCATACGCAGCTTTTCGTATCACTACTCTGCACATCGGACTGGCCACTGTCCCTGGTGTTGAACAATATTGCCGCCTGTCTATTTAATCTGTGACTGGATGCTGTTGTTCCTGTAGTCGGTTGTGTCTGTGTAGTTGCTGATTGCAGTTGTTACTGTGTGTGCATAGTTAAGTCAGGCACATGCCGTGTATGGTACCTCAACATTTGCAATGTCTGGTCTCACATTCCTATGTGTTTTACACGTGGCTGGGACTTCACTTCTTTCAGACTCTGCTACTTGTGTGTGTGATGAAGTAGTATTTTAGTGACACGGATTGTCAGCATGTATTTGGTGGTATTTCTGGGGAAATGTATACGTGTCATGTTTGCGTGCAAGCAAAGCACAGGGTGTGAGTCTAGCCACAGGATGGCAGGTAGCATGTGCAGAGTGTGCGGTATGTGTGAGCTTACTTTCTTGGTGGCCAGCAGTGTAGGTGTATGTTAATCTTGTGATGAACATTGAGCCTGGGCACATGACTTACTTTCAATGTGTGCATTTGGGAGGTGTAGGTGTGTGTGGTGTGCAGGGTGTGACTTTGGGGTAGTGTTGGTGTGTGTGTGTGCGCTATGGCAATGTCGACTACACACGTGTTACCCAGGGGCATGGTGGGTGTTTGCATCCGTGTTCAGGTCTGTGAATGTGAGCACATGTGTGTATTGTATGTTGCACAGTGTGCAGTGTGTGGGTGTGTCCTTGCAGTTCAGGATGACTCATACTTGATATGTTTTGGCCATTGTGGGTCTGCAGGGTGTGTGACTGTCAAGATTGTGCCTTGTTTAATTGGGCATGTATGTGAATTTCTGCAGTTCGTACTCACTGTGCAGACCTACCCACCCACACTGATATCGTGTGTGTGTTTTGTCATGCATTGCTGTGGCATGCTTCTTGCGTGGCTCCTAATGTTGCTTGATGAGTGTGATGTCAGACCGTGAAGGTAATTGTACACATATGTAGGACTGTGCTTTGTGACGACCAGGCCGTCAGTGTTAATGTGATGATCTGTTGGGCCACGTCAGACTCTGACAAGCCAAAGCCCACGACCTCCGGTATTTCACTAGGTCCACTGTTGCGGCAAATCATATGCATTGACATCCAATGACACTAGACTACATGGTCATCTCACGACTCTCGTGTACTTCACACACTCTCATCCTCTCTCATTCGTACTTGTCTACGATCAATAATTCTACAGAGTCACAGAATTGCTTCAAGGCATGTATTTGGACTTACTTCCTCTGTGATGCAGTATAGTGGACACTACTGGCAGCGAAATGCATGTGGAGGATACACTTAGCATGATTACACATACAAAAGGTGCTACAGGTAGATGTGATTAGTTGTTGATTGTGGAATGAAGGCTTCAGAGTTACAACTGCCTTGCCCTTGCTATGTTAAAGTACATTTGCTCATTACTGAAGAGCTCTAGACTATGACACAGACAGTATTAATTTTGCATACCAGACAGCTTGACATCATAGGCACAGTACATCTCAGTCCCATGGTACAGGAGTACTACAATCGTGACTCCGACACACCTGCGTCAGAGGTGACATCAGAGCATGAGCCTACATGCATGCAGCAGCGTCTCACATGTTGTTGCAATGTGGTGGCTACTGAACATGACACAATAACTAGGGCCATGTTGTAGGGGGTTGCATTTGTTGTCCATGCAAAAGTCCTGGCACGGAAGTACAGACAAAGGTGAGGTGAAAGTTCTCACGTAATACAGCAGACAGATAAGTGTGCACTGGCAGGAGCTTGTGTTCAGGTGCGCAGAATACATATTATAGCATAGTTGTTCATGCAGTATTGGCCATGTGGTTACTGTACACAAGTCCCATACCTCTGCCTCCCACTGTTCATGCAGGGACACGGGATATGGTGCGGAACAGAGTGCATGTCCCAAAAATGTCAAATGTCATGGCAGTGGAGTTGATGGTTAGGTGTTTGTTGCAGATTGTATGGTATAGTTGTTGTACAGCTAACTGCCCACTGCGTGCGGAAGCCAAGCATAGGTGCGGTGTTGAACATCAATGTTCAATTGGGGGTATTGAGTCGGGGACCCATGAATTGACATGTTGTCAGGTATGCGATACCTTCCAGCAGAGCATCCCTCGCATTGGTGGTAAACATGGATGACATCCAATTAAGCGGATGGTGGGTAGCAACGTGTTCATCGTAAGTTGTCCCTTGTAGAAGCCTGATGGGACATGTTGGATGACATTCGATGAAACTGTGATCCAGCATACGTTGTGTGGAGGCACACTGGTCCCATTGCAGTGTGTGTCCGATTGCAGCCACAAACGCCATGCCCCCATACACTGAACAGATCCTGTCGTGGGCGTCCAGGGGTGCAAACAGGTGTACCAAGTCCGCCTTTGGACATGCCGGGTTGGAGAGACATACATCCACAGGCCAGTGGTACGGGCACCTCCGACAGTAGAAAACCGGGATGACGCAGCTGAACATTTCAATGCGGTAAGTTACTCGGTAACTTACATTCAGCATAGCCAGGTTTTCACATCCCAATATCTGTAGCAAGCTATCACTGTACAGCTGCATCTGTCCGGCGTAGTTCAGAAGCACTGGTGCAACAGCCATTTTGCTACAGGGTGATGTGATGGCGTGCTCCGGCTGCATGAGCAGTCTGCAGAGTGCAGCCTCCGACGATGCTGGGAATTCTGGAATGGATGTACGGCGGTAGGACTTGGGGTATAGCTTGGGAGGAGGACACAGGCCCTCATCCCACATGCTTCAATGAATGGTCAAGGCCAGTGGTGTCTGACTCTTTCCTGATTACTTGCATTTGACCCACAAGGAGGGGTGGTATAATTGTACTTTGTGGTATTATCTTTCTTTCATGTTAGGCGCTATCTGCCAGTGGAAGGTTTACTCTGCATGGCTATGTTTGGCTTCTTGTTGGTACAATGGCTCTATTCTCCTGCAGAATTTGTTGCCATGTGTTTTCAGAGTGGGAATGGAAGGCCATTCAGTGCTATCTGCTCTCCCGTGTGTGGGCGGGACACTCCGTTGCCGCTGTACATTGGAGCTTCTGTGTGGGTGTAGTAATTGGATACACCTGTTCTCAGGCAGCAGGGTTTTTCTATTTTGTACATTGCATGGCTTGATATTGCGAGCAGGATGGTATAGGTATTTTTGGATGAGACTGGCGTGCCTTTTGCGGACAATGTCCATTTTCTGCGCTGTTATGTAGCAGCCGCCGTGTGCTTCTCCATGTTTTGCACACAGGGGTGTGTCCTATTTTGACGTCACATTACTCCCCTGTTCGGGACACTGGTGTGACATCCAGTTGACAACTGTGAGTTGTCGGTTGGGGACATGATTGATGCGGGAGGGCCACGTGCCATGTGCCTTCAGGGTGGGGCTGGTGTGTGGGGTGTGTAGTTGTGACCCTGTGGTGTTTGTGTGCAGCCCATGCGTGGCGCTGTCGTTGGCCTCTTCGTTGTGCGCATGTGTACGTGCATCATCGCCGCTGCGCTGCAGTGCCGTGACGGGGACGTCACCTCCTGGTCCCGGGTAGTGGGTGCCCAGGATGTTGCAAGTTGTTTTATTTTCACAGGTGGAATATGTGTGGGTACAGTGGTGGATGTGTCCTGTCCCCACAGGGGTGTCTGGGGGGGCCATGTACAGTTTTTCCACCCTTGCATTGTGTGCAATGTTTGCGTGCCCTTGTTGTGTGTCTGCCTACCTGCGTCGTCGTTGCGCGCTCACTGCTAGGTGCTGCATCAGGTACAGCATGGGGATGACCTGGAGAGCAGGATTCATGTCGGAGTAGGCCGCCTTTTTGATCTCTGTACTCAGCAATCGGGTTTCCGCCTTCTTTTCTCGTGCGGTGTCTCTTTGCCGGTGAGGCTGTTTGGTTGTGGCATCGTAATTTGTAGGCCGGGCGGTACGTCATTTCGGCGGACAGTGTGTCTCCATTGGCTCGCGCCGCTACGTAGACGGGCGCACTTTGATGGCGGGCGGCGTCGTGGGCTTACGGGCGGTGTTTGGCTGACTTTTCACATCCTAATTTGGCGGGCGTGTGGGCCGTTGCTGGCGGACGGTAACTGGCGGTTTTTGCCTGCGACAGCACGGCGGTAGTGCTTCCGCCCGACATCGTAATGGGCCCCAAAGTTTGTTCTGTGGGCCTCACTGGTGACCAATGTTTTGATTTCAGTTTGTTCTTTACAATTTCCTACCTCATGGTCCACTTACATAATTGTGCCTATGTTTAAGAAGGGTAACCATCATGACTCTAGATGCCGAAGGCCTATATCTTTGATCAATTCTGTAGTTAAGGTCGCTGGAAGGATACTGCTTAACATGATTTTGACCTGAATGAAAGATAATAACAATCCAGTTGACATCTAGTATGGTTTCAGAGAAGGGTTAGGGACCATGGAGCAAAGTCTTAATTTGCATCTTATCATATGCAAGTATACAGTGGCTGAAGAGAGTGCTATCCATCACTTTCCTTATCTTAGCTTATTCAGCAAACTGATCATCTACTTGATGGTCTTTTGGTGTGTTCAATATAAAAGCTTAAGGCTCTTTTGGGGTCCAGTCGATCAAATCTTTCCTCGAGGAGGAGCAAAGAATGCTGTGAGGTTGCTAAATTGCCCAACAGGAAAAGGAGTCACAGCTTTTGGCAAAAAGCCCACCCTGCTCCTCCACACTAGTTTATCTGTGAAAAAGGTGGTGTAGGGCGGCTTCACAGAGAGAGCCTGGAGCTCACACATGCTACCAACTGAAGTGATTGCAATGAAGAAGACAGTTTTGAGAGCCAGAAGGCACAACGAGCAGCTGTGCATTGGTGCACATAAGGAATTTCAGGATCAAATTAAAATCCCACAGTGGGGTCACAAACAGTTTGGGAGGGAACACGTGTGTTAAACTTTTAATAAGCTGCAGCACAGCAGGTGATTAAAACAAGGATGGTTTGTCTGGCAATTGTAAAAAAGGCCGAAATATATAACTTTTAATAGTGCCCACTGCAAGGCCTTGATGGGCCAAAGACAAAACAAACTTTAAAACATCTGACAGTTTGGCTTGCAAAAGGTCTGTTTTAAAAATTCCACTTCTTGCCACAAATTTGTTCCAACGCCAGGTGTAAATGGCCTTTGTGGACAGGTACCTGTCAGCAAGGATGAAATTCACAATCTCGAATGCAGTCAACTGATGCCGCTGAATGTCCGCACATGGAGGTGCAGATTGCCTAGGTTCGGGTGCAGAACTCTCCTCTCCTGCTGTGACAGAAGATCCTCCAAAAGCAGTAGCCTGATCGGAGGATAGATGCTCATGCCAAGAAGTTTTGGGTACCACACTCACCTGGAACAATCCGGAGTCAGTAGGAGGACCTGGGTCTGGTCGTTCCTGATCTTTTCCAGAACTTGTGGCAGGCGAGGCAAAGGCAGAAAGGCAAACAGGAGTGCTCCACTCATAAGACATTAATATAACATAAAACATTAAGGTTTCCAATGGAAGTCAAAAAATGGCGAACACACTTTTTTAAAACAGTTCCTCACGCACACTCCACCCAGACAGAGCTCAAATTGATGTAATCAGTGACGTCGTTGGACAGGTCATGAGTGATGTAATATGTAAGGTCATGATCACTGCATGGCGAGGGCGCAAGTTATAGTAGATCAGTAAACTATAGCTAGGGATTTATTTTTTAACTGACATGTTCGCCTAACTATTACATCACTTTAACCTTTGTTTTTTTTTTTGTGTATATATACCTGATGGCAAGTTATTGAGCATTTGGGTTGCCAATTAATGGTATGCATGGGAGGGGCATTGGGTATGATTTGCTCACCCAACCATAACTCGCCAATTTGAGAAATTTTCAGTTTCATGTAGTAATTGTAACTTGTATTTAACTGTGGTGTTTTAGGGAATTATCTGAGATTGACTTTTTTACAAGCATAAGTTAAAAGTCTTATGAGCAGAAGAGCCTATAACTTACAATCAAAAGGTTTTTTCAGTCAATTTTTTTTATGATTGTTGTTTACAATATGGCTGCACTTGGCCTTTGGCCGTTCTGGAGCTGGGGTGGGCCACAAAGCTCGGTCTGTAGCCTGGGCTCTGTCACCAACTTCCTGCTTTGCAAACTCCCACATAGCACTACTTTGGCTGTACTCAGCAAAGGTTCCCTGCAGGCTTCACACTGAACGAATCACTGACAGAATATCGACGACAAAAATATTGGACCCGAAATATCGATGTCCAGAATATCGAAGTCCTATCTACATAATGGTAAGTACAAAATTATCGAAAAAAAATATCGTTGTTAAAAATATCGGTTTTTTTATGTTTAGAAAATAATGTAAAATAAAGTAAATAATACATATAATTAAAAACAAATTAGTTAGAATTATTAGAAAATGTTTAAAATTATAAGTAATACATATAATGTAAAAAAAAATTAAACATATATATATATAAATTATAATATATATATTTACTTAATAATATTAAAAGCTAATTATTTAAATAAATTATAAATTATTATAAACATATTAGAAATTATAAATACATATATATACACATACACCAATAACATAAAAATATAAATTAAATATATATATAATAAATTAAAATATTAAAATATTTTAAATATTTTATAAATACATTTTACACTACATTAACTAAAACAGTAGAGAAAATATTGGCTAGTGGAGGGAATAAAATTACTATTCCAACTCCAAAGAGTGCAACAATAGGGAAAGTATTGGATAGCATAGGGGTAAAAATTACTATTCCCACTCCAGTGAGTGCAACAGTAGGGAAAGTATTGGATAGCGGAGGGGTAAAAATTACTATTCCCACTCCAGAGAGTGCAACAGTAGGGAAAGTATTGGATAGCGGAGGGGTAAAAATTACTATTCCCACTCCAATCAGTGCAACAGTAGAGAAACTGTTGGATAGCGGAGGGGTAAAAATTACTATTCCCACTCCAGTGAGTGCAACAGTAGGGAAAGTATTGGATAGCGGAGGTGTAAAAATTACTATTCCCACTCCAGAAAGTGCAACAGTAGGGAAAGTGTTGGATAGCGTAGGGGTAAAAATTACTATTCCCACTCCAGTGAGTGCAACAGTAGGGAAAATGTTGGATAGCGGAGGGGTAAAAATTACTATTCCCACTACAGTGAGTGCAACAGTAGGGAAAGTGTTGGATAGCGGAGGGGTAAAATTACTATTCCCACTCCAATGAGTGCAACAGTAGGGAAAGTATTGGATAGCGGAGGGGTAAAAATTACTATTCCCGCTCCAGAGAGTGCAACAGTAGGGAAAGTGTTGGATAGCGTAGGTGTAAAAATTACTATTCCCACTCCAATGAGTGCAACAGTAGGGAAAGTATTGGATAGCGGAGGGGTAAAAATTACTATTCCCACTCCAGAGAGTGCAACAGTAGGGAAAGTGTTGGATAGCATAGGGGTAAAAATTACTATTCCCACTCCAAAATTTGCAACAGTAGAGAAACTGTTGGATAGCGGAGGAGTAAAAATTACTATTCCCACTCCAGTGAGTGCAACAGTAGGGAAAGTATTGAATAGCGGAGGTGTAAAAATTACTATTCCCACTCCAGAGAGTGCAACAGTAGGGAAAGTGTTGGATAGCGTAGGGGTAAAAATTACTATTCGCACTCCAGTGAGTGCAACAGTAGAGAAACTGTTGGATAGCGGAGGGGTAAAAATTACTATTCCCACTACAGTGAGTGCAACAGTAGGGAAAGTGTTGGATAGCGGAGGGGTAAAAATTACTATTCCCACTCCAGTGAGTGCAACAGTAGGGAAAATGTTGGATAGCGGAGGGGTAAAAATTACTATTCCCACTCCAGAGAGTGCAACAGTAGGGAAAGTGTTGGAGAGCGTAGGGGTAAAAATTACTATTCCCACTCCAAAAACTGGAACAGTAGAGAAACTGTTGGATAGCGGAGGGGTAAAAAGTACTATTCCCACTCCAGTGAGTGCAACAGTAGGGAAAGTATTGGATAGCAGAGGTGTAAAAATTACTATTCCCACTCCAGAGAGTGCAACAGTAGGGAAAGTGTTGGATAGCGTAGGGGTAAAAATTACTATTCCCACTCCAGTGAGTGCAACAGTAGGGAAAATGTTGGATAGCGGAGGGGTAAAAATTACTATTCCCACTACAGTGAGTGCAACAGTAGGGAAAGTGTTGGATAGCGGAGGGGTAAAAAGTACTATTCCCACTCCACTGAGTGCAACAGTGGTGAAAGTGTTAGATAGCATAGGGTTAAAATTAATATTTCCCAAAAATTAAAAACAAAAATAAAAAAAATAAAAAATAGCAACTACAATATAAAAATTATTGATAACACAAAAATAAAAACAATTATAAAAATATTAAAAATTTAAAAAACAGAAAAATTATTTAATATTAAAAAATACTAAAAGATAATTACAAACATTAATTTATAAAAGTTTAAAAACAACATTTTACTAACAAATAACTATTTTTAAAATAAATAAATTATAATAAAAAATTATTTATTAATAATTTTTAAATAAATTAATTCACACCATATTGCTCTATAAACACACAAAAACTCCTACATATTTGACACAATTAATATATTTAAAAATGAATGAATTATAATTTACAAAGAATCAATAATTAATTATTAATAAATAAATTAGCACAAACAACACTATAAAATAGAAATAAAAAATAAATACCAATAAATAAAAAATATTTATTACTTCATTTTAATTAAATTACTTCCCACCCTATTCACATATAAAACTACAACCCACTTCTTTAAAAAATAACACTATTAATATATTTATCAATTAATCAACTAATAAAATGTAATAACCAATTAATAATTAATTCATTATAATTTAATTATAAATAATATTAAATAAATATTAATAATTACTTTATTATAATTAAATCACTTCCCACCCTATTCCCCTATAAACTCATAACGCACTTATAAAAAAATAACGCAATTAATATAATTATCAATTAATTAATTAATAATTAATAACCAATTAATAATTAATTAATAATAAATTAATTATAAATACTAATAAATAAAAATTATTACTTTATTATAATTAAATTACTTCCCACCCTATTCCCCTATAAACCCACAACCTGCTCCTAAAAAAAATACCACAATTAATATAATTATCAATTAATTAATTAAAAAAATTAATAACCAATTAATAATTAATTGATAAAAAATTAATTTTAAATACTAATAAATAAAAATTATTAATTACTTTATTATAATTAAATTACTTCCCACCCTATTCCCCTATAAACCCACAACCCGCTCCTAAAAAAAATAACGCAATTAATATAATTATCAATTAATTAATTAATAAAAATTAATAACCAATTAATAATTAGTAATAAATTAATTATACATAGTAATTAATAAAAATTATTAATTTCTTTATTATAATTAAATTACTTCCCACCCTATTCCCCTATAAACCCACAACCCGCTACAGAACTAAGGGGCCCATTACGATGGCGGGCGGAAGCACAACCGCCGTGCTGGCGGATGCAAAAACCACCAGTTACCGCCGGCACGCAGCAGTCCACACGCCCGCCCAATTACGATGCGAAAAGCAGGCCAAACACCGCCGGCAAGCCAGCAACACCGTCCGCCATCAAAGTGCGCCCGCACACGTAGCGGCGCAGCACAACTGCCCGGCGCATAAATTACGATGCACGCAAACAAACGGCTCCCACGGCAAAGAGACACCGCACGTGAAAGAGAGGCGGAAACACGGACGCAGAGCACGGACAACGAAGAAGCGGCACCCCGGGCATGAATCCAGCACTGCAGGCCCTTCCCATGCTTCTGCTGATGCACCACCAAGGGCGCAACGTACCGCGGAGACGCAGGTAGGCACACACACAACAAGTGCACGCAAACAGCGCACACAGTGCAAGGGCGGAAAAAGCGGACAACCCCCACCAGCGCGTGCACACTACACATCCACCATTGCATCCACATATGACACACAGGCCAAATCCTAACATCGCGGAACACATGTGTACACACCACCTGGGACTAGGAACCAACCACCCCGTCACGGCCCCAAAGCGCCGATGGCGCCGCCACACATGCGCACAACGCAGAGGCCAACCGCAGCGCCATGCATGCGTCGCACACAGACACAGGGACACAACCAAGCAGCACACACATCAGCCCCACCCGAACGCACATGACACGTGACAGGCCGGCCACAGACATGTCCCCAACGCCCAATTCACGGACAACACCCAACGCCACACAACCGACGCACACATGTCAGTGAAGTCACGCAACAGCAGGACACACCCCAGTGTAACAAACATGGCGAAGCACACAGCGGCGGCAACACCAACTAGGAGAAGCAGGGCCCCTTCGGGAAGAGGAACGCCAGTACCACACTGAAAAACCCATACCACCCTGCACATATGAACAAGACACATGAAACGGAACACCAAAGAGCCCGGGGACCGACAACAGGTGGCCCAAGAATTACATCCACACACAAGGCCCAACGCAGAGCGGAAGGCAGCCTGCCGCCCACACAAGGGAGAGCAGACAGCACTGAATGACCTTCCATTCCAACACCGAAACCACAGCCCTACGACAGAAGCCGGTGAATACAGCCATTGTCCAAGAATAGACCAACACAGGCATGCCGAGGGACCGACCACAGGGCAGATAGCGCATATCACAGAAGCACACAACGGACGGGGAAGAAAGAAGAAAACACTCCCCCATGTCGGCCACATGCAAGTTAATTGGAAGGAGTCACACAGCACTGACCTTGAACTGTCTGAGAAGCATGTGGGAAGAGGGCCCGTGTCCTCCAAACAAGCCAACAGAACACAAGTCCTGTCTCCCCACGACTACACAGAGCTCACAGCAACCCCGGAGCGTGCACATTGCAGACTGCACACACAGCCGGAGCACGCCACCTCTACGAACCGCTGCGAAATGGCAACCGCAACACACCTACCCAACTACGCCGAACAGCTCAAGCTGTACCAAACCAACACGATACATACATTGGGATGCGATCTCCTGTCCCTGCTGAACGTAAGTTACCGACTGACTTACCGCATCACATTGTTCAGCTGCGTCATGCCCGTCTTCTACTGTCGGAGGTGTCCCTACCAGCATCCCGTGGAGATATGCCTCTCCAACCCGGCATGTCTGAAGGCGGACCTGCTACCACTACTCCTCCCTCTGGACGCACCACGACAGGGCCTGCTCTGCCTATGGGGGCATGGCGTATGTGGCCAACATCGCACGCGCACTGAAATGGAACCACTGTGCCTCCACACGACGGATCATCGAGAACAGCTACATCGAATGTCACCCAGCATGCCCCATCATGGTCCTCCAAGGGACAACCTACGAACAACACCTTGACAGCCACCATCCGCTTCATTGGCTGGCAAACATGTACACCACCAATGACATGGAAGCCCTGCTGGACGGCATCGCATACCTGACAACCTGTAAATACGTCGGACCACAACGCAGGTTCCCCGAGTGACCTATGAAGTCCAACCCCGCACCCATGCTCAGCTTCCGCACGGACTGGCCAGTCACCACCACAACAGCCATACCAAACGACCGGCAACTGTAACCACACCATCAACGACATCGCCATGACATCGGATATGACCGGGACATGCACACTGTTCCCCATCACATCCAGGAACACCGCATGCATCGTGGGAGGCAGTGGCATGGGCTCTGTGCATCGCACCCACATGGACGGAACTGCACGAACAACCAGGACACGACATGGAGCCAGCGCACATGGACACACACACCGCTCAGTGGACATGAATAGGTCGCCTGGAGTCTGTGGGTGCTGCACCCCTCCCACCCCCGCCCGGGAATCCCATACCAGGACCTTTGCATGGACGACAAGTGCATACAACAACAACACGACCCCAGTGACTGTGACATGTCCAGTAACCACCACAGTGCAACAACAAGTGGCACGCCGCTGCATGCACGCAAGCACATGCCCTGATGTCATCTCACATGCACGCGTGCATGAGGAACAACTCGCAGCAAACCTGTCACATGGAACTGAGATGGACTGTGCCCATGATGCCGAGCGGTCTGGTAGGCTACATGTATACCGTCTGTGTCAAAGTCCGCAGCTCCGCAGCTATACGTAAATGTACATTAGCACAGCCTTGGCCAAGCAGATGTAACCCCACACCCTATCCCATTTGTAATCATGCTCAGTATATCCTCAACATGTATTCCGCTGCCAGTAGTGTCCACTATACTGCATCACAGAGGACAGAAGACTCAATATAATGTTTGAAACCAAAACTGTCTCCGCTGACTCATTTCACAAGTACGAATGAGAGAGGATGAGAGTATGTGAAGTACACGGCAGTCGTGACATGACCATGTAGTCCACTGGTATTGGATGTCAACGCAAATGAGTAGCACTACTGTGGAAGACACACATGTGTCGTGTGAAGTCGTATGGACGCAGTGCTCAGGTGGGTGGGTGCGACGGGTAGATGCGCACATGCCAAGTTGGAGTACGCCGTGTTGGGAGGGGTCATGAACAGTACACCACCGCTTCCCTGGGCATTGTGAGAGGACACCTGTCGGGGGGAGTGAACACGTGTGTGCACAGCAGCCGGGCACACGTACAAAGCGGTACCAGGCGCACCTCAGCCCACCCTCTGTGGACAAGCTGGATCCTGTTGTGCGCCCGCCATGCCCCTTGACAAGGCACACACAGCCCCAGTCGACCAGGTGTAACCCCAACATAGTCAATCCGCACAGGCGATACAGGGCACGGGATGGCAGTGGAGCATGGTGTGTGAGAGGTCTCTTCGCGCTCCTCCTGGTCATATCACGCAGGCAATAGAACCTCAACGTCTAGCATGGCACAAGTCAAATGGAAGTGTAGGGGGACGCACCACAGCACGAGCAGCACTGACGTCACGGGAGGTGGCTCGCACCATCCCATCCATTGCCCATCATACCAACCACGCCACATGCCATTGCGACTAAGTGCAAGCGCGTGCGCCACCACCCCGAGCCCTCCCCAGAGAGGCCAAAGAGTGAATGTGTGGGCCATCAGCCACAGACGGACGCGGCCTGGCCGCAAGGGCAGCCACAGCCACTGGGTGTCGCAGGTGGCGGATCCGGAAGGCGAAGACTGTGATGCATAGTCCATGCAGGCCGGGTCTCCATTTGGGGCACCACGCAGGTGGACGGCGTCCCGCCACACATCATACCCTGGACCCACACATACACTCCTTGCCCTCTCTGGTGCGAGCTTGGGGCTGCCTGTGCAAGCGCTAGCCTCGCCGGTGAGCATGCATATTGGGGGGCGAGGGGAGGACATGAGGGCTGGGGCGAAGATGACTGTATCACTGTCAGTTAGTACAAGGGATGACCCAGATGTGGAAAGGAAGAGACGTGTCCCGTGTGTACTGCAACTAGTCGCCAATCCAACTACCCCCCATGTCCGGAATGTAAGCCCGCACCTAGGCCCGCCCATCCGCCACATCGAACATACCACCAGCACGACAACCTTCCCATTCGAAACACTGACTGGGGGTGGCGACCAGTGAACAATCATGTGTAGCCTACCCACGCGTACATGTGGGCCCTCCATGATCCATGTCACCTGCGGCAAAGACATGACATGCGCAATGAGGGAAGTGAGGAGAGCTGCCCGCCCCACGCGCAGAAGGTGCATCAGCTCCACAGACCCAGCAGCGAGTCCAGCAGGGGTCACATGTGCAGGGGCAGCTGTGCCTGGTGTGAAGGCACATGCATATAGACAGCACATCGACCAATGTGTAGTCTGCCCACATCCACAGTCCATCATCATGCGGACATAGGAATTGAACACAGGGCAACACATCTCAGTTGGTGCACCCACCGTGACCAACAATGCGCAATCATCGACGTACCCGCCCTGTGCATGGCCCCCCACCCAACGGAGGCACATCCAGTGCCACCATCCCACACACACAAGCCTTCCACGGAACATGCTGTGTCCAATGGTCAGTACAGAGTCAGCGCCCATCTGGTGGATCCTGAACAGGAGACACATGCACACACATGCCAGCTCCCACTATGTACGTCTGCCACCTGGCACGTGCAATGTAACCTCTCACCTGTGACGTGTGACTGCAAGCACACAGCCGTCTTGGCATGGGGCTGTCAATGTGGACACCAGTCAATGTTTCGGGAGCTGTGATCCGTACAGTGCTGTACATAGGGTGCAGTGCTGACACCTACTACTGTCTCATATCCCCTCGTGCCACAGGTCCCACTTGTATTGGCCGCTCAGCCCGTGCCCACATCGTCGTCGTCGTGTGCCATACTCATCCAGCCTCGGAAGCAGTTCCATGCTCAGCAGACACTCATGTTGCCGTGGCGTTGCCGCTTGACGAATATGCAGTCAGTCCCCATCAGCACGCCCCGCAAGTCATTGGGGCCTAGATCCCCATGTGCATGCACATGGCAGTGGTATGTCTCACTTGCCATTGCCATTGTTGGGAGACCTGTGTAAGTGTATTGTGGCCGTGCCGTCCCAGCTTGACAGCTGGGCTGTGGCTCATGTGCTTGCTCAGTCATGTCAGTGATGTGT
This sequence comes from Calotriton arnoldi, assembly GCA_963921515.1. NCBI lineage: Eukaryota > Metazoa > Chordata > Amphibia > Caudata > Salamandridae > Calotriton > Calotriton arnoldi. Next base: position 1,053,005 of record CAWUFW010007098.1, read on the forward strand.
ATGCGAAATTGCTATGTGCCGTGTTGCTTTGACATGTGTCCTCTGCCATTTAACCCAGGCGGAGACCGAACATTGACCGCCCATACCAATTGCTGGCGGACATGGACGATACAGAGGTAATCAGGAAGTTTCGGCTGGACAGGCCAACTCTGCATCGACTGTGTGCCATGTTAGAGCCCCATCTCCGTCCCCGCAGGGTGTATCCGACTGCTGTCACCCCCACGGCTAAGGTGATGGCCGCCATGCATTTCTTCGCCACTGGGTCATTCCAGCACACAGTGGGCAGTGGAGGAGGGATGTCCCAGCCCATGTTCAGCAAGGTGCTGAGGGATGTACTGGCAGCCATGATGCTGTACCGGAACAGGTACATCAGATTCCCCAGGGCTCGTGAATTGGCGGCAGTGAAGGGTGCATTCTATGCCCTTGGCAGAATCCCACACGTCGTGGGAGCCATTGACTGCACTCATGTTGGCCTTGTTCCACCACAGGCCACTGAGCACCTGTACCGCAACAGGAAGCACACGCACTCCCTGAATGTGCAAGTGGTGTGCCTTGCGGACATGGTGATCACCCACGTGTGTGCCAAGTTTCCAGGCTCGGCCCATGACGCACACATAATGCGCAACAGCATCTTGCCACGACTGATGGCCAATCTGCAACAGGATCGTGCCTGTATTGTCGGTGAGTATGTGGAGTGGTGTAGCGTGCTGGTTGTGCGATGCTGTCCCCTGTCCAGTTGGAATTGCAACGGTTCTCTGTGTCCCTCACACCCAGGTGACTCTGCGTATCCGAATGGGGCATGGCTGCTCAGTCCATTGAGGAATCCTCGCACCCCAGCAGACGATCGATACAATGAGGCACATGGGAGGACCAGACGTGTGGTCGAGCGTACCTTTGGCCTCCTCAAGTCCAGGTTCAGGTGCCTGGACCGCACCGGAGGTGCACTGGCGTACTCCCCACAGAAGGTGTGCCAGATAGTGGTGGCGTGCTGCATGCTGCACAATCTGGCCATTCGGGAAGCAGATCCCCCTCATTGTGGATGACGGAGATCAACCAGGGCCCCAGCCCGCAGACCAGGACAGCTCGAGTGAGGTGGACAGCGGAGAGGAGGAAGCTGGGAATGTGCGCCAGCAGCTCATCGGCCGCTACTTCACTTGACGGTGAGTGTCCATGTACGACGGATGATGTGTCTGTATCTGTGCAGGTGTGTGTGTGCTGTGTCAGGGTGGCCGTATGTTCACTGCGTGCAGTGTGTCAACGCTCCATGGCCAGGGTAGTATGCCACTGTTGGTGACTGTGGCATTGTGCCCTATTGCTCTGTGCGATGTGTGTACATTGCTTGTAGTTGTTGACATGTACTGTGTGATGGGTGTGTGACACACTCATTGAATGTGCTCCTGTTCTGTCTCCCACCCCTAGGTCCCTACAG